>CM056600.1:14768354-15153682 GCA_029721355.1 Tegillarca granosa | reverse complement strand
CATGGAAACTGTATCAGCATGAACAAACCTACCAGTTTTTCCATCTGAATGAATTTCAGTTTGTGCTCTGTTTGATATTATGTATCATCATAAGAAGCAAAACCATTGCTAAAACTTTTGCCAACTGCATAAATCTAATTTATACATTTAATAATTATCACTTTTAACTACATAATTCTTTATAAAATTCAAATTTTGATATATCATAAAACCAGTGACATCTTACTTTGCCATAATCATGCAAAAAGCACAATTTTAAGTGTCTAAATAATGGATATCGAGAGTTATCTCCCTTTATTTCTATGATGCTGTTAATTTTTTTGGATTTTTAATGAAAAACAAGAGAATTTTAGTAGATAATGTTATAAAATTTCAAAACTTTATGAAATATTTCATAGTTAATTCATCCATTGCAAATTCTAAGTTGATTTAGTTCAGTCTGTTCTATACTTTTTACTCATTTTAATGCTCATTTTGTGCGAGTTTGCAAAATTGCCATCAATTTGGCAAATAATTAGTTTTTTATTGCCAAAGTTTGCTATGTACATTTAACATAGGATAACCAGGAATGCATCTTTTCATTTACTTTTAAGCTTTAAACTATTTGTCAACAGCATTTTAACTCAAATGTACATAATCAGTTTGGCAAAAATTGCAAAAATTAGCCCAAATGAGTGTAAATTGGCCACATTATGGAATGCATGCCTATGAATTGATTGTAGCCAATTTTGACAATTTTTGCAAATACCAGCATAGTGTTGCATAGCGTTTGATTCGTAATATTGTCTTCTGTCAGAAAATAAAGTAAAATTATGAGTTTTGAAATTTGCATTAGCCTTATGGTAGTAGACCTCAGTCGTGATAAGGCCGGATGGGGGACGGTCAAAAGTAGTGCATATAAAAAACTCAGGGGTCTTTACTTAGACCCTGCTCATTTAAATTTGTTAATAGATAGCACTTTGCAATTTTGCCAGGGTGAGAGCTTCTGAGGTTTGCTAAAGAATTAAGCTGAGTTGGATGACTATCGCACTATATTTCCAGCGTAAGGACTTGAGCCGCACAATGCACTTCCTATGCCTGGACCACATTTTGCATGTAAACATTGCCATGTGCTTTTAGCATGATTGACACATTTTCCAAATTTCTGAAAAAATGAATCAGACAAGGTATTGATTTTTTTTGAAAAAGAAAAAAAGTAATATTTGAGGATTCAGGGACAATATGTGCCAATATATGTAGTTCGGGGTTTGTTGACCATCAGATTCTATGAAAATGGTCTATTTTGAGGTAAAATTTTACAATTTTCTGTGTGGTTGCCATGGTAACAAAATGTTTGCTAAACTTGTTAAAATTTGCATTTGGGTCATAAATTCAGTATAGAAATAGTGCTTGAATTCTTCTGATTTTAAAAAGTATCAACATTTCTGGTGTTACTTTAAAAATTATTGAAATATGGGTGCATAACACTAAAGGTGGTATGACCAAAATTGGGCAATTTTGGCTGTCATTTCATGACTGAGGTCTGCTACCATAAGAAAAGAGACAAAAACCATGTAAAATCACTAATTTAATGAAAAATGTCTGCTTTCAACTTGTTTTATGTTGTTGAATTACAGTGGGTTTGGAAAAATGCAGAATGAACTCATTTGCAATGTTTTTCAGTGTATGAGGTCAAAGGTCAGTTTAAGTGCAAAAAGGTCAAATTGCCTAATTTATGTATGTAAGGCTTAAAATGAGATGTTTTGAACAATTTTTCTGTTATTTTATGTAATTTTCCTGAAAAATTTGTGAGAATACAATTGTTTTATATGTTAAAACATCAAAACTCCATGGAAACTGTATCAGCATGAACAAACCTACCAGTTTTTCCATCTGAATGAATTTCAGTTTGTGCTCTGTTTGATATTATGTATCATCATAAGAAGCAAAACCATTGCTAAAACTTTTGCCAACTGCATAAATCTAATTTATACATTTAATAATTATCACTTTTAACTACATAATTCTTTATAAAATTCAAATTTTGATATATCATAAAACCAGTGACATCTTACTTTGCCATAATCATGCAAAAAGCACAATTTTAAGTGTCTAAATAATGGATATCGAGAGTTATCTCCCTTTATTTCTATGATGCTGTTAATTTTTTTGGATTTTTAATGAAAAACAAGAGAATTTTAGTAGATAATGTTATAAAATTTCAAAACTTTATGAAATATTTCATAGTTAATTCATCCATTGCAAATTCTAGTTGATTTAGTTCAGTCTGTTCTATACTTTTTACTCATTTTAATGCTCATTTTGTGCGAGTTTGCAAAATTGCCATCAATTTGGCAAATAATTAGTTTTTTATTGCCAAAGTTTGCTATGTACATTTAACATAGGATAACCAGGAATGCATCTTTTCATTTACTTTTAAGCTTTAAACTATTTGTCAACAGCATTTTAACTCAAATGTACATAATCAGTTTGGCAAAAATTGCAAAAATTAGCCCAAATGAGTGTAAATTGGCCACATTATGGAATGCATGCCTATGAATTGATTGTAGCCAATTTTGACAATTTTTGCAAATACCAGCATAGTGTTGCATAGCGTTTGATTCGTAATATTGTCTTCTGTCAGAAAATAAAGTAAAATTATGAGTTTTGAAATTTGCATTAGCCTTATGGTAGTAGACCTCAGTCGTGATAAGGCCGGATGGGGGACGGTCAAAAGTAGTGCATATAAAAAACTCAGGGGTCTTTACTTAGACCCTGCTCATTTAAATTTGTTAATAGATAGCACTTTGCAATTTTGCCAGGGTGAGAGCTTCTGAGGTTTGCTAAAGAATTAAGCTGAGTTGGATGACTATCGCACTATATTTCCAGCGTAAGGACTTGAGCCGCACAATGCACTTCCTATGCCTGGACCACATTTTGCATGTAAACATTGCCATGTGCTTTTAGCATGATTGACACATTTTCCAAATTTCTGAAAAAATGAATCAGACAAGGTATTGATTTTTTTTGAAAAAGAAAAAAAGTAATATTTGAGGATTCAGGGACAATATGTGCCAATATATGTAGTTCGGGGTTTGTTGACCATCAGATTCTATGAAAATGGTCTATTTTGAGGTAAAATTTTACAATTTTCTGTGTGGTTGCCATGGTAACAAAATGTTTGCTAAACTTGTTAAAATTTGCATTTGGGTCATAAATTCAGTATAGAAATAGTGCTTGAATTCTTCTGATTTTAAAAAGTATCAACATTTCTGGTGTTACTTTAAAAATTATTGAAATATGGGTGCATAACACTAAAGGTGGTATGACCAAAATTGGGCAATTTTGGCTGTCATTTCATGACTGAGGTCTGCTACCATAAGAAAAGAGACAAAAACATGTAAAATCACTAATTTAATGAAAAATGTCTGCTTTCAACTTGTTTTATGTTGTTGAATTACAGTGGGTTTGGAAAAATGCAGAATGAACTCATTTGCAATGTTTTTCAGTGTATGAGGTCAAAGGTCAGTTTAAGTGCAAAAAGGTCAAATTGCCTAATTTATGTATGTAAGGCTTAAAATGAGATGTTTTGAACAATTTTTCTGTTATTTTATGTAATTTTCCTGAAAAATTTGTGAGAATACAATTGTTTTATATGTTAAAACATCAAAACTCCATGGAAACTGTATCAGCATGAACAAACCTACCAGTTTTTCCATCTGAATGAATTTCAGTTTGTGCTCTGTTTGATATTATGTATCATCATAAGAAGCAAAACCATTGCTAAAACTTTTGCCAACTGCATAAATCTAATTTATACATTTAATAATTATCACTTTTAACTACATAATTCTTTATAAAATTCAAATTTTGATATATCATAAAACCAGTGACATCTTACTTTGCCATAATCATGCAAAAAGCACAATTTTAAGTGTCTAAATAATGGATATCGAGAGTTATCTCCCTTTATTTCTATGATGCTGTTAATTTTTTTGGATTTTTAATGAAAAACAAGAGAATTTTAGTAGATAATGTTATAAAATTTCAAAACTTTATGAAATATTTCATAGTTAATTCATCCATTGCAAATTCTAAGTTGATTTAGTTCAGTCTGTTCTATACTTTTTACTCATTTTAATGCTCATTTTGTGCGAGTTTGCAAAATTGCCATCAATTTGGCAAATAATTAGTTTTTTATTGCCAAAGTTTGCTATGTACATTTAACATAGGATAACCAGGAATGCATCTTTTCATTTACTTTTAAGCTTTAAACTATTTGTCAACAGCATTTTAACTCAAATGTACATAATCAGTTTGGCAAAAATTGCAAAAATTAGCCCAAATGAGTGTAAATTGGCCACATTATGGAATGCATGCCTATGAATTGATTGTAGCCAATTTTGACAATTTTTGCAAATACCAGCATAGTGTTGCATAGCGTTTGATTCGTAATATTGTCTTCTGTCAGAAAATAAAGTAAAATTATGAGTTTTGAAATTTGCATTAGCCTTATGGTAGTAGACCTCAGTCGTGATAAGGCCGGATGGGGGACGGTCAAAAGTAGTGCATATAAAAAACTCAGGGGTCTTTACTTAGACCCTGCTCATTTAAATTTGTTAATAGATAGCACTTTGCAATTTTGCCAGGGTGAGAGCTTCTGAGGTTTGCTAAAGAATTAAGCTGAGTTGGATGACTATCGCACTATATTTCCAGCGTAAGGACTTGAGCCGCACAATGCACTTCCTATGCCTGGACCACATTTTGCATGTAAACATTGCCATGTGCTTTTAGCATGATTGACACATTTTCCAAATTTCTGAAAAAATGAATCAGACAAGGTATTGATTTTTTTTGAAAAAGAAAAAAAGTAATATTTGAGGATTCAGGGACAATATGTGCCAATATATGTAGTTCGGGGTTTGTTGACCATCAGATTCTATGAAAATGGTCTATTTTGAGGTAAAATTTTACAATTTTCTGTGTGGTTGCCATGGTAACAAAATGTTTGCTAAACTTGTTAAAATTTGCATTTGGGTCATAAATTCAGTATAGAAATAGTGCTTGAATTCTTCTGATTTTAAAAAGTATCAACATTTCTGGTGTTACTTTAAAAATTATTGAAATATGGGTGCATAACACTAAAGGTGGTATGACCAAAATTGGGCAATTTTGGCTGTCATTTCATGACTGAGGTCTGCTACCATAAGAAAAGAGACAAAAACATGTAAAATCACTAATTTAATGAAAAATGTCTGCTTTCAACTTGTTTTATGTTGTTGAATTACAGTGGGTTTGGAAAAATGCAGAATGAACTCATTTGCAATGTTTTTCAGTGTATGAGGTCAAAGGTCAGTTTAAGTGCAAAAAGGTCAAATTGCCTAATTTATGTATGTAAGGCTTAAAATGAGATGTTTTGAACAATTTTTCTGTTATTTTATGTAATTTTCCTGAAAAATTTGTGAGAATACAATTGTTTTATATGTTAAAACATCAAAACTCCATGGAAACTGTATCAGCATGAACAAACCTACCAGTTTTTCCATCTGAATGAATTTCAGTTTGTGCTCTGTTTGATATTATGTATCATCATAAGAAGCAAAACCATTGCTAAAACTTTTGCCAACTGCATAAATCTAATTTATACATTTAATAATTATCACTTTTAACTACATAATTCTTTATAAAATTCAAATTTTGATATATCATAAAACCAGTGACATCTTACTTTGCCATAATCATGCAAAAAGCACAATTTTAAGTGTCTAAATAATGGATATCGAGAGTTATCTCCCTTTATTTCTATGATGCTGTTAATTTTTTTGGATTTTTAATGAAAAACAAGAGAATTTTAGTAGATAATGTTATAAAATTTCAAAACTTTATGAAATATTTCATAGTTAATTCATCCATTGCAAATTCTAAGTTGATTTAGTTCAGTCTGTTCTATACTTTTTACTCATTTTAATGCTCATTTTGTGCGAGTTTGCAAAATTGCCATCAATTTGGCAAATAATTAGTTTTTTATTGCCAAAGTTTGCTATGTACATTTAACATAGGATAACCAGGAATGCATCTTTTCATTTACTTTTAAGCTTTAAACTATTTGTCAACAGCATTTTAACTCAAATGTACATAATCAGTTTGGCAAAAATTGCAAAAATTAGCCCAAATGAGTGTAAATTGGCCACATTATGGAATGCATGCCTATGAATTGATTGTAGCCAATTTTGACAATTTTTGCAAATACCAGCATAGTGTTGCATAGCGTTTGATTCGTAATATTGTCTTCTGTCAGAAAATAAAGTAAAATTATGAGTTTTGAAATTTGCATTAGCCTTATGGTAGTAGACCTCAGTCGTGATAAGGCCGGATGGGGGACGGTCAAAAGTAGTGCATATAAAAAACTCAGGGGTCTTTACTTAGACCCTGCTCATTTAAATTTGTTAATAGATAGCACTTTGCAATTTTGCCAGGGTGAGAGCTTCTGAGGTTTGCTAAAGAATTAAGCTGAGTTGGATGACTATCGCACTATATTTCCAGCGTAAGGACTTGAGCCGCACAATGCACTTCCTATGCCTGGACCACATTTTGCATGTAAACATTGCCATGTGCTTTTAGCATGATTGACACATTTTCCAAATTTCTGAAAAAATGAATCAGACAAGGTATTTGATTTTTTTGAAAAAGAAAAAAAGTAATATTTGAGGATTCAGGGACAATATGTGCCAATATATGTAGTTCGGGGTTTGTTGACCATCAGATTCTATGAAAATGGTCTATTTTGAGGTAAAATTTTACAATTTTCTGTGTGGTTGCCATGGTAACAAAATGTTTGCTAAACTTGTTAAAATTTGCATTTGGGTCATAAATTCAGTATAGAAATAGTGCTTGAATTCTTCTGATTTTAAAAAGTATCAACATTTCTGGTGTTACTTTAAAAATTATTGAAATATGGGTGCATAACACTAAAGGTGGTATGACCAAAATTGGGCAATTTTGGCTGTCATTTCATGACTGAGGTCTGCTACCATAAGAAAAGAGACAAAAACATGTAAAATCACTAATTTAATGAAAAATGTCTGCTTTCAACTTGTTTTATGTTGTTGAATTACAGTGGGTTTGGAAAAATGCAGAATGAACTCATTTGCAATGTTTTTCAGTGTATGAGGTCAAAGGTCAGTTTAAGTGCAAAAAGGTCAAATTGCCTAATTTATGTATGTAAGGCTTAAAATGAGATGTTTTGAACAATTTTTCTGTTATTTTATGTAATTTTCCTGAAAAATTTGTGAGAATACAATTGTTTTATATGTTAAAACATCAAAACTCCATGGAAACTGTATCAGCATGAACAAACCTACCAGTTTTTCCATCTGAATGAATTTCAGTTTGTGCTCTGTTTGATATTATGTATCATCATAAGAAGCAAAACCATTGCTAAAACTTTTGCCAACTGCATAAATCTAATTTATACATTTAATAATTATCACTTTTAACTACATAATTCTTTATAAAATTCAAATTTTGATATATCATAAAACCAGTGACATCTTACTTTGCCATAATCATGCAAAAAGCACAATTTTAAGTGTCTAAATAATGGATATCGAGAGTTATCTCCCTTTATTTCTATGATGCTGTTAATTTTTTTGGATTTTTAATGAAAAACAAGAGAATTTTAGTAGATAATGTTATAAAATTTCAAAACTTTATGAAATATTTCATAGTTAATTCATCCATTGCAAATTCTAAGTTGATTTAGTTCAGTCTGTTCTATACTTTTTACTCATTTTAATGCTCATTTTGTGCGAGTTTGCAAAATTGCCATCAATTTGGCAAATAATTAGTTTTTTATTGCCAAAGTTTGCTATGTACATTTAACATAGGATAACCAGGAATGCATCTTTTCATTTACTTTTAAGCTTTAAACTATTTGTCAACAGCATTTTAACTCAAATGTACATAATCAGTTTGGCAAAAATTGCAAAAATTAGCCCAAATGAGTGTAAATTGGCCACATTATGGAATGCATGCCTATGAATTGATTGTAGCCAATTTTGACAATTTTTGCAAATACCAGCATAGTGTTGCATAGCGTTTGATTCGTAATATTGTCTTCTGTCAGAAAATAAAGTAAAATTATGAGTTTTGAAATTTGCATTAGCCTTATGGTAGTAGACCTCAGTCGTGATAAGGCCGGATGGGGGACGGTCAAAAGTAGTGCATATAAAAAACTCAGGGGTCTTTACTTAGACCCTGCTCATTTAAATTTGTTAATAGATAGCACTTTGCAATTTTGCCAGGGTGAGAGCTTCTGAGGTTTGCTAAAGAATTAAGCTGAGTTGGATGACTATCGCACTATATTTCCAGCGTAAGGACTTGAGCCGCACAATGCACTTCCTATGCCTGGACCACATTTTGCATGTAAACATTGCCATGTGCTTTTAGCATGATTGACACATTTTCCAAATTTCTGAAAAAATGAATCAGACAAGGTATTGATTTTTTTTGAAAAAGAAAAAAAGTAATATTTGAGGATTCAGAGACAATATGTGCCAATATATGTAGTTCGGGGTTTGTTGACCATCAGATTCTATGAAAATGGTCTATTTTGAGGTAAAATTTTACAATTTTCTGTGTGGTTGCCATGGTAACAAAATGTTTGCTAAACTTGTTAAAATTTGCATTTGGGTCATAAATTCAGTATAGAAATAGTGCTTGAATTCTTCTGATTTTAAAAAGTATCAACATTTCTGGTGTTACTTTAAAAATTATTGAAATATGGGTGCATAACACTAAAGGTGGTATGACCAAAATTGGGCAATTTTGGCTGTCATTTCATGACTGAGGTCTGCTACCATAAGAAAAGAGACAAAACCATGTAAAATCACTAATTTAATGAAAAATGTCTGCTTTCAACTTGTTTTATGTTGTTGAATTACAGTGGGTTTGGAAAAATGCAGAATGAACTCATTTGCAATGTTTTTCAGTGTATGAGGTCAAAGGTCAGTTTAAGTGCAAAAAGGTCAAATTGCCTAATTTATGTATGTAAGGCTTAAAATGAGATGTTTTGAACAATTTTTCTGTTATTTTATGTAATTTTCCTGAAAAATTTGTGAGAATACAATTGTTTTATATGTTAAAACATCAAAACTCCATGGAAACTGTATCAGCATGAACAAACCTACCAGTTTTTCCATCTGAATGAATTTCAGTTTGTGCTCTGTTTGATATTATGTATCATCATAAGAAGCAAAACCATTGCTAAAACTTTTGCCAACTGCATAAATCTAATTTATACATTTAATAATTATCACTTTTAACTACATAATTCTTTATAAAATTCAAATTTTGATATATCATAAAACCAGTGACATCTTACTTTGCCATAATCATGCAAAAAGCACAATTTTAAGTGTCTAAATAATGGATATCGAGAGTTATCTCCCTTTATTTCTATGATGCTGTTAATTTTTTTGGATTTTTAATGAAAAACAAGAGAATTTTAGTAGATAATGTTATAAAATTTCAAAACTTTATGAAATATTTCATAGTTAATTCATCCATTGCAAATTCTAATTGATTTAGTTCAGTCTGTTCTATACTTTTTACTCATTTTAATGCTCATTTTGTGCGAGTTTGCAAAATTGCCATCAATTTGGCAAATAATTAGTTTTTTATTGCCAAAGTTTGCTATGTACATTTAACATAGGATAACCAGGAATGCATCTTTTCATTTACTTTTAAGCTTTAAACTATTTGTCAACAGCATTTTAACTCAAATGTACATAATCAGTTTGGCAAAAATTGCAAAAATTAGCCCAAATGAGTGTAAATTGGCCACATTATGGAATGCATGCCTATGAATTGATTGTAGCCAATTTTGACAATTTTTGCAAATACCAGCATAGTGTTGCATAGCGTTTGATTCGTAATATTGTCTTCTGTCAGAAAATAAAGTAAAATTATGAGTTTTGAAATTTGCATTAGCCTTATGGTAGTAGACCTCAGTCGTGATAAGGCCGGATGGGGGACGGTCAAAAGTAGTGCATATAAAAAACTCAGGGGTCTTTACTTAGACCCTGCTCATTTAAATTTGTTAATAGATAGCACTTTGCAATTTTGCCAGGGTGAGAGCTTCTGAGGTTTGCTAAAGAATTAAGCTGAGTTGGATGACTATCGCACTATATTTCCAGCGTAAGGACTTGAGCCGCACAATGCACTTCCTATGCCTGGACCACATTTTGCATGTAAACATTGCCATGTGCTTTTAGCATGATTGACACATTTTCCAAATTTCTGAAAAAATGAATCAGACAAGGTATTGATTTTTTTTGAAAAAGAAAAAAAGTAATATTTGAGGATTCAGGGACAATATGTGCCAATATATGTAGTTCGGGGTTTGTTGACCATCAGATTCTATGAAAATGGTCTATTTTGAGGTAAAATTTTACAATTTTCTGTGTGGTTGCCATGGTAACAAAATGTTTGCTAAACTTGTTAAAATTTGCATTTGGGTCATAAATTCAGTATAGAAATAGTGCTTGAATTCTTCTGATTTTAAAAAGTATCAACATTTCTGGTGTTACTTTAAAAATTATTGAAATATGGGTGCATAACACTAAAGGTGGTATGACCAAAATTGGGCAATTTTGGCTGTCATTTCATGACTGAGGTCTGCTACCATAAGAAAAGAGACAAAAACATGTAAAATCACTAATTTAATGAAAAATGTCTGCTTTCAACTTGTTTTATGTTGTTGAATTACAGTGGGTTTGGAAAAATGCAGAATGAACTCATTTGCAATGTTTTTCAGTGTATGAGGTCAAAGGTCAGTTTAAGTGCAAAAAGGTCAAATTGCCTAATTTATGTATGTAAGGCTTAAAATGAGATGTTTTGAACAATTTTTCTGTTATTTTATGTAATTTTCCTGAAAAATTTGTGAGAATACAATTGTTTTATATGTTAAAACATCAAAACTCCATGGAAACTGTATCAGCATGAACAAACCTACCAGTTTTTCCATCTGAATGAATTTCAGTTTGTGCTCTGTTTGATATTATGTATCATCATAAGAAGCAAAACCATTGCTAAAACTTTTGCCAACTGCATAAATCTAATTTATACATTTAATAATTATCACTTTTAACTACATAATTCTTTATAAAATTCAAATTTTGATATATCATAAAACCAGTGACATCTTACTTTGCCATAATCATGCAAAAAGCACAATTTTAAGTGTCTAAATAATGGATATCGAGAGTTATCTCCCTTTATTTCTATGATGCTGTTAATTTTTTTGGATTTTTAATGAAAAACAAGAGAATTTTAGTAGATAATGTTATAAAATTTCAAAACTTTATGAAATATTTCATAGTTAATTCATCCATTGCAAATTCTAGTTGATTTAGTTCAGTCTGTTCTATACTTTTTACTCATTTTAATGCTCATTTTGTGCGAGTTTGCAAAATTGCCATCAATTTGGCAAATAATTAGTTTTTTATTGCCAAAGTTTGCTATGTACATTTAACATAGGATAACCAGGAATGCATCTTTTCATTTACTTTTAAGCTTTAAACTATTTGTCAACAGCATTTTAACTCAAATGTACATAATCAGTTTGGCAAAAATTGCAAAAATTAGCCCAAATGAGTGTAAATTGGCCACATTATGGAATGCATGCCTATGAATTGATTGTAGCCAATTTTGACAATTTTTGCAAATACCAGCATAGTGTTGCATAGCGTTTGATTCGTAATATTGTCTTCTGTCAGAAAATAAAGTAAAATTATGAGTTTTGAAATTTGCATTAGCCTTATGGTAGTAGACCTCAGTCGTGATAAGGCCGGATGGGGGACGGTCAAAAGTAGTGCATATAAAAAACTCAGGGGTCTTTACTTAGACCCTGCTCATTTAAATTTGTTAATAGATAGCACTTTGCAATTTTGCCAGGGTGAGAGCTTCTGAGGTTTGCTAAAGAATTAAGCTGAGTTGGATGACTATCGCACTATATTTCCAGCGTAAGGACTTGAGCCGCACAATGCACTTCCTATGCCTGGACCACATTTTGCATGTAAACATTGCCATGTGCTTTTAGCATGATTGACACATTTTCCAAATTTCTGAAAAAATGAATCAGACAAGGTATTGATTTTTTTTGAAAAAGAAAAAAAGTAATATTTGAGGATTCAGGGACAATATGTGCCAATATATGTAGTTCGGGGTTTGTTGACCATCAGATTCTATGAAAATGGTCTATTTTGAGGTAAAATTTTACAATTTTCTGTGTGGTTGCCATGGTAACAAAATGTTTGCTAAACTTGTTAAAATTTGCATTTGGGTCATAAATTCAGTATAGAAATAGTGCTTGAATTCTTCTGATTTTAAAAAGTATCAACATTTCTGGTGTTACTTTAAAAATTATTGAAATATGGGTGCATAACACTAAAGGTGGTATGACCAAAATTGGGCAATTTTGGCTGTCATTTCATGACTGAGGTCTGCTACCATAAGAAAAGAGACAAAAACATGTAAAATCACTAATTTAATGAAAAATGTCTGCTTTCAACTTGTTTTATGTTGTTGAATTACAGTGGGTTTGGAAAAATGCAGAATGAACTCATTTGCAATGTTTTTCAAGTGTATGAGGTCAAAGGTCAGTTTAAGTGCAAAAAGGTCAAATTGCCTAATTTATGTATGTAAGGCTTAAAATGAGATGTTTTGAACAATTTTTCTGTTATTTTATGTAATTTTCCTGAAAAATTTGTGAGAATACAATTGTTTTATATGTTAAAACATCAAAACTCCATGGAAACTGTATCAGCATGAACAAACCTACCAGTTTTTCCATCTGAATGAATTTCAGTTTGTGCTCTGTTTGATATTATGTATCATCATAAGAAGCAAAACCATTGCTAAAACTTTTGCCAACTGCATAAATCTAATTTATACATTTAATAATTATCACTTTTAACTACATAATTCTTTATAAAATTCAAATTTTGATATATCATAAAACCAGTGACATCTTACTTTGCCATAATCATGCAAAAAGCACAATTTTAAGTGTCTAAATAATGGATATCGAGAGTTATCTCCCTTTATTTCTATGATGCTGTTAATTTTTTTTGGATTTTTAATGAAAAACAAGAGAATTTTAGTAGATAATGTTATAAAATTTCAAAACTTTATGAAATATTTCATAGTTAATTCATCCATTGCAAATTCTAGTTGATTTAGTTCAGTCTGTTCTATACTTTTTACTCATTTTAATGCTCATTTTGTGCGAGTTTGCAAAATTGCCATCAATTTGGCAAATAATTAGTTTTTTATTGCCAAAGTTTGCTATGTACATTTAACATAGGATAACCAGGAATGCATCTTTTCATTTACTTTTAAGCTTTAAACTATTTGTCAACAGCATTTTAACTCAAATGTACATAATCAGTTTGGCAAAAATTGCAAAAATTAGCCCAAATGAGTGTAAATTGGCCACATTATGGAATGCATGCCTATGAATTGATTGTAGCCAATTTTGACAATTTTTGCAAATACCAGCATAGTGTTGCATAGCGTTTGATTCGTAATATTGTCTTCTGTCAGAAAATAAAGTAAAATTATGAGTTTTGAAATTTGCATTAGCCTTATAAGAAAAGAGACAAAACCATGTAAAATCACTAATTTAATGAAAAATGTCTGCTTTCAACTTGTTTTATGTTGTTGAATTACAGTGGGTTTCGGAAAAATGCAGAATGAACTCATTTGCAATGTTTTTCAAGTGTATGAGGTCAAAGGTCAGTTTAAGTGCAAAAAGGTCAAATTGCCTAATTTATGTATGTAAGGCTTAAAATGAGATGTTTTGAACAATTTTTCTGTTATTTTATGTAATTTTCCTGAAAAATTTGTGAGAATACAATTGTTTTATATGTTAAAACATCAAAACTCCATGGAAACTGTATCAGCATGAACAAACCTACCAGTTTTTCCATCTGAATGAATTTCAGTTTGTGCTCTGTTTGATATTATGTATCATCATAAGAAGCAAAACCATTGCTAAAACTTTTGCCAACTGCATAAATCTAATTTATACATTTAATAATTATCACTTTTAACTACATAATTCTTTATAAAATTCAAATTTTGATATATCATAAAACCAGTGACATCTTACTTTGCCATAATCATGCAAAAAGCACAATTTTAAGTGTCTAAATAATGGATATCGAGAGTTATCTCCCTTTATTTCTATGATGCTGTTAATTTTTTTGGATTTTTAATGAAAAACAAGAGAATTTTAGTAGATAATGTTATAAAATTTTCAAAACTTTATGAAATATTTCATAGTTAATTCATCCATTGCAAATTCTAATTGATTTAGTTCAGTCTGTTCTATACTTTTTACTCATTTTAATGCTCATTTTGTGCGAGTTTGCAAAATTGCCATCAATTTGGCAAATAATTAGTTTTTTATTGCCAAAGTTTGCTATGTACATTTAACATAGGATAACCAGGAATGCATCTTTTCATTTACTTTTAAGCTTTAAACCTATTTGTCAACAGCATTTTAACTCAAATGTACATAATCAGTTTGGCAAAAATTGCAAAAATTAGCCCAAATGAGTGTAAATTGGCCACATTATGGAATGCATGCCTATGAATTGATTGTAGCCAATTTTGACAATTTTTGCAAATACCAGCATAGTGTTGCATAGCGTTTGATTCGTAATATTGTCTTCTGTCAGAAAATAAAGTAAAATTATGAGTTTTGAAATTTGCATTACAATTATTTTATATGTTAAAACATCAAAACTCCATGGAAACTGTATCAGCATGAACAAACCTACCAGTTTTTCCATCTGAATGAATTTCAGTTTGTGCTCTGTTTGATATTATGTATCATCATAAGAAGCAAAACCATTGCTAAAACTTTTGCCAACTGCATAAATCTAATTTATACATTTAATAATTATCACTTTTAACTACATAATTCTTTATAAAATTCAAATTTTGATATATCATAAAACCAGTGACATCTTACTTTGCCATAATAATGCAAAAAGCACAATTTTAAGTGTCTAAATAATGGATATCAAGAGTTATCTCCCTTTATTTCTATGATGCTGTTAATTTTTTTGGATTTTTAATGAAAAACAAGAGAATTTTAGTAGATAATGTTATAAAATTTTTAAAACTTTATGAAATATTTCATAGTTAATTCATCCATTGCAAATTCTAATTGATTTAGTTCAGTCTGTTCTATACTTTTTACTCATTTTAATGCTCATTTTGTGCGAGTTTGCAAAATTGCCATCAATTTGGCAAATAATTAGTTTTTTATTGCCAAAGTTTGCTATGTACATTTAACATAGGATAACCAGGAATGCATCTTTTCATTTACTTTTAAGCTTTAAACCATTTGTCAACAGCATTTTAACTCAAATGTACATAATCAGTTTGGCAAAAATTGCAAAAATTAGCCCAAATGAGTGTAAATTGGCCACATTATGGAATGCATGCCTATGAATTGATTGTAGCCAATTTTGACAATTTTTGCAAATACCAGCATAGTGTTGCATAGCGTTTGATTCGTAATATTGTCTTCTGTCAGAAAATAAAGTAAAATTATGAGTTTTGAAATTTGCATTAGCCTTATAAGAAAAGAGACAAAACATGTAAAATCACTAATTTAATGAAAAATGTCTGCTTTCAACTTGTTTTATGTTGTTGAATTACAGTGGGTTTGGAAAAATGCAGAATGAACTCATTTGCAATGTTTTTCAGTGTATGAGGTCAAAGGTCAGTTTAAGTGCAAAAAGGTCAAATTGCCTAATTTATGTATGTAAGGCTTAAAATGAGATGTTTTGAACAATTTTTCTGTTATTTTATGTAATTTTCCTGAAAAATTTGTGAGAATACAATTGTTTTATATGTTAAAACATCAAAACTCCATGGAAACTGTATCAGCATGAACAAACCTACCAGTTTTTCCATCTGAATGAATTTCAGTTTGTGCTCTGTTTGATATTATGTATCATCATAAGAAGCAAAACCATTGCTAAAACTTTTGCCAACTGCATAAATCTAATTTATACATTTAATAATTATCACTTTTAACTACATAATTCTTTATAAAATTCAAATTTTGATATATCATAAAACCAGTGACATCTTACTTTGCCATAATCATGCAAAAAGCACAATTTTAAGTGTCTAAATAATGGATATCAAGAGTTATCTCCCTTTATTTCTATGATGCTGTTAATTTTTTTGGATTTTTAATGAAAAACAAGAGAATTTTAGTAGATAATGTTATAAAATTTTCAAAACTTTATGAAATATTTCATAGTTAATTCATCCATTGCAAATTCTAATTGATTTAGTTCAGTCTGTTCTATACTTTTTACTCATTTTAATGCTCATTTTGTGCGAGTTTGCAAAATTGCCATCAATTTGGCAAATAATTAGTTTTTTATTGCCAAAGTTTGCTATGTACATTTAACATAGGATAACCAGGAATGCATCTTTTCATTTACTTTTAAGCTTTAAACCATTTGTCAACAGCATTTTAACTCAAATGTACATAATCAGTTTGGCAAAAATTGCAAAAATTAGCCCAAATGAGTGTAAATTGGCCACATTATGGAATGCATGCCTATGAATTGATTGTAGCCAATTTTGACAATTTTTGCAAATACCAGCATAGTGTTGCATAGCGTTTGATTCGTAATATTGTCTTCTGTCAGAAAATAAAGTAAAATTATGAGTTTTGAAATTTGCATTAGCCTTATGGTAGTAGACCTCAGTCGTGATAAGGCCGGATGGGGGACGGTCAAAAGTAGTGCATATAAAAAACTCAGGGGTCTTTACTTAGACCCTGCTCATTTAAATTTGTTAATAGATAGCACTTTGCAATTTTGCCAGGGTGAGAGCTTCTGAGGTTTGCTAAAGAATTAAGCTGAGTTGGATGACTATCGCACTATATTTCCAGCGTAAGGACTTGAGCCGCACAATGCACTTCCTATGCCTGGACCACATTTTGCATGTAAACATTGCCATGTGCTTTTAGCATGATTGACACATTTTCCAAATTTCTGAAAAAATGAATCAGACAAGGTATTGATTTTTTTTGAAAAAGAAAAAAAGTAATATTTGAGGATTCAGGGACAATATGTGCCAATATATGTAGTTCGGGGTTTGTTGACCATCAGATTCTATGAAAATGGTCTATTTTGAGGTAAAATTTTACAATTTTCTGTGTGGTTGCCATGGTAACAAAATGTTTGCTAAACTTGTTAAAATTTGCATTTGGGTCATAAATTCAGTATAGAAATAGTGCTTGAATTCTTCTGATTTTAAAAAGTATCAACATTTCTGGTGTTACTTTAAAAATTATTGAAATATGGGTGCATAACACTAAAGGTGGTATGATCAAAATTGGGCAATTTTGGCTGTCATTTCATGACTGAGGTCTGCTAACCCAGAGAATTCTTTCTAGAGAGTTCTTTCTTTCTTTCTTGGAATATCCTCCACTATTTGGAGCACCACTTTAGAGAGCTGATACGCAGACATATAATTGGTTGCAATTATACATTCTAGCTATATATGTTAGTCTAGAAGGAACCTAATAAAATGGGGGACTGTGTTGTATAACAAAAAACTTACCAAACTAAAAATTCATCAATCTTATTCCAAAGGGAAGTCAGGTAGAAGGTATTGGAGGCAGTGTATTATAATGACAGATTTACCAAAATAAAAATTATATCAATCATAGTCCAAAGGACTTTGGGGGTTGGGGTTGGGGTTCTTTTTTATCAATTTATAACTGAACAAGGAAGCTTGAGAGAAGAGAGATGAAGGACTAATATAAGGACGTACCTTATTATATTCTCCCATCCCCACACATATAATCTGATATCCTAAGTGTTTTGTTGAACTGAGGAAATTTAAAACTTTTGTCTGACACTGAAACAAATAGAACAAATATAATATAGATACAGAAAAAAAAGATAACTAGAGGCACATGTTTTTTTTTCTTCTTCTTTCTTTAATAAGAAAGTTTTTTTTATAAGAAAAGAAACAATAAATTTAATTCATAACCTTGACCAGCCACAAATGAATTAACACAAATAACCAGCCACTACAGTGTTGACACCATTCAGTTATAGCCTTGACAGCTACTACAGTATTAATATACCATTCACTTATAACCTTGACCAGCCATAATTGAATTAACACTTTTGATCAGCCACTAGAGTATTAATATACCATTTATAACCCTGAAAGCTACTACAGAATTCAGATGTTTTGTGTAAATGTTCTGAAATATTGGTAACCATAATTAAAATTCATTTCAGACCTACATGTATTCTGGTATAAATGATGTAATGTTGACTGAGAGCATTTAGACAAATTTCCTATCCTTTAAAGGAGTGGAGTGGAGTAAGGGTTTTTTACGCCCTAGTCAAGATAGTTTCACTTATATCAAGGCAGTCAATTCTGGAATGTTGGAGAATATGGAGTGTCAAGAGAAAAGCAATGCCTTTTAGCAAGCAAACTGGCAAAGTTTCTCACACTAGCATCTGAGTGGGATTCAAACTTAGGTGGTAAGAAACACTGTAAGTGTGCACTTAAGATCACCCAACCACAAGCCCCCCTCCCCTTTACAAATATAACCCTTAGTATAAAACACATTTATTTAGATTACAAAGTTTCCAGAATCCTTTTTGATTCAAATGTCTTAAGGAGATAATATGTATCCTGTATAAACTAAATGGCTATTACATGAATTTCATTGGCTTATTCAACCATGATTTTGTCAAGGGGAATAACTCTTTTATTGGGAGTGTATTGGTACTTTGGTAATGTAAATCTCTATTGTTTAGACAGACTTTGACCCTTAAAACATGAATGCATAGTTATAACCCCTTAGCATGGGCCTTTCATATTTCAATGTGAATTATATACATGTATGTATGAATTTACCTGGATTGAGTTTTGTTCATGGTCCTGCCCAGTAAAGTGGCTATCATTAGTTACAAGGCCATCAGTCACCAGAATGATCCTAGGTTTGACACGTACTACAGAGGTTATATCTAAAACTTCACCTAAAAGACAAAGTTAAATGAAAAAATTGTAGATGAATGAAATACACATGGCTACTTACAACCACCAATAAGACACAAACAAAAAAGAAAGTAATTATGAAAAAAAGTTGTATATAATGTTTGACAGTTAAGAACCATAGATAGCTAATAATGTAAACCAAACAGCTTACCATTACCTGTTTAATTGGAGATATTCATCTAGTCATCAATGTAAAAGAGAAGATTAAATTTGAAAATATAATATATTGATGATGCAACTGATTATACAACTCCCTAGTTTTGATGTGAGAAGGTTTATCACTTTGTCAAGTGAATTACGGTTTTCTATGTGCATCACAGTTTCCTCCTCCAATTAAAACAATTTTAGCATAACCAACCATAGCTTCTGTATTCTGGTTTAAATCATGTATAACACTGCCATATCTGTATATATTAAAGAATTTAAACAAGATTTATAAACCCTACAGGACCACATGTTTGTCTAAAACAATATAGATTCTCTACATTGCAAAATCCCAGGATTAACATCTATTCGCCTTTTTTGGAAACATCAATTTATTTAATCCCATATCAAGTAGAAATAATTGTTTTCAAAAAACATAATTGATATTACATTATCCTTTACGAAATGGAATTACCCAGCACACATATAATATCTAACAGTGTTTGTGGGGGACAATTATTTCTATTGGCAATGAAATCTATCAACTGGTAACATTTTCCCATAATAATGATGCTTTTCCAGGAATTTGCAACATAAATGTTATCCATTTCATTCCACACAGAAGTATTGATCACATGGTACACTAGCACTTTCCATCTCATTGGCTATCAATTTTGTCTCCAGGTTTCTAGGATGCTCAAAGACATCAGTTTTGAAAGGTTAACATAATAACAACAATTTCTTCTATAAATCAACATTTTAGCAGGTGCCATTCCATAGGCTATCAATTTTATCTCTAAGTTTCTGGGATGCTCAAAGACATCAATTTTAAAATAAGAA
This sequence comes from Tegillarca granosa, assembly GCA_029721355.1. Lineage (NCBI taxonomy): Eukaryota > Metazoa > Mollusca > Bivalvia > Arcoida > Arcidae > Tegillarca > Tegillarca granosa. The sequence goes on along the minus strand of CM056600.1, from coordinate 15,133,594 downwards.
CATAATTACAACAATTTCTTCTGTAAATCAACATTTTGCAACTACCTTACTTAACTGTCTTAGTATATGTGATATATGTGATATATTTATGTCATAATTTTTTGTAGCACAAAAACAAGACCCAATTAAGTGCAAAATGACAAAAAAAAAAAATGTATCATAAAGGAGTGAACATCAAAAAAATTGTTTTGATCAATTCTTTGGTACATAATTTACAAATATAAATTTTTAAAGAAATTTACTTGTTATTTTAGTTAAAACTTAATTCTAAGTAAATTTTAGCATACATTTAAACAACAATATATTACCATATTTTGTGGTTGTCATGGTAATTCTGTACTCACCAGTTTCTTTCAGATATTTGACACACAAAGCAAGTCCAGTTAATAATGGACTTCTACCTTCAAAATGTAAATTTTCTATAAAAAATGAAAAATATTAAATCTAAGAAATTTTAATTAAAGTAAATCAAAAATGAAATGATGGGGAAATACAACCAAAAAAAGAAAGATTTCTTGTGGTTTTATATTTTTGTTAATTACAGAAAATTTTCACATTTAAATATTCTTACCTTTTTTCATCAATTTAAAATTACAAATCACTAAGAATTTATATTTAATGCTACTCACTGGCCATAAAAAATCAAATATTTCTTGTAATAATGTACTGTAATAGAAAAAGGAAATACCGAATGCATAATAAATAATTTTGTGTCTTTTTAAAAAAAAATAAACAATTCTACGAGTTTGAAAACAAAATCAAGATCTAATCAGATAGACGTATACAGTATTAAACTACTAATAAAACAATTACATACCAAAACTTTCACGTATGGCTCCAAAATCATTTGTAAACCGATGATTTATGGATGTTTTTGCTCCAAAGGTAACTACTGCCACATTTTCTTCAAGGTTATTATTAGCTGCTGAATTTTCTACCTCTGAAAATAAAAAAAAGTTAACCACTGGGCCTTTGGCTCACCTGGAATAAACAACTATGACAAAAGCAAAACAGTAGGTAAATGATGTTTTACTAATTTTTTTCTAAATATTTACTGCTATCAGAATACTCACTCTCAATTTTTAAGGTTCAAATTTAACCCTTTCTTCTTCTTCTTCTTAGACAGCAAGCTTTCTGCAACAACCAGGTTGAGCAAGCACTCAATGACAGTTATGCTTGAGCATTTACTTGGCCATAACCAGAGTTGAGCAATTATTCTGTGATCAGCATGGTTTCACAATTAGACTAAGCATACCCTGCCCTCTTGCATGCCTGTTTTAGATTACTCAATCAGACTAAGTATACCTTGCCCTCTTGCATGCGTGTTTCAGATTACTCAATCAGACTAAGTGTACCTTGCCCTCTTACTTGCCTATTTCCAATAATTATTTAGACTAAACCTAGCTTGCCCCCTTGCTTGCCTGTTTTAGATTACTCAGCTAGACTAAGCCTACCTTGCCCTCTTGCTTACCTGCTCCAGATAAGTTAATCAGTCTTAGACCCACAGTTCCCTCTTATTTTTCTGTCTCAGGTTATACAATCAGACTAAGTCGATCTTTACCATTATTGCCTAATTTAGATTTAGTAAATCAGCCTTTGCCTTACCATCTATAAAATTTACAAGATAATTTTTCATCTGTTGTCCAGGCTCACCATCCATACTCTTTGATGTATCAACCAATAAAATTGTGTAAATACCCTTTGGCTTTTGCTGATTGTCATCACCTACAAATTCAAACAAAATAACGAAGTAAAACTAAGAATTCTTAGTGAACAGGTAACACTCCTGTTTAGATTAATATCTATTACTTTCAAGACGAACAGAATCACATTAGAACAAACAATTATGGTTAAATATGCCTCTGAGGGAATCTGTTTATGTAGTCTGTTTTGATACAGTTTGTAATGATCTGTCTTCCAAAACATTCATATATTTCAAAATGTTACAGCTAGTGGTTAAAAATTCTGAACAATTGTTGGCGATGATGTTTGCTGACCTCTTCCATTTTTAAAACAAGACCCCATGTCTTAGCAAACACTCACCTATTAATTAAGGATAGTAACTTTTCTATGGTTCCATTTATATTTTCACTCTGAAGCAAATTGAGGCAGTATCCCTTCTGATACCAATTTGTTTCATAAATTCCTGGGTTTTTTATATAGAATATGATTTTACCCTAAATACAACCATTAGGCATAAAGTGTGTTATGGTCAGAGGAAATTAGTTATTTAGAAGCTGATGTTTGGGTAATGAGACATCTGCAGAATTATTTTATATACCTACCTTTAAATGCTTCCTCTATGGCTTGTTTTGTCTCTGGGGTAATATCTATATGGCATGATTTCAAATAACCTTCAACATTATTAAAGTCTACCAATATCTGTGTCTCTGTCTGTATATTCTCTTTAAATACAGAATGAAAAATTATGTAAATAACACTATATTTCTCATCATATACAGATTCAGCACTTTACACAGATTTTAAGGACATGACTACTGGCTGAAACAAATAATACAGAAAACCTGACCATTCATTGTTTACCACTCAATTTTATAAAGCAGGGTTGGCAATGAAAAGAAAAAGGCTTACAAACAAAACCATAATAGAAATCAATTAAAATAAGGGTTTACATGTACTGTATAACACAACAACAACAATAATAATAATAATAATAAAAAATAATGGAAGATTTATTCAAAATTTAACAACACTTTACTAATACATTGGTACATGTACATGTATCTCTGAAAACCAAACCCTGAGTAAACTATAAGCATTGAACTATAGTAGAACCTGTAAATGTCAAGCTCTGAGAAAAATAAACGCCTACATTAACTGCAATGGAACCTAGGCTACCAAGTTTTAAATTTTTTTTATTTTCAAACCTCTTCTCATTTCAACTTTTTTTATACAATGAGTGTGTTCATTGTTTATTATAGATAGATTGGAGTGTCATGCATTTATTATAGATAGATTGGAGTGTCATGCATTTATTATAGATAGATTGGAGTGTCATGCATTTATTATAGATAGATTGGAGTGTCATGCATTTATTATAGATAGATTGGAGTGTCATGCATTTATTATAGATAGATTGGAGTGTCATGCATTTATTATAGATAGATTGGAGTGTCATGCATTTATTATAGATAGATTGGAGTGTCATGCATTTATTATAGATAGATTGGAGTGTCATGCATTTATTATAGATAGATTGGAGTGTCATGCATTTATTATAGATAGATTGGAGTGTCATGCATTTATTATAGATAGATTGGAGTGTCATGCATTTCTTATAGATAGATTGGAGTGTCATGCATTTATTATAGATAGATTGGAGTGTCATGCATTTATTATAGATAGATTGGAGTGTCATGCATTTATTATAGATAGATTGGAGTGTCATGCATTTATTATAGATAGATTAATTGAAGTTTCATGTGTTTATTTAAATTTTTTATCAAAAACAATGTTTTATTGATAGGTTTTACCAAACAAAAATTATTTTTTACTCAAGTAAAGATCATTTTATGCACGGCATATTGTTCAGTTTCCTTGCCTATTTTAGAAATAGCAGCCTCATTAACATGAGAAAATCTGGATACTGGACACTGGGCAATGAAACTTCCTCACTTAACTTCACTCTATAAAATCTTTGTATTAGAAATAGACTTTTTAAATAAAATGTAATTGTTTAACCAAATTATATTTACATTTTTATGACAAATAATCTGGAAAAATGGAAAGCTGAAAAAAAAAGAAAAACAGTATGTTTCTTTATTACCTACTTTGATCATCTTATCAGATCTTACCTTGTTGATTTGGTTTCTGATTTACTGGTATTGTCAATGGTGTCACTTTGGTTGGTAAATTGCCATCAATGTTATCAGTTTCATTGGTATTTGTATTTAAAGAAGGTCTACCAACATTGATAACCATGGTTGTTTCTTTGAATGGTATATTGTCATCAGTGCTAATGTTACTTGTTCCTTTGGTATTTGTATTTACAGATGGCCCACCAACATTGGTAACCATGGTTGTTTCTTTGAATGGTATATTGTCATCAGTGCTAATGTTACTTGTTCCTTTGGTATTTGTATTTACAGATGGCCCACCAACATTGGTAACCATGGTTGTTTCTTTGAATGGTATATTGTCATCAGTGCTTATGTTACTTGTTCCTTTGGTATTTGTATTTACAGATGGCCCACCAACATTGGTTACCTTGGTAACCTCATTTACTGTTGATTGTGTTGGTATATTGCTAGTACCATAACTTGGTCTGTAAGTAGTTGACACTGGAGTACTGGTAGCAAATGTACTGTTGATAACTGTACTAGTATTTTGTACTGGATGAAGAGTGTTTCTAGAAAATACAAGACATTTTATTTTCAATTAAATCTAGGTTGCTAGTAAGTGTTAAAATAGGTATAAATATTGTGCTTTTATATTGGCAATTTTCTAAAAATAAATACATGCTTAAATTTAATATCCCCAGATTATCATACATTACACCATCAATAGTCACAAAATTTATATAGCAATGTCTGTATACAAAGACCTCCTATAGGACCTAAGGAATATGGACTTTTAACAAGATAGTCTAATACTTTGAAGATGGTCTGTAAATAGAGGTTCTATTTTAATGAAATTTAAAGCAAAGAGAACTTACCACTGGTTTATATAGACAGATTGTTTTATATATACATGTAGGTTGTCACTATAGCAAGATATACTGTATCCACAAATTATTCTTCTTATAACTATGATACTCAATAACATTCATGCAGAACTTTTATCTGTACTTGTACAAATCATTAAAGCCAATATTAAAGCCAATTTTATTGGAAATCATTAAAGTTTTGAATTCCTATATATAGCCAAAAAAGATTTAAGATTTCTGTTATTTTGGTGACCCCATTAATTCAATAGTTAAAAACTGAGAAGGTTCTAGAATTAAACTTTAATCACAAGATAAAACATTATTGGGTTTATCACTACAGCTTTAATATTAATTAAACTCCTTATTGATAAATAAAACAAAAAGTGAGGATTTCAAACACCAAAAAAAAAAGTTTTATTCTTCACAGCAAAAAATAAAATATCGCAAACCAGGGTCTAGGGCATTCTGAATACAAGCAGGAAACCCTACTAATTAAACTTCCTATGAGTTCAGTCTACTATTAATAGTTACACATTATAATTTTTTCTGTTTCTCTTCTTTTTTTTAATTCAAACTACATTTATCAAAACCAACAGGTTCAATCCTTTAACAATTAAACTAGATTATTTGCAATTATCTTAGTTTTAACAAGTTTCAACATGCTAAAAAAAGATATATTAAATGCAGTGACCAAGCAGAGTCAAGTGTGAGACCTTGCAAACACTGGTAACTATATAGTCCAGTTAACTCTATATAATATATAATGTATTGCAATGGCTTGTTCCTCAGCAGTACTAAGTACTGCAGAGTATGGTACATTTGTTTTTTTTTTCTCAATTTTTTTCTTTCTTTTTACTAATGTTAAGTGTGTGCATGTTGTTTTAGCTTGTTCTTAGTGTTTTTGCTATTGTTAGGTATGCTTTATCCACATATATAAAATATTTTTGTTGTAGCTTGTTCTCCAAAGGATTTAGTTATTTTAGTTGTTGCCTTTACTGGTATGTGTAGTGGAACTGGAACAATGTCAAAATAAATATGTGATCAATTACAGAAACAAATACTTTGAAAAACCTGTCTCACACTTACTTTGTAAGCAAAAACATTATATAATATGATTACCTAGTTAAGTTTGGTTGATTGTACTCTGTTTGTTCAGATCTACCATATGTGTTAGTCAAAGAATCCAAGCTCGCTGGCTGGTAAACTAGAAGGTCTTTATTCTGCAAAACTGGTGTTAATTCTGGAGTATTGATTTCATCTTTCACTATAGTATAAGGAGAATTAGGAATTCTATTTGGACTAAGATCTACTTGTTTAGCTGTGTCTTCCCCTGAATCTGATGATGATAAAGGGGAGTAACTTCTTTGTTGTAATCTATAAGGCAGGTTCTGTCTGTCCTGTGGTGAATTTATTGTGCCTATAATATAACAAAATTGTTTATATTATGATTTGTGTGTGTGTGTGTGTGTGTGTGAGAGAGAGAGAGAGAGAGAGAGAGAGAGAGAGAGAGAGAGAGAGAGAGAGAGAGAGAAATAATGTTTATTTTTAAATTTATGAATGTACATGTACAAAATCATCAAGAGACTGATTTTTAACATTAAATTTTGAAAATTTGAAATGGTTTTTTAATTTAAAATTAATACAATAGTATTTAAACCACACAATTTGACACCATTTTGTCATTATATTAAATGCTTGTCTTAGCAGTTTACTATTTACATTGTGTCTTGGATTCTGATTTTGTTTGTTTTGCTAATGTTGTAGACATAACTAATAAATAGTGTAACCAACACCCTGGTTGTTCATAGGTAGGTAAAAGCCCGCTGTTGGTTCTTAAAGGATTCAAAAGAATCTTTCTATATACATTAAGGAAAGAACTCAACAATCAGCCGACTCCATTTAGATGTTTATTTATGATCAACTAGTTTTGCCAGTAAAGATCCGACATCTTCACGATAATGACAATGATTTTTCTGATAGCTAATATACAAAAATTGGTTGATATTGGTTGACATTAATCGGATTCTGATCTTTAAATGGTATATGAATATTCTTTCTATTAGGTTTGTTTGCTGATCTGATGTAGAAAATTGGCCTAGCTTATATCAAAGATGAATTTAATGGTTGAATGGAATTTGTTAATTATTTCTATAAAGGTGTTCAGATCCTCAGTTTAATAGGTTCACCATGTTTGATACAATGTCGGTTATTGGCCATTTTAATATTTGGTTTTTTAAAAGTGATAAGAATAAAAAACACTGCCGTACCAGAACTATGGACTACATTTTAAGCAGCAAAAAGTCCTGGGAAGATGCAGGGCTCCACTTGATAGCTAGAAATAACTAATAAAAAGTTTAACCAATAGGCTGGTTGTTCGTAGTCCACTGAGGAACAAGTATACATCAATAAAGAATTAAATACTGCAGTACCAGGACCCTACATATCATATTAATCGTACAGGAACAATAACAATAAGAGAACTGTCACAGAATCAAGTTCAAATTTAACTATATACCAAGACGAATTACCAGAGTGTCTTTGGTAAAGAGAAATATCCAATTACTATGTTTATAACATTTTTTTAAATAAATTAATTTTTATAAAAAAGAAACTGTATTACAGTAAAAATAAAAAGAACAATTTAATTTTTACTTAATTGATTTAAAATTAAATTAATAAAGCTCAACTGACACACAAAAAACATTAGAATCATGTGACGCGATATCAACTGATTTTTGTACATAAGCTATCAGAAAAAAAACAAGTGTAAATATCCTAAAGATGCCGGGTCTTTACTGGTGAATGTAGTCAGTTGTAAATAAACATTGACAAGCATTGTGCTGATTGTTGAATTCTTTCCTTAACTATATAGAATATCCTAGACAGTAATGCTTTCAGATCTTAATTTCTCTATTCTGTAATAGATAAAAGATAAATTGTTTGTCTTACAATATACTATGCACTTTGTAAAATTTAAAATTAAAGCAAATCAAACAAAGGTTATCAAAATAAAATCTGTAGTAATGTTTATACTCTCATAAAATCAAAGTTTATAACAGTTTCCTGGTAGAAGATAGTCTAGGTACCAAATTAATAATAATATTAATAATACAGTGTAATAATAATAATAATAATAATAATAATAATAATAATAATAATAATAAATAATGAAAATAATAATAATACATGTAATAATAATAATAATGAAGATAATTAACAAACAAAAGGCCTAATGGACCTGATTGAACGCCGCACTCACCTGATAATAATGTTTAGTTGAAATGCATTAGTTTCAAAATTATATTCTTTTGACCTTCAACCTTGATCTATTATAAAGGTCATTGCATGACAACTCAAAAAAATCTTCATGTAAAAAGCTTTTTATATATAGTCAATATATAGCAATGAAAAGCTTACTTCACCATGACTGCCTTTGACCTTTGACACTGACTTAATAATAATACTTTTAAAAAAATTAATATTGAATTGAAGTATTTACAAAAATAGCTGAAAAAGTTGAGAATGTAAGTAGATATAACAATTTAAAGATTATTTCATATATAAGGTCATGTTATTTGTGTTTTGATCAGGGCTTCATATAAAAAAATAATGCTTTAAAACATCTCAAATTAAAATGTACATAAAAAAATTATCAAAATCATGATTGAATAACTTTGACCTTGAGCCCATTTTAAGTTGTTCCTATGAAATTATCTGCTCAAATATTCCAGTATTAATAATTTAAAGCAATTTATGAAATTTTTCAAATTTAACAAAAAAAATGTGTTGCCCATTTTTAATTTGAATTTTATAAAAAAGACAAACTGTAGTCTGAAACCCTAGAGATGCCAAATATTACATCAGATTTTTTTCCCACCATCAGTTTCAGAGAAGAAGATTCTATAAAAAGATTTTTGCACCTCTAAGTATCCTTGTTTTGGTAACTATGGCAACAACAAGAACAAATCTAAATTGCACTGTTCATACATACTTCTGATTTAGCTTCATTAAAATCTGTTCAGTAGTCTCAGAAGAGAAGTTCTAAATGTGTGATGATGTAGACATGCATGTATGCATGCACACAAACCTCACACACTACATACACATGCTGCACCATGCCATACAACCTTTTTGCCAGGTGAGCTAAAAACTTATATAAATTTCTTTGATTAAGGAAGTAAAAAACAACTAACTGAATCTGATTTAATCTTTAAAATCATTTTTGTGATTGGAATTTGAGAGCGGTTTTTGAAAGTAATTTGCCATTGTAATCTATTTCTGTTCTTATTGGGATAAATCCATAGGCCTGTTCAACAATGCATCTGCTTTCCACTGTGCCAGCAAAAACAATTTTTATCTCTTTTGAATGAATGTGAGCAATAACATTAAATTTGGACATGGACACTTGACTGGAGAAAAAATGCTAAAATATAAATTAAAACAGGTATCTGCACATCTGTTTTAACTAATTCTATAATTAAAATTCCTTCTAGTAAGATATCATACACTTGCACTGAAATATAAATTGAAATGCATGTTGGTTTGAGAATTTATTAAAAAAATTCTTATAAACTTTGTATGTGGGACACCATTTTGAATCTAAGGCAAACAACCTAACAGCAGTTGCTTGTGTGTGCTTGAGCAAATATTTGCTCCTGAACAGTATACTTGCCAAAGCCAATTCATTCATGTACACTCTTGATTGGGCCACTTACAAGAATGTGAAAAAATTTACTTATTGTAACTTACTTTTAGGCAGATCATTGAGGGATCCATAAACTTCAGGCTTTTTAGATTTTCTTCCACGGCTGTGTCGAGACCGTCTTCTAAATAGGTCGTTGTCAGTGTCTGACATAAAATGTTCATTGGGTAGCTTGAGACCTTTTGCCAAAGATTTAAGATGCCGATTTGCTGATGATGATTTAGTTTTAATATAATCAATGTCTTCAGCTAAACCATCTATTTCATCATGTAATGTATTCACTTCATATTTCAGGAAGTCAAATAGAGTTTCAATCTCCTTCTTAAAGAAGGAAGTAAAATTATGATTTTCATCTATTAGATATTTTACATCTTTTCTCAACTTCTTTATTTGTTCTCCCTGCTTCTGTATTATCTGAGTCTGATCTTCCATATTCAATTTCCTGTAACAAAACAAACCCTGTTCATTTATTAACAGGTTATATAAATAGTGATACTTAAATTTGACTAAAATGTAATGTATGTAGCATTCCAACATTTTCCCCATTCCTATTACATTTGGTTATATAGCAAACCATTGGTTGTAGCTGGATGGAAGGAATGTTGTTGTCTGGATGAGAACTTGCCAATAGTGTGGCAAGTTCTTGTTTTAATTCTGGTCCGAACCCAGATTTTTTCCCATTCCAGTAATTGGGAAGACTCTTTTATCTATTAACCTACATATTTAACCAATTTAGTAAAGGATGAGGTGAAAAAATAAACAGTTGCCAAACAAATAAATTGAAAGTAGGATAATAATACAGGATTTAACCTATTTAAATTATCTTAAAAGGTCTCCATATATCAATATACCAAACAGATTAATATTACATTAACTCCAAGCACAATATTCTGTAACATAGACCCAAGTCACCAAATTTTGGTGAGACTGTTGAAACATGACATAAATAACAATGTGTCCAGATGAGTAGTGCATATTTTAATTGGATTATTTCTTGAAAAATACATTTATATACTGTGTTTAAATAAGAATGTTGTAAAATGAACAAAAATGATATAAAATATATTGAAACAGATAAAAAAGTGACAACATATAAGATTCATATATATGAGATGATTATTTCCTACATCATAGCATAGACACTGTCAAGAGCATAAGCTAGCTAAATATCAAGAGATGTGTTTTATCTTTATCACAAAATTCCAACCCATCCTTCTCCATCAACCAAAATTTTCAAAACTGGATAAAATATACGAGTTTTGGTAGTCAAGATATCTTTGACAGAAAGAAATGTGCCCTATATTCATTAATTGAAAAACATGGTTATTTCTGCAAGCAGCAGCCAAACAGGGACTTAAACCTGGGACCTTCCCAATACTAGCAGAATGCTCTACCAACTGAACTTCCCAGCCACCTATCAAGCTCAGTCTACTACATTCCTTCCTTCCTTTTTTTTTTGATTCAACTACCCTGAATCAAAACCACCAGGTTTCACCCTGGGACCAACTAGCTGGTATAGGCCCCAAATGTAACAGGAAAGGAAAAAATGCATCAGCAAAACTAGGACTTAAACCCAGGAGCTTCCCAATATTAGCAGGGTGCTCTACCAACTGAGCTATCTGGCCACCTATCAACCTCAGTCCACTATATTTCCATTATAATTTCTGAATGTTAACACTATGCAGTATTCTGAAATGTATGTTTTAACACAAAATGTAATGTTTTATCCAAGTTTTAATATTCCGAACCATTCATTTATATAATATCTTTTGGTTGTTACAAATATATAAATATATATACAATGTATATATATTATATATATATATATATATATATATATATATATATATATATTTATAGGCCGACATTATTTACACGTACGGTAGAATAATTCATGTTATTGGCTGGCATTATTTACATGTACGTATGCGCAGTACTATAACCTATATCAGCTGTATACGGACAAGGTTTGTGTTCAATGAAGTATATCGGACTATTTTATACGCTTATTATTATAAATCAAATGATAAAAAAAATTTTAAAAACTAAAATTAAATAAATAAATAAATAAATAAAGGTACTTAATTAATAAAATAATAAAAACAAAAAATACAATTTACTTTTAAAGAAAATGATTAAAACGATAAATAAAATAATATATATATATATATTATAGCCAGGAATGAAAAAATTAACACTATTTCAGCACTATCGCAATATGATAATTTTGAAATATATTTTAGAAATTCATCGACAATACACAGCATTGGTCAGTACTTTTCTGTAGAAAGCAATATAATTACAAAATGAATATATCCAATATTTATATGATTTTAACTTTAAACTCTAAGACTTTTACTGATTTTATAGACAATGTATAAAAAATCCAAAAGAATTAAAACTAAATGTATTTAAATTAAAAACATACAAGATCAAAATTTTCTACTTCAAAGAATATCTTAACATTTTGTGAAGGAAAGCGCATGGTGCAAAGTTATTACCGGTATTACAAATCAGAGATCAAGACAGCAAAAGAAAGAACATTGACAATAGTGCTGATTAGGACTTATCCTTGTCACAACATTAACATATGGTAAGTTATTACACATACACCTGTATTTATCTTATATTTTACAAATGATTACTTTATTTCACACATGTCGACAATTTTGAAAATCTGTTGTAATGTGTAACAATATCATTTCATTTCATAATCACTCAAATGCACACCATCCTAAGAATAATCATGAGAAAAGCTTATGTTGTTGAATCTTACTACATATCTTCCATACAATTTGCAAAACTTTTTATTCACTCTCTTACGAACACTTTCAAATAAACTTGATTCACACCCGTCGATTTTATGAAATATATTACTTCTAAGAATTTCATTAACATACATTTCATTAACATTTGACGATTTAAAATTAACCACTAGCTCAAAAATATTTCTAATTATATCCGTCAGCCCACAAGTTGTTGAAACTTTGTTACCATCTGACTGAATAAACACTACATAGAGCTTATAACATAAAACGAACAAAACAATTTACTATCGATGCTTTCCATTCTCATGCCGCCCTTTCTGAAACAACCAACATTCACAGACACCTTAAAATCACCCTTGCACAACATGTGAACTCTCTTCATATAACTTGACCCAAAAACGCCATCTCTTGTCATACAACTATTTTACATGGATAAAAATTTGACAACTCTCATTCTTCAATTATTATTATTATTATTGAGACCAGGAAATATTGACACCTATTTCAGTTGTAGCATTGTATGTTTAAAGGTACCAATTACCTTGACACAAGCAATCAATTAATTACTCATCATTATGTGATCATGGACTTAATTGCATTATGTGATTAACGGAATCCTGTGATCCTACCTTACCGGTAATCAAAGCAAAAATCACATTTATTAGGTGAATACACTGAACACTATTCATAAATCTTTTTTTTTTTATATTGATTATAATAATAATCATAATGTTTATTTGCAAAAAGTACAAAATACTTGTAGCAAAACAAATGACATTTTTACAATTTGACAAAATGACAGAAAACAAGTTAATAACAGCTTAATCACAACTATTATTAGAATGCATAATGAATATAAAATAAGTATTTAATTTTACCTAATAAATTATTATTTTTTCATAATTGATTATAAGAATTTGATTTTAATTTTACTTTATAAATTATAAATAAATATTTTTTATTGTATATAAAGCATTCTGATTATCGGCTGCAACATGTCGTTATCAAATCATTTTATCTGAAATGGTTTCATTAGTTTGATAGGTTATTTTACGTAATCTTATCTAAATTAATTTTCATATAGCCGATATACTTCATTGGTCAAAATGATCATATTTAATCGTTGGACCATATTTCGATATACTCCATTAAACACAAACATTGTCGGTATACAGCTGATATAAGTTATCGTACTGTACATGCGTACGTGTAAATATTATGCCAGCCAACAACATGCGTTATTCTACCGTACGTGCAAAAAATCATTCCAATATATATATATGTATTATTGTAACAAATTTTAAACGTTCAATTTGACAAGACTTCCTTTTGTTTTTGTACCCCACCAATTATATTCTATGTAAATTTTTTGAAAAATTAAAAAATATATATATATATAAAATAGAAAAAAAAAAAGAAAAAAAATTGACAGACATGTTTAAATGGTTTGGTTTCGTCTTTTTAGGTCTTTATACTCAATTTAGTCAAAATTAAAAATTTAGTAGAGGGTATAAAAGATAGTCTTTTCTTGAATTCTCTAGGCGGATGTCTCGGCTTATTAGAATTATACGTTTTGAAAATATTTAATTTTTCAAAGAAATGTTCAAAATGGCTTGATTTCGTATTTTAGGCCAATTAAGTCAAATTTAAGATTTTTGTGAAGGCCACTTATAAATGAAGGTCTTTACCGTATTAAATTTGTTTCATACTAAGAATCATTTATCAAACATTGATGAGATTTACATTAGTTTCACAATGAAAAATCAAAGATAAATTAGTATTGTTTTACCTCTAATAATTTTTATGACCGTGTTCAATGAATATCGAAAGTGAAAGTTAAATGCGGGAAACTAAATCTGGAAAATCCAGTTTCCTGATTGGTCATCCGTTTTTTATCTCTGTCATGTAGATGTTTGAAGTCCCTCGGGTTTAATTTCTATTCATTAAGGCAGAAAATCTCGTAAATCACATTTAATTGGATTGATTTCCGATAAAATTCCAAAATCTCAAATTTACTGTGTGATTTTAATTCCTTGTATACTTTCGTTTTGTCGCATTAAGCATCTGCGAGACAATGAATTTGGCAGGAGCACTTCCGGTTTCACAAGTAACAAAGGTAACGGAGAATGATACTTGTTCAAGTTGTTGTATACAGTGTAACAACAGTTGTGATGCTTAATCTTTTGTCTATTGGTTACTTGTGGTTTCATCACAAATCAGTGCTATACAGTAATATTATCTCAGACAACAACAATCCGATAATACTTTTGATGATTATCGCCAAATAACTAATTAATGTACCGGTAGTATCTATTTTAGTACACAAGTACGTACGTGTATCTGTACTGTTGAGATCACTATTTTTGAAAATTCAATCAATATTAATAATGTTTTATATTGTTCACTTACTGATTTTTAACAATTTGCACAAACCAAGTTATTCCGACAGCATAATCCACTATCATATTTGCGTATAAACCCCCTTTTTTACATATATATAAAAACGGAGTGATTATTCACACGTACGGTAGAATAACGCATGTTGTTTGATGGCATTATTTACATGTACGCATGCGCAGTACGATAACTTATATCAGCCGTATATGGACAAGGTGTATGTTCAATGAAGTATATCGGACCTATGGTCCAATGATTTAATACGATACAATGAGTAATGTAAGAATACATGAAATAAATTATCTAACTAATAAAACCATTTAAGATAAAATTATTATTAAATAAAAAGTTTGATAACGACAATATGTATAGAATTAAAAAATTATTATTTATAATAATAAAATAATCATGTATAATTAAAAAAAAATAATAAAAAAATCATGTATAATAATAATATAATTATGTCTAATATACTAAGATAAAATAATTATGTATGAGGTCACCTGCTTGAGCACGTGGGTTTTTCTCCGGGTTCTCCGGTTTTCCTCCCACAATAAGACTTCACGCCCGCTACAATTCGGGCCAACGAGCTAGACTAATATAAGTTGCACATCTTGTTTCTAAATCGTTGTAAAAGAAATAAAGTTAAAAAAAAATAAAATAAAATAATTATTCAATAATAAGTTATTATTAAATAAAAAGTTTTATAACGACAATATGTATAGAATTTAAAAATTATTATGTATAATAATAATCATGTATAATAAAAAAAAAATCATGTATAAGAATAAAATAATCATGAATGAAAATAAAATAATTATGTGTAATATACTAGGTAAGATTAAAAATATATCATTAAAATATAATAAAAACATAAATTGATTATTAAATGTGAAAAATTTGATAACGACAATACTAATTATATTAAAAATGTTATATATAGAATTAAAAAAAATAATTGAAATACACTAGTTAAAATTCAAAATAAATTATTACAAATTATTAATTAAGAAAAATAATTTATTATTAAGTAAAATTAAATCAAGACGTGTGTACGGATAAAAAATTAAGTTATTAATTTATGAATAGTGTTTATGAATCGTATTCAACTGGTTAATGCAATCGTTCGCTTTGATTACTTTTGTGATAAGGACGTGATCACAGGAGTCCGCTAATGAAATAATGTAATTAACGCCTTGAACACAGGATGCTGAGTAATTAATTGAGCGTTCGTGTCAACGTAATTAATTACCTTTGAACATGAAAATGAACACAAAAATGAAATTGACACAGAATGCTTACAGAAGAGGTTTTGACGGCGACACAATCTCTGCTAAAATCTCAATTCAAAATTCAGGGTTTCAAGACAACTTTGCATTCGCAAAATATAAACTTATTCACACCCGTTTCTGGTCCTATGGTTCAAATTTTATTTGAAGGTCCCAATAGTTTAGTACATTGGATTGTAGTTTCAACGACAGATTGTGAAGACGGTCATATAAATCTATATGACAGTCTCAACAAACCAGCTTCTATTGAAACGATAAAACAAATCTGTGCAATTTTGAAAAGTGAAAACAAACATATCGAAATAAACCATAAACTAGTACAACAACAATCTGGTGGTTTAGATTGCGGTGTATTTGCAATTGCAATCAGTCTTGTTATCTGTTTAGGAAAGATCCGGCAGCTTTCTTCTTTTATCAACAAGAAATGAGAGCACATTTGGTAAAATGCTTAGAACAATCTGAAATTACCCCATTTCCACATTTCATAAAGCCAAATAGATGTAACATAACAAAACATGGTCGGCAAAAGATAGAAATATATTGCCGTTGCAGGAATATGTATGACCAGAAAACTGACGAGATGGTTGAATGTACTAATTGCGGTGAATGGTTCCATGTATCTTGCGTAGACTCTGGACCAATTCAACTTATTTTTGTAGCGATTTTTGTAATATGGAAAAACAATTGAGTTAGTTATTAAAAGTACTCTGTAAATAGTAGTTAAGTGATTTTTGAAATAATTATCTCATAAATAAATTTGTAAGGCCGGCACAATTACTTATCTGAGGTGATCAGTTGCGGCTTTGTTCATGAGATCCACATTCTATGTGTAACTTCAGATATATTAATTGACCATCATAAGTAGATCTAATTCCTTGTAAATATGTAAATAGTAGTTAAGTGATTTTTGAAATAATTATTTCATAAATAAATTTGTAAGGCCGGCACAATTAATTATCTGAGGTGATCAGTTGCAGCTTTATTCGTGAGATCCACATTCTATGTGCAACTTCAGATATATTGATTTATCCATTTTAAACAAAACACAATAAAAAAAATCAAAATAAACAATAAAATTTTTATTAAACAAAAATCCCATTAGAACCACGTCCTTGTCGTGGGATCTGGAAACATGACAAGTTATTATATGAAATATTATACAAATATTACAAAAATATTCATTAGCAATATGATGTTTTAAATAAATATATATATATCTGTAATTATTATATAATTTATAAATATTTATATAATATTGCATATAATAACTCTTCATGGCTAAGTGTTCTCTATAATATTAAACAAGTTATTAAACGCAATATTATACAAATATTACAAAAATATTCATTAGCAATATGATAATATTTAAATAAATAAATAAATATATCAATAATTATTATATAATTTATATAATATTGCATATACTTACACTTCATGGCTAAGTGTTCTCTATAATAATAAGCGTATAAAATAGTCCGATATACTTCATTGAACATACACCTTGTCTGTATACGGCTGATGTAAATTATCGTACTGCGCATGCGTACATGTGAATAATGCCAGCCAACAACATGCGTTATTCTACCGTATGTGTGAATAATGTCGGCCATATAAACAACTGTGAAGTACTGATAGAGTGGTCCCTAGAGTTACACGATTGGCATGTAATACCTAATCAGCACTGGTTATAATAGTTGTTATGACATAATGTATAAATGTGCTTAAAAACAAAAAATGTTTTTATTTTATTTCTGATTTTCATTGGCATAATTAATGAAGATTCAGTCCAGATGTGAGCTCTGTTACAACGTTGATCCTTTAATGAGTCACAATTTTTAAATATTTTGATAGCATATCCAAAGATTCGAAAAGTATTTTTGTAGCCGGTAGATATTATAACTGAGATAACTACTGCTTATGTATTTCTAATATTTATTTACAATCACAATTTATATGGTCTGAGTTCTTGTCTTAGCCAACATAGATAATGTGTATATATTTTAAAACTACAAATATATATGTATAATATTTTGAGAACATTATATTCTTTTATAGAATTTTGAATTTTATAAATAAATTACATAAATAAATATTGCATAATTTACTGCTATAAATCAGAGATATATGTCTTTGTATAAATTAATATAAAATTGAACTTACCAGATATCAGATAGATAAACTGAAGAGTGTAAATAGTTCAGAGTGCAAGGCCATAATGAATTGTGTAAAGAAATAGTGCCAATAATTGAAAATGAGCAGTGTTTTTTATTTTATTATTTATATCGTGCAAAACCAGTCTGTCAAGTCATGTAACAGTCCATATACAAATACAGTCACATGATCTACACTGAACACATTTAACAATACACAAGACACACAGAACATGATGAGCAACATGTTACATATATTTAAAAAGAATGTATATCAATTAGCAAAGTTTAAAAGAATTTTAACAAGGGTATAAAAATTGATCCATTTAACATGCTCTGGGAGCCTTATACTATATGGTATGGACTTTCAATTTAAACTACAACCATATCAGCATAAATTACTGATTCAACACTACAAAAAAAAAATGAAATTATTGTTTTAATCATTTTTTTTTATAATTATTTATTAATTTATTAATAATATTTACAATTGCTATTATCTTTCTTTCTATGACTCTATTACTCTTCTTTGCGGTCATATGCTATGAACGCTGATGACCTTTCTGCACTTTTTGACGTCATGAAGGCTTATCAATAAAGGCTGTTGGGATATTCCATTTTGATGATGTGGAGGTCAGCAGTAAACTGATTTATTAAAAAGGTGATTTTGAGGATACATCATCTGATATTAATTTGAAACGGTTAAAGAAATTGTAAATGTAAGAAATTACATTCTTTTTGTCAGTGTTCATGCGTTATGAACGACAGTGGGCTGGCACAAATTTTACATGAACGGCTTTAACGTTCATGCAGTTTGCGACAGCCCACTGTCATTCATAACGCATGAACACTGACAAATAGAATGTCATTTCTTAAATATGGTTTTTAATGTAGAGGTACATGATAAAAATTTATTAATGCAAATATTAAAAGTAGTTTGATATAGGCAGAAGATGAAACAAAATAATTCACTATTGTTAGATATGTTTGAAGCTAAGCTCTAAATTTGAGATTTTAGAGGAAATATTGGTAAAGTAGCTTTAAGACCCATGGGCCTTTCAAGATTAAAGGGCTAAGTAATAGCAAACAATAATATTAATAAGTATAGAAATAATAATAATATTAATATTAATAATAATAAATAAAGGGTTATAACATGTAAACAGTTGGCAATACAAAAAATCACAATACTAGTACTAGTATTCATTTTTTTAAACAAAAATGGCATTTAAAATCCCCCCTCTCTCTCTCTCTCTCTCTCTCTCTCTCTCTCTCTCTCTCTCTCTCTCTCTCTCTCTCTCTCTCTCTTTTTAAAGAGTTTCAACATTATTGGGGTTAGAACTATCATTTTTCTCTTTTTCAGAATTTAAAACAAAATGCCTGAACAATCACACAAGAAGAAAACAGTACTTGTTACAGGTTTGTGTTACTGTAATCAGTGTAGCTAAATGATTAAATTTTACTGCTAACTTCTATCATAGTTATCCCCCCAAAAACTTAGTTATGTTTGTTATTTTGGAATAATTGTGTCTTCTGTTCATCTGGTTGTTTATTTGTCTGTCTGTATGTTTGTGTTAATCATGTTTGGACCACAACTAATTGCTGTTTTAGAGGCCAAAACTTGTTGCAGTTTTAGAGGAATTCCATAACACTTCACACAAAAAATCTTTATGGTCAAAGGGTGTGCCATAACCTTAAACCAAGGTTCTGTCTTAAAAGTCAAGATCATGTTTGTTGTAGAACATTCAGTAATTGCCAGTAACAACTTATTTTAATTAAGATAAATTCATGAGACCTACTAAATGTTTTAATTTATAATCATTTTGAATCTAACCCAAGCTTTAAAGGTCACCAAGGTTTTTTATTACCCAATTTTAGTAACCTGAAGTGACCAAGTGTGTGCGTGCATCCATGCGTAAACTTTAATCCTCCTCTGAAACTACTGAACCAATTTTAACCACATTTGGTGTGTGGAAGGTCCCTAGGTGATGCAGATTAAAGTTTGCACAAATAAACTTCCTGCTGCATTCAAGATGGCCACCGTTACTATAAATAGCAAAAAGTGATAAATGGCTGATACACGTTTATTTATCAACCGATTTAGTTCAAATTTGGTATATAGAAAGTAGATGCATAGCCATTTAACATATATAACAGGTTTTTCAGAAACATTTTTTATTGGGTTGCTATTGGCAGAATATTCAAATAAGGTGCTATATTTAGCCAATTCTTTAAAAAACTTCTCCTCAGAAACTACATTGTATTGGACTTATTTGAACCTAATTTGGTGTGTAAGGTCCCTAGGTGATGCAGATTAAAGTTTGCACAAATCAACTTCCTGTGGCATCCAAGATGGCCGCTGTTACTATAAATAGCAAAAAGTGATAAATGGCTGATACACGTTTATTTATCAACCGATTTAGTTCAAATTTGGTATATAGAAAGTAGATGCCTAGCCATTTAACATATATAACAGGTTTAAAGTTGCACAAACTGTGGTATCCAAAATGGCTGCCGTTATTATAAATAGCAAAAAGTAATGAATGGCCAATACACATTCATATATCATACAATTTGGATCAAATTTGGTATATAGACAGTAAATGTATAGCCATTTCACATACATATCATTTTTTTCAGAAACATTTTAGCTCAACTGGCAATAGCTAGCGGCATGGCTGTCTGAAATTCACATTCAAATAAAGTGCCATTTGAGTGATACAGGCCCTTTTGGGCCTCTTGTTCTTTAATATAAGTGAAATAATCTTGACTCGTCTGATACAAAACACCATTCTTCCAACCCATTTTGTTGTTGAAGATGTTAACTTTTTATATTCTTAGTGTACCTGGAAGCAAAATGTATCATTATGTTGTTCTAACAAAATTACCAACCTGATTGTAGGATTTGGTCCATTTGGAGATCACAAAGTGAATGCCAGTTGGGTAGCTGTACAGAATCTGAATGAAATTGGTATAGCAGAAGATATAGACTTGGTTATTAAAGAGATTCCAGTGGAATATTGCTCTGTTCAGGACCTTTTGCCAAAATTATGGGAGACCTACAATCCTCATGTAAGTTTTAGATTTAAATCCTTTCTGTGATAAGTACTCCATTTGGCAGTGAATGCTATATGAAAACATGACATAGTAATTTTTATATTGACTCTTTTTATGGACTTTTTAAGTTCTAAATTGCTACCTTATAATTTTGCAATATTTTTAACTACTTTATTACATTATGCAAGAACTAAGCAAACTATGACAAGTCTGTTACCAAAGAAAAACCCTCTTCACACATTGGGGACTTGGATGGAACCTCAACAATTTGGCATCTTTATCTCTATTCTTTTACATATTGGTGGCTAGATTGACAAATTTTTGACATACAGAACTACTACTCCAACTAATTAGAGCCCAAAATTGAGCTAGACCTAATTTTTTTTTATATATGGAATCATAAGACTCCTTTGCAGTGAAGCCCCTAACAGGGTAACTGTAGTGGAATTGTCATATAATTATTTGGTTTACATAAGACAAGACCTTTGGTATTTTAATTATTTTGAACATTTGCAATTTTCAGTGTGCCCAAATATAAGCTATGGGGCTTCAAATGGGGATACTTAAGATATGCCCTTTATAGTATTTCAAATCTTCTTAAGTGAACAAACACTTATATAGACTATGTTTAGATAGTAGCATTACTAGGACAAGTGGTATTTATTCTTTACTGTTCTTGGCTGTGGGGCCCCAAAGAGGAACCCCTCAATTTATCAAAATACTACATAGTATATTGAGCATGTCCTTCTGTTATATGCATTTATTTTATGCTCTGTGTTACAGCTAGTAATTCATGTTGGTGTGTCTGGTATTGCGTCTGAACTTACTTTGGAACAGCAAGCACATAACGATGGATATGATAAGGGTGATGTCCTTGGTAAATGCCCAGATCAGAATTGTTGTGTAGATGGTGCTGACAATTGTATAGCCTCAGAATTAGATATGCAATGTGTCTGTCATGATATAAATAACTCAGGAATTGATGTCAAGGCTGTTGTATCACTTGACCCTGGAAGGTGAGATTATAAATAGCTCAGGAAGCAATGTCAGGGTATTATATTATCATCTTACCTTGGAAAGCAGATTATTTATAACTCAGGAATCAATGTCAAGGCTGTTGTTTTATCTCACTCTGGATGGTGAGATTATAAAAAAAAAATCTGGCATCAATGTCAAGGCTGTTCCAGGAAGGTGAGCAGGTGTGTGTGTGTGTGTGTGTGTGTGTGTGTGTGTGTGTGTGTGTGTGTGTGTGTGTGTGTGTGTGTGTGTGTGTGTGTGTTGTGTTTTTGTGTTGTGTTGTGTGTGTGTCAAAAATTAATGTCAAGGTTGTTGTTCTTGAACCTGAAAAGTGTGCATACATGTATATGAAAAAGTAAAGAAGTCATTGGTAATAAGCTGTTATATCACATGGCTTGAGCTCAGGATAATGAATTTTTCTATTCTTAAAAAGAGCAAAATGGGAGACAAATCACATGATACCAGTAACATTTATTGGAGAAGCAAATATGATAGTTGCCTCTGACACCTCAAAAACACCTCAAAAACTATAGTTTCTGATCATGTTTTGGCCAGGTTGCACAGACTGCAAATCCGGTTTATAGTATGGTGAAATTCAGGCGTGCAGGAGGTTGGGTGGACAGGCGGGTGGGGAAAATAGGGTACCAACTTTGTGGACTCAACTCCTCCTACAGTTTTCAACCAAAAGCCTTGAAACTTTACAGAATGTTGCTATGTATATTGAAGATGTGCACCTGACTTTATGGAAATATTTCAAGATTTCTTTCCCATTTTTCCAGAATTTGAAACTTAGTCACTTTTTAGACAGTTTTTGAACTGGGGGTACCTACTTTGGGAACTCAACTCCTCCTACAGTTTTTAACCAAAAGCCTTGAAACTTTACAGTGTGTTTCTATATATATTAAAGATGTGCACCTGACTTTATGGAAATGTTTCAAGATTTTTTTTTTCCATTTTTCCAGAATTTGAAACTTAGTCACTTTTTAGCCAGTTTTTAGAACTGGGAGTACCTACTTTGTGAACTCAACGCCTCATACAGTTTTCAACCAAAAGCCTTGAAACTTTACAGAATGTTTCTGTAAATATTAAAGATGTGCACCTTACTTTATGGAAATGTTTTTAAGATTTTTTTCCCATTTTTCCAGAATTTGAAACTTAGTCACTTTTTAGCAAGTTTTTGAACTGGGGGTTCCTACTTTGTGAACTCAACTACTCCAACAGTTTTCAACCAAAAGCCTTGAAACTTCACAGAATGTTTCTATATATAATGAAGATGTGCACCTGACTTTATGGAAATATTTCAAGATTTTTTCCAATTTTTCGAAACTTTGAAACTTAGGCTTTTTTTTTAGCATGTATTTGAACTGGGGGTACCTACTTTGTGAACTCAACTCCTCCTACAGTTTTCAACCAAAAGCTTTGAAACTTCACAGAATGTTTTATTTAAATATTGAAGATGTGCACCTGACTTTTTGGAAATATTGCAGGAATTTTTTCCCATTTTTCCAGAATTTGAAACTTAGTGACTTTGTACTGTATATATCAAAAGATTATCAAAGATTTGCACCTGACTTCAAATGATGTATTGAAATCTTTATTCCATTACATCCTATTGTGACAGGTTTTAAATTTCAAATTTTAAAAAAAAATAGAATTATTTTACATATATGAAAGAAGACTACAAAAATGTTTATGTTCTAAAATCATTGGTTTATTGGCTACTGGATGAAAATGTGGAAAGCTAGTGCTGTCACCCTGTTGCCTATCTGTTCTGTTCTGTCCATCTCATCCAGTCCATTCCAATGTAAAGTTTCTGGTGCACATTTTTTCAATTTACTGTAGCTTTAGAAAATGTTAAAATGATTGAGATTTTCCTAATACATATATATACTTGTTTCATTACTCTTTCATATATATTGTCATTGTTGGACCTATTCCCCATTTTTCATGACTTTCTGTGAAGTATTAAAAAAACAACTTGTGGACCTTGCTTTGTGCAATTATTTAAAATTCCTTCCACACTTTACACCCATTCAATAGAAATTTAAAACACAACCCGGCCCATTGAGTCTTTGACCCATTTTTTATGGTTATAAAATCAGCATATTTAAATATTAACCAATGTATTAATTTGTTAGATAAAGTAAGAGTAATATTGGGTCGTATCATTATTGGTGTCATTAAAAATGGTTGTACATGTACCAGCTCATTGGAAAGAAAACGGCAAGAGATTTTATTTTCAGATGGTTTTTGCTGTAAGAACACTGTCAGAATGTACAAATATATTTTTTCTTTTGAAATACATGTTTTGATTTGGAATCCTTGTGATTTATGACATTCCTGACTTTAGTTTTATTTTTTTGTAGGTACCTATGTGATTTTTCATACTACAGATCTCTACATATAGACAAGTCTAGAGTAGCCTTTATCCATGTTCCTCCATTGAACAAACCGTACAGTCAAGAACAGCTAGCAGAAGGACTCAGGCAAGCCATTTTGTCCATGTTAAAACAACTCCATTGATGGAAATTATATATGGATGTGCAATTTAATATACAGGAATAAATAAACACAGTATTCCCTCTCTTATGAAAATCCTTTCTGCATTGTTTAAAAAGTTTGATTTATAGCTGTTTTAAACAGACCATTACTTGATGGGACTCAATTTTACAGAAAAGTTTTTGGTTAGAATAAGATCCTTTACTGTAAAAACCTGATTACATGTATATAAGATCGGAAATATTTGTGACAGAACAACCACAATATTTAGTATTGCAATATTTGCAATTTTTAATTTAAATGTTGTTGCAATATTTTCACATAATTGAAGTAGATGATGAAAGTATAAATAATTTCCATTTTTACTTATATTGCTTAAAATACCAAGCACTTAATGTACTGGTAGAGAACAGATGAAATAAATGGCTGATTGGTATGTGGTCACATGGTATGTGGTCACATGATAAAGATTAATCAATAGCTTTTGATTTCCATTGAAAACTGTTTTATCACTCATCTTTGAGAACTACTCAGTCAGAAGTTGCTTGCTCACAAACTTTTTCACATGAAAACATTGGCTTTATTTTGACTTAATGACAGTAAATGTTATTGAATTCGAAGTTTAGGAAAATCATAATAAAGCACAGCATCAGGTAAAGACATTTAAAATGATTGCATTTTAAATGGATTTCTTATCAATTTTGTGCACCATGTTGTACCGATGCTGTGCAGGTCTATTAATGCTATTGGCAGTGATTAAAAAGGCGACTTTTTAATAAGAGCATTTTTCAGGGAGGTTTGATATACACATTATCGATTTCTTTCTGCACTAAAGTGAGAGGTATTGATTAAGTCATACACTGGCAAGTTCCTTTGTTTTAAAATGAAATTAGCCAAAATTACTCCAGTGCAAAAATAAACATGTTTTCAGTAATTTATCAGGTTTATATATACTTGTACAGCAGAAATGTTTTCTCTATTTCTCTACATTTCTTGTTTGTTTGTCCATCAAGTTATGGTCGTTTGTAAATGGCAGAAAATAATCTAAATCAAAGCCAATTGTTAACTAATTGTTTCATTTCAGAGGCTTTATTAAAAAAAATTTCAGCTAATTTTTCACATTGACACTATGAGATGTTTACTTGTAAAAGTTATTTCCCCTATCATGTATATATACATAGATGGGGCTGTACGACTGTTTAATATTTTTAGAACTTTCATGTTCAACATGTTATAAATTTTTAGTTTGTTAATGATTAATTATAAATTGTTTGATGTTGTAAAAAAAATTTTTTTTTCTATGAGTAACTATTTCAAACAGCACAAATGTGACATCTTTACAGTGGTGCTATAGAAAGTTTAGATGTTATTATTTTAATTACCACTTATATGATGTTCTATCCTCTCAAAGTCATGTGATCTACATGTACTGAAATTGTTACTGCCTTTTGTTGAGGTTACTATAATCTTAAATCAGATGTGGACCCTGGATTTTAAATAGAAGGGTGTACAAGCTGAGGGCCAAAGACTCATACCTTCTAAGGGGTTTGGGGCTACTCAGAAAATTTGAATAAATGGCAAAAAATGGGTTAATGCAATCATGTTTGCCCTAATAAAGTATATAGTTCAGTTTACAGGTTTCCAGTTTACACAGTTTTCAGTTTTTCTCAGATTCCAATGTAGTTTCACACTAATTTTAAAGAGTATCGCTTGGTTTAGCTGATACAAATCAGATGAAGGACACTTTAAAAACTAATCATTAATGGTAAAAGTTATTAGCTGTATTAGAAGTGCAATGTGACTGCTTAAGGAACAGTTAACATATTTGAGCTTTTTTTTAACAGACTATTATTATCTCTAATATGAATAAAAATCCTGCTTTTAATAATCAATTTAATTCTCAACACAGGAATGAGAGGAGATATTTTCATGTTATTCTTTTTAAGGATTTTTTGTTTTCCATTTACCAATGAGTAACTATTAATTAACCATTATTGTTATTATCATGTGATTTGGCTGGTAACAAAAAATGTTTGTTGTTCTGCCTTCTTATCATTTTGTGATTAATATATTTTAAATTTAATCCCTTGCACCATGTGAAAACTAACAATGTCTTTATGGAACCACCATTTACCCAAAATTGTGGAAAGACTGTTAACACTGACTATACTTGGGATGATAAGAGACATGTAACTGAGATGGTTATGGTTGTACACTCATAATTAGGTTTCATAAGTTGAAGCTCAAGCTAGAAATATGCATGGGTATCAAATGTTTGTGTTACACATCTGAAAAAAAACTCTGCTGAGATAACCATCTATCTGAACAGTATTTGTCCCTATTATGTTTAGTGTACCTTCCCTGGTATACCTAGTGTACCTTCCCTGGTATATCTAGTGTTTCCCTGGTATATCTAGTGTACCTTCCCTGGTATTCCTAGTGTACCTTCCCTGGTATATCTAGTGTACCTTCCCTGGTATATCTAGTGTTTCCCTGGTATATCTAGTGTACCTTCCCTGGTATTCCTAGTGTAACTTCCCTGGTATATCTAGTGTACCTTCCCTGGTATATCTAGTGTACCTTCCCTGGTATTCTTAGTGTACCTTCCCTGGTATTCTTAGTGTACCTTCCCTGGTATTCTTAGTGTACCTTCCCTGGTATTCCTAGTGTACCTTCCCTGGTATATCTAGTGTACCTTCACTGGTATATCTAGTGTACCTTGTTTAATGTTGATTACTTAAGTTTATTGTATCAATGAACATGTAACATCATAACAGAAATATTTTTTCATGTATTATAATGTTATATGAAATCCTCAAAATAATTAATGAAAATGTATTAACCAAAATCAGTTTGTTGGCAACTAAAACTGTGTTAATTATGATACCGACAAAATGTCTATTGCTTTTCTGTTAATCAATAGTGATTGAGAGCAAAGAACACACTAGGTCTTTAATCAATAAAAATGATTAACATATTCTTCATTATCTTGACTATTTTTAATCATTTTAACTTCATGAAATCTATTGACAGAGATTGGCCTTTTGCAATATCTGTTCTGCCATTTGCTTTGTGACCTTTTATTTCTGGTTACCTTTTTTACAATTATCCCTTAGCTCATAAGTTTTCTGACCTTTGTTTTAGCCAAGTTGATAAGTGTTTATGTTATTATTAATAACAAAAAATGACAGGTCTAGAATGCAGACATCATATTTATGAATTGATCTCAAAATGAAATCTTAAAGTCATGAATGTATTTGAAATTTAACAAAACTATTAAGGTATGTCAAGTTTTCAAAGGAGTTTATATGATAAGGGTAATAATATTTGGCCCACAAAAAATAGGTAGATAATTTACAGATTGAATAAACTATCTACTCACTCAATATATTAGACATTTTTAACAAGTCTTAAGCTTTTGATATTTAAATTTTTCCAATAACAAGAGTCCATTGAGCCCAAATGCTTAACTGAAGATATGTCATATTTCTTTTGCAGAAGTTTAATAGAAACTTACTTAATTACAAGGACTGTTAAAATTTCACCCAGTTTGGGTCCCATGGCTATGATATTTTCAGATTTAATATTACTTATCCAAAGAATGCATCATCTTTAGTACTAGTATTTAAGATCTGGTTACAGTATGTTTTTATATAGCTATAATATTAGCAAAAATACAGATGTAAAAAGGTCATGACCTAGATTTTCATCTTGAGCCCTTGAAGTTTATTTAAATTTAAAGAAATCTTTACAAATAGTCTAGATATAGTCATTTGAAATTTATAATAATTGAATAAATAGTGATTTCTTAAATGAGGTCATGACCTTGGCCTTAGCTTCATATAGAAAATGTTCTACAGAATATGAAAATTTTCATTGTAATATAACAAAAAACCAAAATATTAGCAAAAGTACAATCATGAAAGTTAGGTCAGGACTCTTAACCTCTGATCTTGATCCCATTTAAAGGTCATTCGTAGAAAATGTCAGAACTCACAACACATATCATTTTCTGTTTAAATAGTCCACAACAAATAATAAACAACTTCAGTATTCTTATTCATCTGTGACCTTGATCTTTCAGTACATGACCTTGATTTATATGTACCTAAATACTCTGATATATATGTTTATACAAAAAAAAATTACAGTTTTCCAGATAATGAACTATTTACTAGTCTTATTTTTTTACTTTGACCTAAAATATTTATAAACTTGATCTATTTATCAAAATGATCATTATACCTTTGAATCCATGGACTTATGTACATGCAAATATTTTTTTTAATGTAGTTTTTCATAGAATTATATCTATTTCAGTATTCTTATGCATCTGTGACCTTGACCTTTGAACCCATTACCTTGTTCTGTATCTCAAAATGATCATTATATATCAATGCCTATAATACTCGTATTATACAGGTCTTTACAAAAGGTTTATAGTTTTCTAGGTATTTAACTGTTTCAGTATTCTTATGCATGTTATCCTGACCTTTGTACCCATGAGTTTCATATTTAGATCAAAATTACTGTTATTTCAATACCTTTCATATTATAATAAACATACTTATTCATGAAAATTTTAGTGTTCCAAATATGTTTGCAAGTATATGTACTTATTTCAGTAATTCCCCCTGAAGCACCTACACTACCTGAAAATTGTAGTGTTCCAAATATGTTAATACCCCTAACACCTACAAATTTCCAGCTTAAATTCCCACAGTTTAGACAATTGCAAATTTGAAACAAGGTGTCCTAAAAATTTTAAATTAAATTATCTACAGAATATCATCTTTATTATTATTGAAAGATTTGTCACTATTTCACCCTTATGAGACATAACTCCTTCATTTGTACCAATCAGAATGTCCTTCACCAAGGAATGATAAATTTATCAAATATGGCAGTTTAAGAGGAAGTGATTTAAATGCAATAAGTTCTCAAACAATTAATAACATACAACAACAAACATTTAAAGATCAACCATCACAAAACCTCATCTAAGCTTTAATCTTTGTGAGCTAAGATATATACAGCTTTAGGTCATCATCAGTCTTGTCACCAGTTTTTATGGTAAAATTTAAAGTTCACATACCATAGTTAAAAAACCTGTATTTGTTTAACTGGTGTAAGCCATTCCTGATTTTCATTTCATATTTAAGGTTTATTAAGTTAATTATTTTTTGTTGATTAATGCTTTAAATTATAATTACCAGGTTATGTAACAATTTATGTTTTTTTATTCAGTTTTTATTGATTCTGTATATACTTGTACAAATGTATACATTAATTTGATTGAGAATTAAAAATCAACTGTTTTATTATTCAGTTGTCTGTTATTTTGGTAAGATAGAAGTACAGCAGGGACCTAAAATACCAGCTATATATGTCCCCAATACATGTTCTAATCTTGACAGGTTTGAACATGACTTTGAAAAGTTTAGAAATTTTGTTTTGTCAAGCAACTAAAATTGAAATATTTAGGTCATAGTTTTTAGAAGAGATAGAAAAATCAAGGGACACAATATATGAAGAGTGCAGATACACCTATATTTAAAATATACATTGTGTTATATACTACATGTTGTCACAATTATTTCAATGTAGGTGGAGATTACAGAAACAGGATACCGAAAAAAATTGGTGTACATGTTATAAATAATATGAACAACTTTGGTGTGAAAGAGCAGTCCACACATCCTTATGGGAACCAAACAAAAACCCAATTTTGCACATTAAATCTTAAAAAAAGCTTTAACTCTGGTAATATGAAGAGAAGTTTAAGACTACTGAACTTGACTATCTTTTAAGCATGTAAAATGTAATTCGTATCTGTTATACCTTGCAGGAGTTATTGAACAGAGTCTCTAGTTCGGGAGACTAAGTTTAAACAAAAAAAGGAAAAATGTAATTCATTTACATAGCAGATTTTAACAATTAACATTATACCTGACCAAATTATATCTTTGATATATGAATCGAATACTTTATCACTTTCAAATGTTTGGTTGTTTGTTATGTTGTTAAACACTGCATCAGCATTTTACAGCCATTTGTGATGAGAGCAAGGTTATTTAGGATTCATCTAAAAACAAGTGCATATATGCCCAAGATGTACAAGTGTGTTTTATGACCTGTCCTGTAGTAGCATGCGCTCAGAATGACTTTTTAGCTCACCTGAGCACAAAGTGCTCAAGTGAGCTATTGTGATCAGTATTTGTTCGTCTTGCTATGTGCATCGTGCGTCAACTTTTGCTTGTTAACTCTCTAAGGGCCATAGTTTTAATCCAATTTACATCAAACTTGACCACAGGGATCCTCTTGACCAAAGCCAAGTCAAGTTCGAACATGGGTCATGTTGGGTCAATAAATAGGTTACTAGGTCAAATCAAAGAAAAACCTTGTTAACACTCTAGAAGCCAAAGTTTTTTTTATTAATCTTCTTCAAACTTGCTCAGAATGAAAACCTTGACCAAAGCTAAGTCAAGTTCGAATATGGGTCATGTTGGGTCATTAAGTAGGTCACTAGGTCAAATAATAATAAAACCTTGTTAACACTCCTCAGGCCCCAATTTAAGTGCAATCTTCATCAAACATTGTCAGATTGATCCTCTTGACCAAAGCTAGCTTAAGTTTGTATATGGGCCATGTTGGGTCAATAAGTAGGTCACTAGGTCAAATAATAGAAAAATCTTGTTAACACTCCTGAGGCCCCAATTTGAGTGCAATCTTCATCAAACATTGTCAGATTGATCCTTTAAACAAAAGGTAGCTCAAGTTCTTATATGGGCCATGTTGGATCAATAAGTAGGTCACTAAGGTCTAATAATAGAAAAACCTTCTTAACACTCCTGAGGCCCCAATTTGAGTGCAATCTTCATCAAACATTGTCAGATTAATCCTCTTGATCAAAGCTAGCTGAAGTTCGTATAATGGCCATGTTGGGTCAATAAGTACCGGTAGGTCACTAGGTCAAATAATGGAAAAACCTTGTTAACACTCCTGAGGCCCCAATTTGAGTGCAATCTTCATCTAACTTAGTCCGAATGATCCTCTTGACAAAAGCTAGCTGAAGTTTATTTTCTGGTTCTGTTGTGTCAATAGATCGTGAGGTCAAATTATAAGTAGGTCACTAGGTCAAATAATAGAAAAATCTTGTTAACACTCCTGAGCCACCAATTTGAGTGCAATCCTCATCAAACATTGTAAGATTGATCCTCTTAGCAAAAGCTAGCTTAAGTTCGTATATGGGCCATGTTGGGTCAATAAATACAGTAAAACTTAGATCACTCGAACGGCGTTGCCTCAAATACCCCAGATAACTCAAAGTCATCTGTTGGTCCCGACCAATTTCCTATTATATCCTATATAAATAAACCTCGATGGCTCAAACTTCGTTAACTCGAATACCCCCGCTCGCTTGAACAATAAATATTTTTCAAAAGTATAAAGTTAGTGAAAATTCAACTTCTTTCCCTCGAATACAGTTTTTGACAGAAGGACATGTGGTCCTGGTCATTGTAAACAAAACACAAGCTGAAGCCATATTACAGATTTCATTAAAAGTAATAGAGTGGAACGAAATGATTAATGTAGACAGTTACCTAAACTAATTAATAAATTATTAATTAACCTACTAAGAGAATTGGGTCAAAAAGTAGGTCACTAGGTCAAATGATAGAAAAACCTTGTTAGCACTCCTGTCCTCTAATTTGAGGGCAATCTTTATCTAACTTACCGGTAGTCAGAATGATCCTCTTGACAAAAAGCTAGCTCAAGTTCATATATAGGCCATGTTGGGTCAATAAGTTGGTCACATGGTCAAATAATAGAAAAACCTTGTTAACACTCCTGAGGCCCTAATTTGAGTGCAATCTTCATCTTACTTAGTCAGAATGATCCTCTTGACAAAAGCTAGCCCAAGTTCATATATTGGCCATGTTGGGTCAAAAAGTAGGTCTCTAGGTCAAATAATAGAAAAAATCTTTATCTAACTTAGTCAGAATGATCCTCTTGACAAAAGCTAGCTGAATTTTGTATATGGCCTATGCTGGATCAATAAGTAGGTCACTGTGTCAAATTATATAAAAACCTTGTTAACACATCTGATGGCTCAATTTTTGTCCAGTCTTCATAAAACCTAGTCAGAACAATCCTCTTGACAAAAGCTAGCTGAAGTTTTTTTTCTGGTTCTGTTGTGTTAATAGATCGTGAGGTCAAATTATATAAAAACTGTTAACACATCTGAGGCCCAAATTTTAGTCCAATCCTTATCAAACTTGCCGAGATTGATCCTCCTTACAAAAGCTAGCTCAAGTTTAAATATGGGTCAAGTTAGGTCACTAGTTCGAAATAAAGGAAAAATCTGTTTTAAAAATAGAGGCTCCAGTTTGCCAAAAGTCAAGCTGAGTGTACATTTTCAGGTGAGCATCCAGGGCCTTCATGGCCCTCTTGTTAATAAAGTTCTAGCCGACCAAGTCATTTTGCCAGAAGCATACTGCTTCCAAAGTACATTATTATAGTGGCACCTGGTGAATCAGTGGATATTGTGTCTTTCTAATACAGAGCACTAGACAAAGAAAGCAGTGTCTTAACTTTTAAAGTTATGTTATACACAGCTTGGGTTCAAACCCCTGACGTCCCACTCTTAAGACAAACACTCTATGATTGAGCCACCAAGGTGGTTCTTCACTTATTTGGTGGCTCATAAAAACTTCCAAGATAATATTAAACATATCTACTCAGTCATTTCTGTACACACATTCAATTGAGTACAGTTTGAATGTGTATATATATTTGTGAAACTTAGTGGCATCTCACTATTTGTAAATTAATCTTGACTAGCCCTAGAAGAAAAACTCAATATCTACCCAATAAACAGTATATTAATTAATTTCAAATATAACAATTTATAAAGACTATGATTATGATGTTATTGATTTTTAATTTGAAATACAATAAAAATTGTTTCTCATATAAACAAGTTGTTTTATAAATAAAAGTTTTTACACTGTTGTTTTGCATCACAATATTTCTTCATTTTTTCAAACAATTTCTGTGGTTTATCATCAAATGTCTAAACTATTAATCTAGTTGTGTTTTTTCCATATAAGGTAAACCACATATCATATAGATCTACTAAACAACAATTTAGCTCAAATACATAACAGGAAAAACACACACTTGTGCAGTTGTGTGAATTAAAATAATGCTGTCTGGTTAATGAGTATATGAAATCAAAGATAGATAAATGATAATAGTGTTACATTTAAAGGGAGATAACTAATAATATAAATGCAAATTTTCCTTTTAATAACTGGGGTATCGGACAATAATAAATTATAAGGATTGGTATTAACCAAATTTCCTTCAACAGATGTAAAATAGAATTAAATTTTGAAAATCAAATGAGATAATTGGAGTTATTTAGTGTAATGTTACTTCAAAAACTGGCATAACAGACAATAAAAATCTTTCCTACATTTATAACATAAAACAGTCCCCAAACAAATCACCTCATTTAGTTATCGTACACTGAGTTCAGACAATGTTATAGACAGAAAACAACATAGCATATTGGTCAGATCATGATTACACATGAATCTTTGTAATAATCTCCATAATATAATTCTGTCTGGTATAATGCTTGTTATTGAGTACAAATGTACTAGAGCTGTATTTACATTCTCTGTTTGAAAAATGTTTTTCCTAGTAAATTGAGTTCTTTTTCATAAATTTCATGATCCTTTTCCAGTAACTGTTGTAATGCAATTCGTCTAACCTGAAAAAACCAAATGTTGAATTGATCAATCATATTATTCGATAAATGAAACAAAATACATTCAAGCTGATACAAGATAAGTAAAGTTGCAATGAACAATTACCATCACAGGGAACATTGTTCTGGAATTCATTGGTTTGTTGAGAACAAACACTTCAATTTTCAGTTCTTGGGTAGTGAATGACTACTGTTAACATACACAATGTTGTTATCGCCCTTGATATGTCAAAAGGAGAAAGCTGTTAGAAGTGTATATAGATAATAAAGTGACACAGCAAATGAAAGTTTAAATAAACAATAATTCGCAAACCATTAATAGACAAATTTAATAAATACTGACCAAATAGTTCTGTTTCATCATCATTAAAGACACTTAAAATTGTATTTAATTAAAGGTGTAAATTTTCTTCAAGATATTGTGGATATTCAATAGGACTAAAAAATTAGAATTAGTATAACAAATACAAATAATTATTATTTAAAGTCAAAAGTTACAAAACAAGCTTTTAAAATCGACTATAATAAAGAAAGAAAAAATAATAACAAATAAATTTTAAAAATTATCTTTTTATAATGGTGCTTAACAATTATGTAAAGACTTGGGAAAAAATCACCTGAAAATTCACAAGAAAACTGATATACAGCCAGGTACATATGTATGTTGTCCCATATGTTTTGCTGGGTATAAAAAAGGGGGGTGACAGTCTTTTAATCAACTAAACAACAAACTTACTGTTATAGAGGCTTTGGCAGCTTGTTTAACTTCATCTTGAATTCTTGCTTCATCATTTCGTATACGTTTTTTCCAACATGCCAACTCTAAATTTTCATTCCATTCTGCTCTTTGATTGGTTATCTTTTCTCTAAAAGGATCATGAAACATAAGTTTAGAAAATTGATTACATTACTTCGATTTAATTTTCAGATTAGTTTCATATTCATCTTTGGAACATACAAAACTGAAAGTTACTGATGTCACTCTGACATCATTTTTTTTTTCATAATTTAAGATGGCTTCAAAGATCACCATCAAAATAAAGATAAATTTTAAGTTTTGGATTTTAGCAATCTATAGGCATACTGAACTTTTCATCTAAACTGTGGTTGCTCAGAGGTAGAGCATCTGTCTTAGAGCAGAAGGTTGTGGGTTCAAGCCACTGTCAGGTAAACATAAGACTTTCAAGTTTGAGATACTGCTTCCTTGTCTGGTGCTTGGTATGAAGAGGGCAGTGTGTTGACTCGTTCACCTGGTGCCATATATATATAAAGGTGACTCAGACCAGGGAGATTGGTATGCTTGTCTGCTGAATACCAATTTTGAAAACTTGCATCTTAACAAAATATTTGCCCTGAGTGCACTAGTAAAATACAGACCATAAAACATTTAAAACATAGACATCTTGATAAATTGCTAAAAAATGAAATTTTGTATGTAAACTCTAGTGCCTTTCAACTTTTTATATTAAATAAAAATGTAATAATCTATTTTTAAAGTTTATTGAATAGCTAGTAATCATCTAACTTACAATCTTACAACATTTTCTCTTGCTGCCATCATTTCATCTCTCTAAAATAAAACAAAAATAAATATTAAATTGTTTGATTTTTCAACAACGATACCTTGATTAAAAATCTGCATGTTCCAACCAAAGTTGAGTTATTAAATGCTGCTTAAAACATTTAAGTTTAATAGATAATTGATTCAAGCTCATTCTGCCAACAGGAATCCTGCTAAGTTGGGGTGTCTAGTCCCCCTATGTGATGGGACAAGACTGTCTTGCCTACTGATTGCCACAAGTTCCTATGTGGTGGAACAGGACTGTTTTGCCTACCGATTGCCACAAGTTGGGTCCCAAAAAATACCAGAACAGCCTGCAATTACCAAACCGACAAATAAATTATTTTTATCTAAAATAATTAATTCAAATATTGTATTGATAATGAATTTTATAATTGTCTGTTATCACTTTTAGTGCAGACTCTGTAAATTACCACTGGTTTTGTTACCTGTTATATAATGCCTCGTATGATCAATACATAAGGATGCATTTATAAATAATTTGGCAGTAAAAACTGTAAAAAATGAATTACTTTTTTTCAAAATATATTTTATGAATTGTATAAACTATTTGCATCACATAATGCACATATATTATAAATATAACTTAAAACAGTGATCGGTTCAGTAATTACAGGCCAATCCGGTATTTCTAGGGACAGACACATGTTGATGCTGCAATTTGTATGACGTGCACAACTGGGTATTTTGCCTCTATCAGTCATTGACTTTCAGTAGTTTCTAGTTTAGATGCTTCAACTTAACAGCAAGACTTAAAAATTGTCTGTATTGGTTAGTGACACAACAGGCAGTTCCCCTTTGGACCATTTCATTTTTATTAATATTTTCTGTAGGTATCTATTGTGCAGGTTTATCATTTAAATAAAATATCTCTCCCATAATATTATCTTAGCAGAGATGTTTTATACACAAATCACTGTGGCGTACACTGTGACAATTAAGGATCAAATGAGGAAGGTTAAAACTAAATTATACGTGGACACGACATCGAAAATAGATTGGGACATTCGGCAAATATGCAACATAAGTAAGAAAAAATCAATTTGCATTGCAATCTTGTCCCTGACATTAATTCATAATATAAAATGTAATGAAAATCTCTGATTCAGTGGAGGGACTAATTCCACAACTACTGATTTACACGATAAATATACATAATTAACAGGTCTACCTGAATTCGTTCTTGTTGTTTCTGAAACGCTTGTTTCAGATTTGATTTGCCTGATGTATTTTGTTCGAAACGAAGTGCCGTTGAGAGACTCATTTTTCTTTTACTGTATCTACACCAACTGCTGTCAGACTTTGTTGCTATTATTTTCATGTCACAACGTAGTGTTAGTACGATTTTAAATATAGTCCGTAGTTAATCTATGTATTGTTTTTAACAAAATAAAATAGAATATTTATAAAAAAAAAAATTTCAAAGACGTACATTTAGATTAAATCGCTCAGAGCCATTTTGATTATTTTTTTTTCAAAATAGATTTTAAGTCAAATTTCGAAATTACACCGCGGTATCAACGATAAACAATATGGCTACACCTGGACCTTTTTCATTGTGACCTCAAT
This sequence comes from Tegillarca granosa, assembly GCA_029721355.1. Classification (NCBI taxonomy): domain Eukaryota; kingdom Metazoa; phylum Mollusca; class Bivalvia; order Arcoida; family Arcidae; genus Tegillarca; species Tegillarca granosa. The sequence continues at coordinate 15,096,120 of CM056600.1, read as the reverse complement.
ATGACCTCAACAGCGACGTTATGTGAGGTATTGAAGAACTAAAGGACCGAGGGACGTGCAGATTTACATGTACAAGTGACGCGGAATATGACATTTTGTGAAAATAAATCGTTTTACATAGGTAAACACGCATTAGTTTTTGGTTTATTGTTTGTTGGTAAATTGTCATATAAGAAAAATATAACTAGTACGAAGATAATCATGCAAGTAACAGTGGCGTAGCGCCTATTACGTCAAAACGCCCGGGCGTACACATCAAAATACAGAGATTGTAAAAATCTTGGAAATTGTCATTAAAATTTTAAAAAAAAACATGACCTTTTTTACAGGTAATCGTATACTATCATTTAACTGATTATGATTCTCTACGTTTGCATATCGTGAGATACCAAGGTTCACTAGTAGATAATATATTGAACAGAAAATTTTACGTTATGCTCGATGTCCGAATATGACTTAAAGTTTATGTCGTAACCGTTTTGTTACTTATCATACACGGCGTTCGTCCGGTAAGGTTTATCATTTATTAGCGCCAATGACCTACACACTATCGCAAGCTGGTTTGTTGTTTTTATCCTTATCCGGATCAGTTAGAAGTTTTAAAGTTGTACACATGTTTTACTACCAATTTGGGTACAAATCTCTCGAGAAATCGAAACTTTGTCAGGTTAAATACGCGGAAGGTCGGTGGTTTTTTTCCCCGATGCTTCCGTTGCCCAACATCATTCAAATTGATGTGATATTAGTGAAATAATCTTGACTGGGACGTAAAACACCATTCCATTAACCAACCGAACTAAAAAAAAACCCGGGAAAATATTACTAAACATATCCGTCTAGAGTGCAGGAAATCGCAACATTTAGGCTCTAAAAATCAAAAATTTTCTGGGGGGGCATGCCCCCAGACCCCCCTAGAAAGACGCGTCTTCAGCACGTATCGGACACACACTGGTGCGTACAGATAAATGATATGCTCGCTACGCCACTGAGTAAAAAGTGATAGATCTGTCTTCAGTTCCAATGAAGTTTAATAAAGGATGCTATATATTTTCACTTGATAAATATCCTTGGGGTTAAGCTTATTTGCTTTTTCCACCATTAATACTTGCCGCTTCCTCGAACGATTATTTTCTTTTCTCTTGTCACAGCTGACATTCAACGAACTTAAAAATTATCTTAAGATAAAAGAAAAATGATTTTTCTGATCTGTGGAATCTTGACTTTAGCAAACTGTTTTTGAAGATTAAAGATAATTTCTAGGTCTGTAAAATGTTGCTTACTACTCTAAATGTGTTAAGATCTTGTGCAAGTCTTTAATCTTTAATCAAAATCAGGAAAAATAAGGCAAATTTGGAATTGCTTAACTGACTTAAGTATCGTAAGATTTTCAAATTTAAAAGCTCAATTAATAGAAAGGAATGGGATGTAATCCATGGATTAAATATTGGAAATAATATTTCGATTAATTCCGGATCGATGCTCCTGGAAGGTGTTTAATTGGTTGACGGACATGGTCGTCCGATTAATTTTAGGACTTTTTTATCTTTTGAAATTCATTTTCCCCACTAATTTTCTTTTTCACGAGGTTCTTCAGAGCCGTGTAGGAAAGTAATAATATTTTAAAGATGTCTAGCCGTCGTTGACCGCGATTATTTGAGGAAATGATTGTTATATAATCAAGGTAACAGATAACATTATTTTTTTTTAAATGAGATTTTTTGGTATCAATAAATTGCCTTTTAAATGTTAAAACTAAAACAGCACCACTATATGGATGCACATTTGTGAATTTTCCTTACTTAAATTGTTGTAGTTGTAAGCATGGACAAAATCCGTTTCAGTAAAATGTCGCTGGTACGTCATCTTTTTTTTTCCTGACTAGGGAGTCGAACGAAGTCCTTATGTAAGGTCTTAAATTTAAATTGGCTATACCAAGAATTTAAACTGATATTTGTGTTTAAAAACGTGTCATTAAATTATCACCGGAGAGATCAAAAGCGAATTTTATAGCCACATCTCAGTTTCGGTGCGCCTTGATACGAAGAAAATATGTAACAGAAAGAAGACAATTGCATTCTGGGACAGTCTTTTCCAAGGTCATCGCTACTTGAACAAAATGTTCCGTTCTGTGTCTACCCGTTTGGGATCAACTCTATTTAAAGTAGCTAAGCAGAGCTCACAAAAAACAACACCAGCAGGTTTGACTATTTTTTACTGTCTACTCTGTTAATAAGTCCCAAAATAATGACTTCGCACGTGTCTCACAAAATTGTGGAAAGGGGGGGGGGGGTATTGTTGATGAAAACACTAAGTGTATTTGTTTAAATTTCTCAAATATATTTGAGTAGTTGTATAGACTTTACGATTGTGTTCATAGAAGAAACTAACAGAAGCAAAGAAGAACCTTTGAAATCTCTGGTCTTGTCTTACTACTGGACTCTTGTTACCTATATGAAAAGATTTCCTTAAATAAGATTTCCTTCTATTTATTGTTTTGATGATATTCAGCTAGATGTAAACAAAAAAAGCTGTTTCATTTCTTTCAAACAGCAGTGTCAAGATTGGTAATATGTAAGTCTGCAAATCCAAGACAATTCACAGCAGTGAGTAATGAGGTTTTAAAATCTGATGTCGGTTGTAATTGAGAAAAAAAATTCTTTCATTCGCAAATAAACTTGCATTTTAAAGTTCACAGCTCACATTTAGTACAAACTAGAAAGTAGAAAGACAAAAGCTTCCACAAACTGGCTTACAATATGATGCCACTGTTTATAGATGACTTAGATATCTTGTCATCAGTAACTAAAATATATCGGACCTTTATTCTTTAAAACCCATCAACCTTTTTTTTACATTTCTGGATTAGTGGATGATTTAATTATCCAAGCATCATGAAAAAAAACTAAATCAGGCCAAAATAAAAATATAGTTTGTTTCCCCTTGCATGACTGACTGTAAAAAATCCTGCTGTCTGAAAAAAAATTCATTAAAATGCTGTTTGTTTTTGTTTTTTTTTTTTTTTTTCTCGATTCTGCGCTAATAGATTCCGGTTCGTTTCCTTTCCTTTTCATAATTTAGTTGCCAACCTTCTTAGTTGTCAAGACGCTTATACAGTTATAATTCAATGTGATACAAATGCCATAGTGATGACGATGTACTAGTCAACAGACAATGGTGACATGTGAAGAATGTTTCCTAACCAGAAAAGAAAACTATAAGGGAAAAAAAGACTACCTACCTACCCAATATCAGAAGTAAGGGTAGAGCAAGGGGAAATAAAGATAATTGTGGCCTTAGCAGCCAATCTGTTTTTCTTTGATCTAATATGTTGATTGATTGATTGAAGGACTATGTTTATTAATTTCAGAACCTTTCTGTTTTAATATTGAATTGATTATTAGTATTTTTTTTGTTTTCAGTCACAGTCAGTGAGAAATTTTGGTGTAAAGGAATATGCCAATTTTGATGAAGCTTTTGACAAGAATATGTTGGATTGTGTAAATAATAAGGATATTGATGGTTGGACGCTGAGAGGTGTTCTTTCAGATTATCATGTAAGTTAATTAGATAATTAACAATCAGTGGTTTTGTTTGCCTAAAATTACTACCGAATAAAGGTAGTTTCCCCTTGAGAAATAAGACTAAAATTTCCCAATTTGACAACTAAAATTCCCCAAAAGGCAACAGTGACACACAATCAAATAGTTTAAGTTAAATCCAGTTGTCCGAAACTGTTCTGACAGACAAAAAATTGTTAGATATTGTCACATTATAAGATCTTTGCAATGAATTTCAAAATTCTGAGCATAATATGTGACATAAAAAGGGTCCAAATTTTCCCAATCTGAAAGGTGGAAGATAGTTCTTAAAAACCATAGCAAAATCACTGACAATACAGTAAATCTTAAGCTAGAATGGTATCTTCTCTTAGTTAGTTTTAAGATTGGCCTCCTGTTGTTGTGTATGAATTTAGGGGCAAGATAGATCCTTTTACTTTGTCAAAAATAATGATTATTTTGTATATTTTCAGCCATGTCTTCTCTCAATAATGGTATTCAAATGCAGGTAGTCCCAGTTTTTTAAGTCTTTTTTCAACTTGAGGATCAAGTTAATTGCTCAGCATTGTACAATTTTGACTGCAATTATGTCTCTTTTTAATATAGGATTACATACTGTTGAGGCATATTCCAGATATGGTCGAATTAGCAATTTATGTACTGAAGGAAACATGTTGTTGTCATTGTAATTGAAGGTTCTGAATAAAGTACCAATATTAGTGTTTCTGTTGGCGTTAAATACAGCTTTATTAACATGGTTTGTGAACTTAAGATTATTTTTATCAGTACACCAAGATCTTTCTCTTATCCACTTTTGTAAATACTGATATTTTGTATTCTCAACTCACATCCAGTATTGATTTTCGTCATTAATTTTTGCAAGATGGATGTTCATGTGTTTACGTTTGGACTTACTGAGGTCCATTAGCAAATCTTCTATCCATTTGCAGAAACTTGACAATCTCGTTGTAGTGCATCTTTGGAATCTGTGTTAGAAACAGGGCCATAGAATTTGGAATCATCTGCAAAATACTGTAATGTGTTATTGACCCTTTTCTGGCTGATGATTCACATATAATAATACATAACAGAACTGGTCCTAGTATAATGTCTTGCAGGAATCTGCTTGTTACCTTGCACACACAAGAAATATTTTCTTGTTACCTTGCACACACTAGAAATATTTCCTTGTTACCTTGCACACACTAGAAATATTTCCTTTTTGTCTCCTTGTTGAACTGGTCCAGTTAAAAAATCTGTTATCCATTTATATATTTGACTGTCAATTCCATAACCTTTTATTTTATGGAAGGGATGTTGATATGGCACTTTGTCAAATGCTTTGCTAAAACCTAAGTATATCACATCAACTGGTATTCTTTTAGTCCAATCAGACAAAAAATATAATCGATAATCAGAGCAGGCAAAATCAATCAATTTATTGAAATAACTTAGTAATTGTACATCAGTATTCAGTAGCAAATAAAGCTGAATATAAATACTTTTATTATGAAAGCCAACTGTTCTTGATTGTAAGTTAAAGGCCAGATAGCAGTGACAATGGCCAAAGCATCTCACTGGTGTAAAAATTGTCTGGATATGGATAAATTATCCGACCACCTGTCCGCCATTTTTGTTTTTAATAGCAAGAACTGGATAGGAAACAGACTTGACAACAATCCAGAAACTACTGGTCAGTGTTGGTGATGATGGATTATTTATCTTGTCCTGATCGCTGCCCTGACAACAACGGACAATCAATCATCAGTGATAATCGTGACATCAGCTTTACTTTTATCTAGTGAATAGCTCCAGTCTTCTAGGGACTCAAGTACATGTAGTTGTATTGTGCAAGATCTCCCTTTTTGAAAATCACATTATTCACTATTAAGCAGGTTATGTGATTCCAAGTGGTTAAAAATGGAATCTCTTAAAAAAAACTTGCATAATCTTGCCAATTATCAAGGTAAGACTGATTGGCCTATAATTGACCAGCGCAGCATGCATGTATGTGTGTTTCGTTAACACCTAATTTCGACTTCTTATCTGAAACAGATTTCAATGATACTTCGTCAGATGGTAACTTCCCTACTTGTTAGTGATTTGGAAAATATTTTAGCAAGAGGTTTTGTTTAAAATATTTTCTACCATGTGTAAAACTATTTTAGAAAGTGTGTGTGTGTGTGTGTGTGTGTGTGTGTGTGTGTGTGTGTGTGTGTGTGTGTGTGTGTGTGTGTGTGAAACTATCTGAAAATTCCTGTTGTCAGCTACTTATGTTCATACCTTTACATTTCAGGGATATGATGTGCTTCCAGATCCTACATTAATGATAGCTGTATTGAAAGCTTGCAGAAGAGTGGATGACATTGGCCTTGCCATTCGTTTTATAGAAGCTTCAAAGGTACTTGAACCTGACCAAGAATTTTTTACGAACAGAGAGGAATCTCTGTGATGTATTGTCACATACGTCGCAAGCATTTGGCAAGGAAATCGTAGATATCTTTAAAATGGGATAGGGATACAGGGTGACAGAGATGTTCATAGATGGGGGCAAGGAAACCCAAAACAGGGAAATGTTAAACGAAACATTTTTCCTAATGTCAGTGAAGAAATTCAATTTTTTTTTAAATCGGACGGGCTATGTCACCGCTATGTCAAATCCTTGGGCAATATATGTGGAATATAGTACGGTAGTTTGCGGGTGATAAGTACGTGCCGAGGGTAACCGCACAATGATGAATGTATGTGGTATTGAAAATAAAATTTATACATGGATTCTGTGGAGAAACTTTTGGTGGAAAGGATTCAATGCGGCGCAGCGGAAGAATACATGAACAGTTTATGTAAACAAAGACCTATTTTCGCAACATTTTCGCAGATATCCCATAATTTAAACGGTCTCTTTTGATTGGATGAATTATATGACGTGTCATTTCTTGGTAGCATGCGTTTTGGCGAGAAGAGTGAACCACAGTAAATAAAGCAATATTTTTTTAACATTACCCGAAGTTTGAGCGTGTAAGTAAAAGTATAGGTTGCGGAAAATGCTGTAAAGAAATCATGTCTTACATGCACGATAGCAAATGTCATGTTTATAGGAATGTATTTGTTTTCATTCGTTTCCCTTCCCATCCCCTCCTCGAAGCCCCAACAAAATTTGACCTATATCTGATGTAGACATGTTTACATTTTAATTTTGTCGACGTAGCGTAAAAATGATATACACGATTTTGAGAGCAGCATTGTGAAATCGACCGGAAAAAGCTATTGCTGAGAGATTTCCTGTCGATTGTGCAAGATGTACTCTAGAAGTTTACATGGAAAGCTTTAGGGTAAATCCTCGGTAGGTGGCAGTGTATTTTGTATATCCTGGTCGGTCCTAAATTCGCGATGGTCCTTGATTCGCGGCATAAACAGTTTTTTGCAACCATCATTTGTAGTTGTTTTGTCGCGCTACGGGACATTCCGGCCTATAACAATATCGGCCTTTGACAATATCGGCCCATAATAAAATATATTCAAAATATTTAATACACCTAAATTTGGAACAACTTTGTCATGACTTATGCCTTGGTTTTAATTTTATTTTTAAAAGAAATTATTATTTTTTATTTCATATTAGATCAACCTATAAATGATGCACACACTCCGTTCACAAATGTTTTAGTCAGAGTTACTCATGACTGTAAGACTCGTCGATTCTGATCGATCTAAACTAGTTCGTGCAGATAGCATAGAAGAAAGACAGTTTGAATGTAACTTGTATGAATCTACAATTATGTAAAAACACTAAAGTATCAGGATTTTTAAAGACAAATTATATTTATAAGAAAAGGATCTTTCTTTTCAATTCATTCTTATGGTTATTTTTCTTTACACACTACATGTAATTAAAGCATCATAATAATACAAATATTAAATTAAGATTATAATTAAGATTATCTATTTTTTAAAAATTTTTAAGATTAAAACAAAGTATAGGTACACCTTCCTGTCTTTAAATTATTCATTTTAAAAAAAATGAGACATATATATAATCCATTATTTGAGTTTTAATAGATTAGTGGTAGACTTGATTAGAAATGATAATTTGAATTAATTCTTGTATTGCTTTGAATAAACTTACTGAAATTTACATGTTTCAAAGCATAATAATACTAACACATGTTTATGCACAACAATGCAAATAAACATAATGAGTAGCAATCTTTGATAAAGGCATTTATTTCATGGGCCGATTTTGTTATAGGCCGATATTGTCATGGTCCGTTTTTTTATGGGCGGAAATGTCCCGGAACCGTTTTGTAGTTATTGAGAAATATAACGATTGATGACACCATAAAAACATCTTTCTGTTTGTGTAATTAATTAAAAATGTTACGTATGAACGTTTTTGTCTTTTCTTGGAGAAATGCTTGGAATGTGAAAGGACCTTGCTTCAGCACAGACTCTTCTGAATGTGGTAATTTGCCAACACTAATACAAAAAATATAATGGACACTTTTCCAGTCATGAATTCTTACTCCCCTTCCATATGGTGTTTTACAACCTTGCTTGCATAGGAATGGAATGGGATAAGGCAGATTGTAATACTACCTACACTCACTTTCAAAGCCTCTTGCGTTTCCATGCTCTCTGTTCGTACGGCACCTCCGGTGCTTTGATTTAAACTTACCTGAGCCAAAGCACTCATTAGACTTCACATTAAATTTAAAACCTTTAAACAACTTTTTTATTATGTTCACAGTGAACATGAGAAATAAATAATTCAGATAGATATTTTACAAATTGAAAAACTCAAAAGCTTTGAACTTCAATATGGCATCAATGCATGAAGTCTTGTAAAATTTTAGACGCTCTTACAACTTTAACCTTATTTAAATTTAAAGGTTATAGTGACCTCAAATGGTTTACCCGAGACAATTTCTTTTCTTGTCGGAAAACTTAAAAGATTAAAGCTTAATTTTTCACAATTTAAGTACCCAGGATAGCTTATGTGATCAGTCTTGATGGCACATGTCAACATTTCATTCATGATTGATTGTACTCTAGATAAAACCATTTTGTCTTCTCTTTATAAAGCCTTGTCCAGATTGATCTTTGTGATTTAACTTGACTATCAATAAAATTGTATATATATGAGTCATGTCATGTTTGGTCTAAAAGCTAGTTCACTATATGAGATGGTAAAAAAACCTTGTTTATGTAACAGAAGCTAATATTAGACCAATTTTCTTCAGACTTGCTTGGAATGATCCTTCTGACTATATAAGTTAGATCTTGTTGTTAATATATCTAGTTATTTGATTTTTGTAGATGAAATGTGGAAGGCAGCGAAAGAAAGTCTGGCCATGGCTAATGCAGGAAATTAAACCAACAATGGAAGAACTTGGAATTCCAACATTAGAGCAACTTGGATATGACAAACCAGAACTTTATTTAGTTGATGTACATGATATGTGATGAATGTTTTCTTTAGGTAAAAAAAACTTGTTATCAACATAGTAGTAAATATTGTTTTAAAAGTCCATTATTATTACAAATGTTTATTGTATAGTGTAAATTTATAGAAGTTTTGAAGTACTAGTATGAAGTTTCGGTTATGTAACATGTACCTTTGATGTTTCAAGATATTGCACAAATTTTGAACTTCTGACAACTGTTGTTATAATTTGATTGTGGAATTGTTGAAGTTCATTAAAAAAAAAAAACAATTATCGGAATCTGTTTTGTGCACCACTATGGTGTATTCTAGATTTGTGATTCAGGTCAAATGTATTTATTATCTAGCAGGAACATGACAATGGCAAATTCAAACCAAATTTGGTGTGGAAAGACTAGTAAGAGTACATTAAATGTTTGTGCATATCAAGTACCTGCAGCATCCAAGACGATCAATGTTTATTAAAAACAATAACTGATAAATAAATGACTAATAAATGTGTACTATATTTTTTTGACTTTATGTATATATTTATATAAGCAACCATTAATATATATAACAGATTTTTATTTGCAAGCCCTTTTCATTGGCATTTATTTAATTAAAGAAAATGTAATTAACTTATGAAGGTCTGATATTTAGCTAATTCTTTTAAAATTGTCTTTTAAAACTTCTGGACCAAATTTGGTATGGAAAGGCTCTTAGTGGATTAGATTAAAGTTTGCTCAAATTTACCTCTCAGCAGAATGTCAATTTAAAAAGCATATACTGAAGGATTTTATTATCTGAAAGTAAAACTTATACAATGTATAGATTAATCAATGGACTTATCAATATACTAGTATCTGAGCCAATTTAAATCAGGTTGAATTTATAAAGCTTATGTATGATTTCAAATAAGTCAAAATTGAATACATCCAGTCCAGCAAGATATGTGTGTGTGTGTGTGTGTGTGTGTGTGTGTGTGTGTGTTTGTGTGTATACATGGGTTGAATGTTTGATTGAATGAAAAGAGTTTAACTTTTATAAAGGAAATGCCAATAGAAATATACATTTGTATGCCCAAACATTGCTTTTTCTTTAATTCCCCATGATATCAGTTGTCAGTTTTTTTGAGCTGTACCTTTTTTTTTTTTTTTTTTTTTTTTTTTTTTATGACTGATAACAGGTAACTGATCTTCCCAACCAGTGTCTGAAAGTGATATCTAAATATTGATTTTAAAAAAAAAACCATATCGGTGTACAATAAAGGTACCACTTAAAATTAAACACTGAATAGATACTGATTATAGACTGGTAGAGGGGTCTTAATTTTGAACCCTGTCCCAAACCTCAGTGGCTGAGTGATCTAAATTGTACTATTTAGTACTTCTTACTGACTAGGTTAAATCACCCCATCAGACAGATCCTTGTGTAGGCAAGTTTGTCATTTGTTAATTTTTTTTTCTGGGGAATATTGTTTCTTTCACCATTAAGAACAGACCACCTCAATATTATGAAAAGAATCGCGACTCGGACATAAAGCACTATTACTCCAGTCTACTTCTAACCAAGCTGTGATTGTGGTTTTGTTTTCTGTGATTATGTACATTATTTTAATTTATATGTGCATTATAATTAATTTATTTTCTTTATTATTTTGTAGGTGTTTTTCATGAATTATTAAACTAAAGTGTCACACATTCTGGTTCTTCATATCTGACTGATGGTGTTAATATTATTACGGAGAAACAAGTAGTAAAAAAAAAGACAAAAAAACAACCAGATTTTGTATTTGGAAATTTATTGTTTTGTTGTGTGAGGTAAAGAAAAAAGATGATCACAAATTGAAATTGGAAATTATATATCTTGTTTGATGAACAAGTAGCAAATTAAATCTTTCATTAAGTGAAAAAGAAATTCAGATGGGTGTTATTATTTACAACAAATAGTGAAGATAAGGTCATATGGTTTAATGAAGCGTTTTCCTTCTGTATCAAGAAAAAACATGGTCTGTTAACAATAACAAAGTGAAAATATGGTATGAATTTTAAGATGAACAAAACTGTGATATATATAAAAATAAAAATATTTTAATTTACTCTGAAATCCCTCCATGTCAATATGCTAAATTGGATTTTACTTTCAAGTTGTTTTTATATAGCTTGTATGCAGCAGGACCATCTCAGGAATTTTGCGTATCAGCTGCTCTTTGTGAAATATGAATTAAATTGTGCCAATTCTATCATCATTAGGGTTGATGACTTTTTTTCCTTTTTTAGTAAGGAGATATTTTACATGAGCTGTTTGGTTTTATTTTTTACTTATTGATTGATTTAAATGCTCTGTCAGAATGGAAATGTAATAAATAATAATTAAATGTTTTCTTCATTTATTTACACACATGTTCAAAGTGTTATGGGGGTACCTGTAATCAAGTTATATTTATGAACAGATGTGAATTACTGACCAGTGTTTATTTTTTTCAACTCATTTTCAAAGCTGATTCTTTCATATGACTTGTCTGTAGCCAAGCTCTACATGTATGACATTTCTTTATTCATTTTAGTTTGAGTAAAAATTATGGTTGAATAACATGTACTATACATGTACATGTAGTTTATAAGTGAACTATAAAAACAATGTGCATGTAAGAACAATATGAAGAATATGGTAAGAAAGATCTTTGTCCAGTTGTGATTAAATATTTAGGACTAGTCTCTCAACTTCATGTTTACATGTATTTTACAGTCACTGATCTGCAAGTAATATTAAATGATAAAGTAGGGATTCGCTGTGTTCCATGTGTTACAAAAACCCTCTCAGTTAAAAAGAAAACGTTATTTAAAATAAATCAGTTCTGAACAATGAATCGCTGAACAAATAATATTGTTTAACATCTGAAACAAATGAACTACATAATGCACTATACTGTGATGTTTATAAAATTGATGATCCAGATATCTTTGACTGGGACTGTTCAAGAGATGTAACAAACTACCTAGTGATGGCCATTTGTCAGGTTCTTGCAAGTTGAAGGATCCCATAGCTATCACAAGGAATTTTAAAAATTAAGGTTTGTGGTTTCAATGATATCATTGCTTTGGAAATTCCTGAATCCCACAGTTGGGTCTTTGGATAGGAAATTACATATAAACAAGAGTCACGGAAACTCCATGAAAACCAGGTTTTCGTATTTCGGAGAAAGGGGTTTCAGAGAGAAATGGTACCTAGTTAACAATAATTATGGGTGATCATGTGTGTCACACATGGGACCTGGTTGATAGTAAAGGGATACCTGTAATGGGTTAAAATTTAATATATTGTATATATATATACATCAGAACATGTTAAAAGATTGCAATTATGACAAATTATTTAGAAATCTGAATGTTATGTTTTCATTTCAATATATTTTTATTTAAGAAAAGATCCATAGTGGCATCTGCACCTAAATATATTCGGAAATATCCAATTTAATGCAAAAATAGTCAACATCAAAATATTTTGCCACCATAATCATTTTACAAAACTAAAATTCCATAAATAGTGAATACTTCATCTAAATATCATCAAAAATAGCCAATTTCATGCCAAAAATTGTAAATTTCATGCAACAATAGCCATTTTAGTGTAGAAAACACAAAGGTCAAAATGTAGGTCATGACCTTGACCTTTGATTTTGGCTTTATTTTCATCACCATTGCTAGAAAATATGAAAACTGAAAACTCCAGGTTGCTTATTTTGTGAAATGACCAAGCAACTGTGACCTTGACCTTTGATGTATTTATCCCAAAAGCAATTCCAACCAAGATCTTATCACAATACATGTATGTGCCAAGTTTCTTTCAAAAATGTCATTTACTTTTCAAGTTATCATCCAGAAACCATTTTTTGAGGCCTGCCCGCCGACATTCGGTAATCTAAGAACCAGGTTTCTATGAAAACCTGGTTAAAAACCCTTTCACTACCTTTTGTCACAAATCCTCTGTAAAGGTATTAAATTTCTGGAACTATGCAAGTGAAATAATTGTTTATCTTCTGTGAAACTGAATAATTACTAGTTAGTGTATATGGTAATCATGTATATACTGAGCGTTAAACCTCGACTGTACCTTAATTTCAATTTTCTTAATCCCCCCCCCCCTTTTTGGGGGGGGGGGGGGGGGGGGGGGTTGGTCAACGTTTTTGTATCAGTAAGATTTAATGTTGGGAACAAGTTTTATTAAAGACCATGGACATAGGCTATCCTCTCATTCCATTAAGTTTACACTGGTACACTGGAACTGAAGGGTAAGAATGTTCATGTATTGCTATGCTCCTGACAAGTGGCAGCTACGTTATGCCATGTACAACTTTTTGGTTATGATCTGAAACGCTTGTAATGACTTTCTGGTAAACTTAATGACTTTCTAGTAAACTTTTATTTTGCCTATTTCTGCTATATCGTGGCCATGAATTTATGTATATCTGAAGTTAATAAAAACACAACAAATATAAATGTACTGCTTCTTATCATCACAGCCGGCTTTTATTTACACAATATAAATATTTATACAAATGTATATAGCTATTTGTACAATTATGTAGGATTAAGATACAAAACATTTACAGAAACAAAACATATGAACTTCTACTTTGTCAAAGTTTTTGCTTCAATCAGAAAATCTGATAATTTTCTACAGAAAATCTCATCTTTTATTTGATATTATATTATTAATGTGAGAATGCACAAATCCTATAGCTATTGAAAATATTGTAGCTATAAAGTTCTGTTTACATATCTGGTCTTCACTTCTTTCTTATACAAAATATAACTTAAGTTCTTTGAAGAGTTCTGAATCCGTATTGTGTGCCTTAACATGTTACTAGAAATAATTAACATAAGAGAGATTTGTAGATTCAGACAGGTGTTTTTCTACAATTACAAAACCTGCATATGTATGTCTAAATAAAATCTAAATCTAATGTCCATTCATGTTTTTAAACTACAATTTTTATTCAAAATCAAGTCTAAATCCTCTTGTTATCTATTGACTAAAAGTACCACTTGCATAATGTCTTATTTTCAATAAATGTACATGAAGCCAAAGATTAAATATGAACTTGAATAATTTGTTTCTAACAATATGGTTCAATATTATTATATCTCCTTAAATTAAAGACTTAAATTGATCTGTGATGGCAGAACAGACTTTTATGATTTAATCTGCTTTTCACTCAACAGACCATTTCTGATAGATTTTATACTTTATATATGTATAAATGATATATAGCTACATAAAATATTTTTACAAGTTAAAAGCGCACTTTAGGCAGCATAAAAATGCATCACTGACTAGGATGATACTGTAAAATGGACGGCAACATGATGACTATAGACAATGATACATCACATGTATATCATATAAAGATAAAATGAAAATTTCTCACTTTGCTAAGAATGCTCGCTTGTTTACTTGTTTCTTTGACATTTACTCTACCAAATAACAGTTTTTATCTAGCATTTAATTACCGGTATGTCATTTTAGTCATTTATAAAAATGCTTTAAAACTGTTCACTTAAATGTTTAAAATGTTTTTAAATTTAACCTTATAAAATATAAAATACCTGAAAAAGAATTTACAAGTTGAAAATAACTATTCTCATTGTTCAGTCACATTTTACTGTTTATTTGCTTAGTTACCAAAAACTTTTCCTACATGATCATTTTATCCCTCAAAATTGTCAATTTAAACAGCTATATTATAAAGATATGTTTGTTTTCTCAACTTTCTATCTATCACTTTTCATCCCTCAGAATTTCAAACATATAAATTAGCGTGTCTCATACAATCTAGACATCTGGGATTTTCAGTACTTATATTTGGTTTTATCATATGTTTCTTTGTATTTATAATCTAATTGTTCTGAAAGAAATGACAAGAGTGGTTGGAAAAACAACTCGGCTTATCTAAGCATCTGGTCCACCAAAACATTTAAACCTAAAACTTGTACATCAGGTGCCAAAATAAAACACATCACATAGACGCTTCAGCATGACATCTTGCACTAGATAATATCTTCATATTTGTCTCCTGTATAACTTTCTCAGAAATTACATAAAAACATCAACATCATTTTTCCTCCAAATGTACTATAACGCGTTTGTTTTCTTTTGAACTAAACATTCCCGTATTTGACGGTCTAATTCTGATATTATTTTATCTTGTGTTGTATAAACACCAGTCCGTAACAGTGTATCACGCTCCTCTATAAGTCTTGTTATATGTTCATCTATACTACTGTTCAATTCTGGTTTTAATGCTTCAAATTCCCTTGGGGAGTTACCAGCTGAACTTTTGCCTTTTTCTTCTTCTAATTGTTTTAATCTGAAAAATAATCAATCCAAACTTTTATTTATAGTACACAAAAAAATTAATCTTGAAAATTCTAATAAATTCATGCTTAGACTGTGTACTCGCACATTTCATTTCCATTCTTCAATTATTTATATCCAAAACTTTCACACATAACAATAATAAAATTCACACAAAATTACTAATAACAAGCAAATTCCTAGAATTTATGCCCCCCTGCTTATAAATGAAATAGACTTCTGTAATTGTAATGATATATGAAGGGTAATATGGACAGTCCTAGCATAAAATGCAAAGAGGGAAATTGGAACTATGGTTTATCGTTTGTTTGTATCCCTTTCGGTGAAAGCAGGAGACAAAAATCTTGAACAGTTAACTGACCGGAAACCAATTTTCTATTTATAGTCACAGTGACCTTGACTTTATTAATGAATAAATTTAGTAATTTATTCATTAATAAATTCATTAAAAAATCTTGAACGGTTATCCTTTAAATGACCGGAAACCCATTTTCTATTTATAGTCACAGTGACCTTGACTTTTGACCTAGTGACCTGAAAATCAATCCCATGCGAGCTCTTGTCATAAGCTACCTCTGTGCCAAGTTTCATGAAAAACCTTTAATTGTAACTGAAGTTATTGCATGGAAACCAAACATGACAGACAGAATGATGGACAGACGGACAAACCCATCTTAATGTCTCCCCCTTTCAGTGAAGTGAAAGGGGGGGGGGACAATTATAATAGTTTATAGGAATACATGCACCATGTTTTGCATACTGTATCAATAGAAAGAACAGGATGGGAGTGAGGACTGGATTATAGCAATTCCATCCTGAAATTTCACATCAATGTTAGTTTTATTGGAATAATGGTGATTAATCCCCAATAAAGATTCTATTCTACCACTAATACTGAAGCAGTCAGTTTGGGAATAGCAGTGTATTTAGGAAAATTCTAACTTTTAACAAGTGAATTGTCAAACTTTCTCGCAACAGGAATGCTCAAGAACAGCAAAAATATTGTAATCCATATGTGTGTACATAAACCATTTGACCACTGAAGCCTCAGAGATAGATGTAACAAATTACTATTGATTACTGGTGACAACAAAATAACAAAATGCAATAAATCTGTAATTAACACACAGTGTACCTATTTAGTTCATTTTTAATGTCTTCTAACTCTTTTTTATCTGATTTTACAACTTCTTTTTCTTCTGCAGCTAAATATCTTAATCTCATATGTTCCAATTCTTGTTGTTGCCGCTTTAATTCTGCCTTCGCTGTAGCCTGTTCTTTCTGCTTTAATCTTGCTAATTCTTTTAATGCTCTTCCCCACTGCTTGTTTGTAATGAATCTTGGATTTTGTACTGCATCTAGCTTTCTTTCTAATTCAACCTTGAGTAAAACATTAAAATAATGAATGGTCGATTGTTCAACCATGGAATAAAAATATAAAAAAATTGATGCCCAAAAAAGGGTTTGGAAAAAAATGAATTCAGTTTTTGCATTATCTTATTACTCTCCAATTATATCAGATGAAAAGTAATAGCTGTAAGGAGAAGGAATGAAGTAGTGATGTTTTACACCCTATCAAGATTCTTTTAATAATATTGAAATGGCAAGTTTTGGGATGATAGAGCAAATAGGAGTGCAAACAGAAAACCACTGTGATTACACAAGTAAATTGACAATCATTGAATTAGAATGGGTCTGAGTGGAATTCTTCGAGGGTAACTGTGATTTCCAAGTGGATGTTGGTAAGGAGGCTCAGATGAGCTACAGAACTGCTAAAATGCCTTTATTCCTAGCCCCAAAAGTAACTTGATTTAAAAGCTAAATGTCAAATCTGATGCTTAGTATATTAAAGCTTTTTTACCCTCATAATGTGAAAGGGGATGTGGTGGAATAACATTTTACCCAGACTAGTATTGTTTCACTTCAAGGTGGTCATAAGTTCTGATATTGTTACAGAAACCTGAATTCTCTGAAAATACAAATGGTAATTGCATGTAGCCGCTGTTTATTGATTAGTTTCTTTTGTTCTGCACACTTGTTTCCCACTTTATACTTACTTTTTCCAATGTTAAAAGGTTAATTTCTGACTGCAGTCTCACTTCTGGTTTACTGTTCAACTCTTCTTTGTAAATTTTAAAATCATTTTCTAATCCTTTATACTTCTTTTCAGCCTCATTAAGCTAAAATTAATTCCAAATAACAAACTAATGATTAAAAGCATACTACATGTAGTAATTAACACATGAGATCACAATTGTTCCCTGTTGATTAGCTGGAATAGTGTTTAATACCCTACTTTCTTTGTTGCAGTGGTGCAGAAAACTGAATGCACAGTTTACTAAAAATTTTCAGTAATCAAACCATTTTTAAATTTTCTAATACCAGATATTCCTTACAAATGAAATTCAAAGAACATATAAAAATGGAATATGAAAACTGTTGATATAGTATTTAAATAATGAAGGTTCTTTTTTTTAACACAACACAGGTCTTGTCCAAAGGACTATCTTACTTTTCCTCAATACAAGTGTTTAATAAGCCCTAACTTTAGGCTAGTCCCGATAGTAAATTAACACTAACCATCTAACTACAAAACAAGAACTATACTACAATGTAAATGAGCCATTATTATTCAGGTAAAATAAAGTATCATACTTACTTCTTTCTTGTATCTTTCAATTAAACCATCTAGTTCTCTAGTTTTTGTTCTATAAAATAGAAAAAAAAACTTTATCATTTTAAAAATCATACAAAAAATTCAGAATTCAATTTTTCATCATTAATGTTGAAGATCAAACATTTCATGGAAAGGATTTCAATCAGTTTTAAGGTAACAGTCATACCATAATCAAGCATTAGCAAAAGACATGATGAATGTTCAACTTACTTTTCTAATTCTATTTGATGATCACAATCTTCCTTCATTCTTCGTGATGCTTCCTTCATTTCTTGAAGCTTTCTATCATGTTCACGGGACAAATCCCCTTTTAACCTCATTACCTGAAATTTAAACCATTTTTAATTTTTCAGTTATTCAAAGTTGATTTTGACAATAAAATAAAAAGCAAAAAACATCTAAATGTATAATAATTGTAGTAATTTATTTTAAAAGTTTTTTAATCAGCCTTGTAGCAATCTTGGAATCAAAATACAAATCATGTACAGCTTTTTTAATTCAAATTGAAGCACCCAATCTGATTTTTGGGGTTGATGAGAAATAATCTTTTGAATGGCTGTTTAAGTTTGGTTATAAATCAATTTTTACAAGTAGTTGAACAGTTTCTGACAGTTATTTTTCACATACCAAAGTCAACCACATTATAGTTTTATTGTGTTACAACAATCACCATGGAGACTAATTACATTTTAAGCCATCATTTATAAAGTTTACCCTAAAAATTTGACATTTGATGATGATGACGCTAATGCAGATGCTGGGGTAATGACAAGTTGTTTTAAACATTGTGCAGGTAAGTTAAATAAAAGCAAAATGAACAAATTTCTGCAACACTTGCCTTAAGTAAATGTCAGCAAGATTACACTGACCTTGGTGACTAAAATCAAGTAACACCATTACTGCTTATAAGTATTTTGTTTATTAAAAATAGACCATATTTTTTTTTTTACCTCACTGTTAAACATTTTAAAACTCAATAATTAAGAGTATTCTGTATTTAATAATTACAATGTCATACTAAATCGAAAACATTTTCATGTTAGTATCTGGTTTTAAATTTCACCAAAATTTACTAAGTTATATAAATAACTTACATTTACCCCTTAACTTACATGTATTTACCACAGTATGTGTTATACAGTAAAATTTCAATACAATGCCTTTAGATTATTTTCCAAACTGGCTAAAATTAAAATCTAATTAAAACATAAATCCAGTTTCATTTACCAGTACTTTATTTTTTCCTAAATGTTTTATCATTGTGATGTTAACATACTAGTCATTCTGTCCATGGTCACTTGTTAGTTTGACTGGTTCTGGTGACCAGAGTAACGTTGCTTTTTTTTTGTATTTTATTACAATCACAGCGACACCAAATCAAGTGAAATGACAACATGTTACAGTTGTTCTTTAAAAGTAAATTGCAGACAATCGTATATTTCATATTCATATAATGTCAATAAAAAATGAATAGTTTGCGGGTTTAAGAAATAATAGTGGTTAAGAAAATAATATTTTGTGGTAAATAAGTACCTCCTGTTCATTAGCAGCAAGTTGTTTTTCTCGTTTTTCCAAATCTGCCAGTGTTTTTCTGAGTTGATCTTCTAAATGAGCATATTCTGTTAACTGTAAAATAATAAATGTAATTGATTTTAATAGCATAATTAATGTATCAATCCATATAACAGTGGCATGGGTGCCCTAATGAAAAGTTTGTTATTAGCTATCATGAATTAAATATAAAGACCCTTGCTGTATTCATAAAATTTGCTCAAACCAATGGCTATAATATAATGCCTGATTAAAATCTTACCTCAACTTTTATGCATTTATTTTTATAAATTTACTTCCCATCCTTCTTTCATAAATATTGATCCATAAAATATCATTCTATATCATTATAAAAAGTCATTAAAAAAGACATAATACATCTTTTCATTAACACTTTATTAATCACGTTTCTTAAAGAAATTACACATACCTTTTTCTTCATTAACACTTCACGTTCTTTGTCACGTTTCTTCCATTCTTCTGCCAATGCTTTCATATACATCATCTCTTTTGTTTCAACTGTAAGAAAACATTTAAAATACATGTACATGAATGTGCAAATACTAGTATATACCTTCAAGATTTCATTTACATATAAATATCAGGATGGTCAATTCTAGCATGGTATAACCGTATGACACTAGAACACTTTGGAAAAACCACAATTTTTTGGCAAGCAAACTAACAAATCTTTTCACACTAGAATCTATATGAATGGAAATCAAAGTAATCCATGATTGGGAATATGATCTATGAACTATATCATACTGATAATACCTGATTTTCAAACATCTGTTCTTGAGATTCCTTCCACATTTCTATTTCTAATGCTGCCTGATATTCAGCCGTTTCCCTGGGTTGTTCTGGTTGAACTTCTGGCTCCACTTTACTGTAAGTCTGTAAAACATAATTTTACTGATAAATAAATAAAATGCTATAATAAATTATAATACATTGTATTACATTTATATCAAGGTTAAAAAAAATTATTCCAAAGTAAGGCAATTGCAATAATGTATAAAATGTAAATATATGATTATCAGTAAAATTACAAAAGGTATTTCTCCAAGAAATAAAACATATACAACAAATTTTAGCATTAAATTATTTGTTAGCTGTTACATGAATCCTACTGGGATATTGGGCACCAAAGTGAAACTCTGTTGCTTTCTGAAGTAAATCTAATAAGGAAAATATTTGAATAGAAATGTTGTTCATAGTATCAAAGACATGAAACAAGCATTCTAATAAGTGCATGACAAGTCCCCTATCAGCAGGAAAATCCTTTTGATGAGAAAATAAAATATATAAATGAAATAAGCAATTTGATGACTAGCACAAAATCTGAAATGAATATACATGTATTACTTGTCATGGTGAAATAAGTACTATCAGATATAAATTTTAATTGCCAACAGTCAAGGATATTAAGCTCCTATGGGCTAACTTGTTTCAAAAGAGAGATATCAAATAGTTGGCTAAAAACATTCTTAAATTTGCGTCAACGAAAAATTATAGAAAAGAAAAACTTGTAAAATTGTTTAGACCCTGTCCCCCTTCCCTTTCCTAAATTATTTACTTTCTACATCTCAATTAAAACAAAAAGAGTCAAAGTCTAAACTGAACAGATTGTTGAATTGCTGAAATGTTTGAGAAAAAACTTTCTTAAATATTTGCAGAAAGCGGTTAAACAATGTCAACATATATTGTGTTATTCAAGGTTCCTGGCTGAAAACTGTATGTGGAATGTATTGATCAATTAAGGACCCCTCTAAAACATTGCTAAAAAACATATAAGTTAAAAAAAATAGGTCTTACATAAAAAAAATTTCACTGAAAAACCTGAGGCCCGTTCAAGAGTGTGTATATATGCTATCGCATTGACTTCAAAGCGTTCAGGAATGGTTGTTTGCGCAAACGCACACAAGTAACCGCTATCACAATTGTAAGGTTGTTCGCCATAGATTCAAGATGGCGTCACAGAGTCTAACATTAAAGGAAATGATCTTAGGGAATTCTGAAAACAACATGCAGTATTGTTTTATGTCAGTGAAAGTGGGTTAAATCGTTCAAATCGAAGTATTAAAGTTTGATTTATTTCAGACATTTGTGTAGATGCGTGATATGAGTGTGTTTGTAAGTTTTTTGGGGGGATTTTATTGGTGTCTCAGGGTTCATACAGGTTTAGGCTGACAAAATTCAAGGACTTTTCCAGGACTTTTCAAGGACTATTGAATCATTTTCCAGGCCACCAACAAATGTAATGAATGTCAAAATATTCACACTTCGAAGACATAATATCCAATTGAATACAAATTTAAGAAGCACAAAATCATGTTTTGTCGCATCCTGTTTAAGTTTTTCAAGAAAATATTGCCCTATTCCAAATACTGTTATATAAGCTGTCTTCTTTTCTCCACAAGAAAAACTTTTGGCAATAGCACTATCAGGAAACATTGTCTGTAATAGCTTGTTTGATTTTTCAGAAGACTTGTATGTTTGATGGTTATTTATTAAATTTAAAGTCCACAATGTCACAAAGTTTTTTGTCAATCAATAGTTTTGACTGCACCATAGCAGCCAGCACTCTGTTGTGGGGGTAACGGAATTGTTAAATCCTGAAGTTGAACATCAACTGGTACATGTACATCGTTAGTATTATTGTTAGTGTTGTAAACAGTTTCTGATTTCAAAAACTGAAACATCGTCAAGTCCACAACAGACCCACTGTTCATGCTTTCGTACTTTTACTGGGAGATTTTAGCGCCACCTCGCCCATGTTCCCCAAATTCAAGCAATTTTCCAGGTCTGTGCGAACCCTGTGTCTGACCACGGGTACATCAGAACCAAAAATTAAATGACAATTTTTTTCAAAAAACGATGGAACTATTTAACATACTCTGTATTATCAATTAAAAACGAAACGACTTGTTTTTCGTCGTCTAAATATGATGTGGAAGTCAAGGATAAATCAGTACTTGGCTGGTCAATCACAATTTATTTCACAACATTAGTCTCTTCTTAACCGATGGTCGCTATTTTGAATGCAATGTGATTGCTTGCTTCTGTTCAAGAGTCATAAAAATTGTATGCGCGAGCGCAGTGGAAATCAACCAGTAACTTGAACACACCTCTAATGTGTTAAAAAAATTAATAATGTAGAGATCTTTCAATCAAACACTAGAATTTGATACTAGATAATCTTATTCATATAAGCTCCGAGACAAGATTGTCAATCAAGGTTATAAAAGTTCAATATCCCAGTTCTGTGTATTTATTCAAATCTATTTTACATACATCTAATGACTCTTGTTGTGACACTAACTGTGCTGATATAGGACCCCAATCTTCTAAACTCAAAACAACACAAACTTCGCCTAACTTCTGCTGACCCCTACAAAAACAAAAAAGATCACGTCAAATTATTTATACATTTTCTGCATGTTTGATATTGATGACATAATATCATCATAAGCAATATGATAAGAAATTTTGTGAAGAAACTTGATCAGGACCCAATTGTTCATAGCTCTGTTAACTTAACCAGTTGTTTAGAGAAAATTTTTTTCTTATGTAATAGCCAATTTGTTTGAAAATTTTTTCTTCAAAATAATAATGCATACAGTAGCTTTTATCAGATAAAAAAAAAACTTACCGTAGTCAATATTGTATGTCTTTAATGACTAAATGTGAATTAAATAACATTTTGAAAAGTCATTAACTGCATGACCAAGCTAACATGCATGTAACTTTGAACATCTGGACCCTGAAGTATAAATCCTTACATCAAGATTATTATATCCCACTGAAAACTTAGCTCATAATTTTTTTAAAAAAGAGTAAAAATTCCTCTTTTGATTTACTGGACTGAACCAGTATCTTTAGTTATATACACCTGTTTCATCAGTACTTTTCCTATAGTTGTTAATATAGGTGATTATACTACTTACTAGTTAAAAGGTCTCTATTTCACTTTAAAATTTTCTCTAAACAACAGACATACAATTGTAGTTTGTTATCATGAAATTCATGGGAAAAAAAATAGTCAGACTCCAAAGTTTCTGGGATAAGCTGATTTTTCAAGACAGGAAAAAGAGGTAGACAGCAATCAAAGGGAGATAATGCATACATTTTTTTTCACACTTTTTGCTGTCAATTTTTCAAGCCATGAATAAAATTTTATTAACTATAGAAAGCTTACCCGTCATTAGCTAAAACATCAACTCTATTGCTGTATACTTGTCTCCAGCCATTAGGACCACTTGTGCTCTGAAATAAAGAACAGGAATTATTCTAAATTAACTATGCTTGACCATCATCTATATCAAAATATTCTACATAGCCTTTTTTTAATAACCCCCCTCACAACTTACCTACAGTTACTTTGTCAATTTGTCAATATTTACATTGTTATATTTTCTTTTTTAATTATAAAATTTTCTAAAAACATTAGAATTTGATGAAACCAGATATCATATGGGATATTAACTTTTATTATATGTTTTACTATATGACTACTGATTTTTCCCAGTTTTGGTTGCACTGGAAAAATCATTATGATCACCATGCAATTCTGCATGTGAGGGTAATAAAATGGTCCAAATTGCCCTTGAAGTCCCTAGAAAAAGACAACGGTGATTTTCCATTGTCCAAAAATAGAACCAATCAAAGCTGTTGCAAGCTTTTGATAAGCCAATAAGAATTGGCCTACTTTAAAAGCATCAGATCTCATTGCTTTTTCTGAAAATCATGACAGACAAAAACAGAAGCTGCTATGAATTGTTTTGAAAAACATCTGTCTGTCAGTCATATAATAAATCAATTACTGACTTTTGATTTCAGTTAGTACAAGGATTTATGACCCCAAAGAAAAGTAATATTCACCTTGGCCCACGACCTCGGTAAATATAACATTTCTTTTGGGATCCTTGTATTAACCTTATTGAAAGACAATAATTGTATATTATAACTGTTATATACATGTACATTAAGATTACACCTGGTTTACTAACCTAAAACATAAGACCTAATGAATATCTGATAACCATGCTATATTTAAGCATACAGTGCTTGTTTTATAATCATAGTGATGGAAACATTATTATACAAATTCCAAAATAATCTCTCTGTTGAGAAAAAAGATGTCAATACATGACTCTATAACCAATAGAAATAGGGAAAGATGTCAAAATACATGTATGTCACTCTTAAGCCAATAGGTAAACTGGTGCTATGGTAACAAGTCATTTTATTTTATCCCAATCCAAAAAAAAATACATGTAGGAAATAATTCTGAACAAAGTAAATAAGGGTATTCAACAGAACAAGAGTAACCCTAATTCACAAGTTATCGTGAAACAGTTGGACAAATTGAGATGACCATACAGCTGTTTACTGTTATTCGCATTAATTATCTGTTTTTTATGTATACTTACTGCTACTCGATTTTTCTCTGCAGTGATAATGTCATTGATTGGCAGTCTGGATATTCCTAGCAAAACATCCTTAGAAAGTTGTTTATCTCTATGCCACACCTCAACCAACAAAGGAACTCTAAAAACAAATAAAATTTCTTATTACTGATAACAAGTAAATTAGACTGATAGGATACACATGCAAGTCTGGTCATGTGAACATAAATAATTTTGCAATGTTAGGCAGTACAAGATAACCTTTTGTTATTTTTTCATTAATGAATACAATTGAGTTGCAACATTAAAGTAATTAAAATTAACTGGATTATGAAATAATCTACTACGTGTATTTTAATTATGAAAATCTATTGCATGTATTTTAATTTATATGAAATAATCTATTACTTTACAATAAAACTGTGGTTATACCTGAGGAATGTATCTTGCAATTGCTGAACTGTACATGCGAAATCAAAAGCACAAAATGACTGTGGTAATAACACCTCCATTCCTTTTCTAATTTCTACAGGTGGGTTGGTCAAAATTGGTGCTGCACTGCCAAAAAATGGATATGAATACCTAAAAAAGAAAACAATGTTTTGATCAATTGGAAAAACCAATGATTTTGTTTATATATAATATATTGCTGTAATTGTGGGGTTTTTTTTACCGTTGGTTCAGTTTACATGTACTATTTTAAAATTATCAAGTTGAACATGTATTTTATTCTTTGATGAAATACAATTTCCGATTTTTCACTATCAAAGAGAAGAAAAAAGTTTTTTTTACTTCTTTGTATATTTTTAGACATTATATATATATAACATTAAATTTTGACAGTCTATTCCCTTCCACGGATTTAAACTATGTTGGTGTCATTGCTGTTTACTGCAAGTGACAGGAAGGAGTTTAGGCCAAGACACAAACAAACAAAGGTAGCAGGCAAGATTTTTCCTATGTATGCTTTTACCTATTTTCTGTTATGAAGTATAAAATACAATTATATGTTTTATTTTTGTGGAAATTATTGCTTTTATTATTTCTAAAAAGAAAAACAAGAGGCCCATGGGCCTTAACGCTCACCTGAAGATATGTCCAATATTTTTGGCAAAGTGCAATAGACAATATATTAAGTACAGAAACTTTAAAAGTTTTCTCAAGTTAAGAACTCCAACAAAACTTAATCAGAAATATATCCACTCACATTTCATTTATAAGTAGCTTATATAATATGCATGAAGTAACTGTAGTGCAAAAAATAATTTCCAAATGATTAATTAATTTCAGTATACTTATGCAACTATGTCCTTGAACATATATGACCTCGAATCATATACGATTGTCATGTCAATACCTACAATATTCTAATGCCTATACGTGAAATTAAAAGCTTTCAAGATAATAAATAATTTTAGTATTCCTATGTTGATATGACCTTGACCTTTGAACATATAACCTTGAAACATATATCAAAAAGACCATTGTCGCAATATCTACAATACAAAAAGTTAATAGTTTTCAAGATAATTAGCAATTTAAGTCTTGTTTTGCAACTGTGACCTTGAACTTTCAACATATGACCTAGAACCATATTTCAAAATGATCGTTGTCGCAATACCTACAATATTCTAATATACATGCCTATACAAAATGTTAATAGTTTTCAGGATAATTAGCAATTTAAGTTTTTTTTTGCAGCTGTGACCTTGACCTTTCAACATATGACCTTGAACCATATTTCAAAATGATCGTCATGTCAATACCTACAATATTCTAATATACATGCCTATACAAGATGTTAATAGTTTTCAGGATAATTAGCAATATAAGTCTTTTTTTGCAGCTGTGACCTTGACCTTTCAACATATGACCTTGAACCATATATCAAAATGATCGTTGTCGCAATACCTACAATATTTTAATATACATGCCTATACAAAAAGGTTAATAGTTTTTAAGATAATTAGCCAGTGTGCGAAATTAGCCATGGACCGATGGCCCGAGTCTATGATAAATACTGTCGGTCTAGATTACTCAAAAATGAAGAAGACCGATAGTCTATGACAAATACTAAGTTTGTATTATATATTAAAAGGATAAAGGTATAGTTCTCTTGCTACTTTATGACTTTTGCTTCACCGATTCAAAACATAAACAATCGTAATAACTAATCATGGTTACGTATACACTTGCTGTGAATAAGGGAGCTGAGAACAATTGAACAAACATTTATATGATTTAGTTCTGGGTGATACTAAATTGTGTCGTCCAGCGAGAAAAATTGTTGTCCTAGTTTGCTTGGAAAGTTTGGTCCATGAAATCATCAATCTGAAAAATATTGTACCATTTTTTTTTAAACTAAAGTATATTCATAATTTTTTATGATTCCTGGTGTACATTCAAAATGTCATAAACTTTGGTGCTCTGTGAAACTGGCAGGACGAAGTAAAAAAAAAGGTTGTAACTTGGACGACACGATTTCTCACTGGACAACACTAATTAGTACTACCCTTTAATTCTACAACATGGCTGAACCGCGGTTGTTGGCATTCAGTTTTTTTTTTTTTTAATTTTTGAAGGGCTAATTTTTTGTTGACAAATTGGAGGAAAAAAAAGAAATAAAAAATCTTGTTTTTTCACATCTTACATATTGAGAATTTTACTGAAATGGGGTCTGAAATTGTTTTGAGGCTTTCTAAATTTCAAAATTTTTCCCAAACCCCGACCTGCGGGAAGTTTAGTAGTGATGTTGTGATTATCACCGATGATCGATTGTCGGTCGTTGACAGGGCAGCGATCCTAATAATCGATCACAAGATACTAATCGATCATCGCCGACATCGACGAGTAGTTTCTGGATTGTAGTAAAGTCCGTTTCCTTTCCAGTTCTTGCTACTAAAAACAACAATGGCGGACAAGGATCGGATAATATATTGTATCCAGACACTTTTTACACCAGTGCGATGCTTTGGCCACTATCAGTCTATCAGGGCAAGGAGCTATCTAGCCTTTAACTTACAATCACAAAGCAAGAACACTTGGCTTTTACAATAAAAGTATTTATATTCAGCCTTATTTGTTTCTGAATACTGATTTACAGTTACTAAGCATATTCTGATTATTATCAATTAATTGATCGATTATGCCTCTCCGATTATTGATTATAATTTTGTGTCCGATTGGACATCACTAGGGTTTAGGCACCCACCCGCACTCTCCCCAGTGCGGCTGTTGGCCGCACAATTGCCACTTTGTGGCACTCACTGCTTGGTCTATAAAACACATGTCAGGTCTATGGTGACTTCATTTTCTATGGACCCATTGTCTATGATATGCTTAAAACTAGTTTCACACACTGTTAGCAATTTAAGTCTTCTTCTGCAGCTGTGACCTTGACCTTTCAACATATGACTTTGATCCATATATCAAATTGATTGTCATGTCAATACCTATAATATTCTAATATACATGCCTATACAAGAAGTTAATAGTTTTCAAGCTATATGGACAAATATATAATTTTTAGCAATTTCCCCACTCAGTGCCTTAAAATTTCCCCATTATGAGCCCCATGGCAACCATTTGTGCAAATCTGAAACTAGATGACCTAAGGATGTTATAAATGAAATAACTAAGGTATATCTCTTGTAGATTCAGAGGATAAGATTTTTATAGTTTTTCCCTATTCCCCCCCCCCCTTTTTTATGGGGCTCAAAGGAGACATAACTCCTTCATTTGTTCAAATCTGAAAGGCCTTCACCAAGGCATCATAATCACCAAGTTTCATCAAATTTGGTTTGGTAGTTTTAGAGGAGATGATTAAAATGTTAAAAGTTAATGCACGACACACGACGGATGATTCACGACAGACGACGGACGGTGAACCATCGCAATAGCTCAGGTGAGCTAAAAAAAAAACTGCATAAATGAAAGTTTTAATAATAGTAATATTTATGAGGTGATCTGGACAATATATAACATTACCAACCTGAGGAATACATTTAACAGAGTTGTACTCTCTAAATCTTTTATACTTCTAAGATCTATGGAGAATGTAAAATGGTGTGCTTGTGGTGGTATAGCTATATGGTGTTGTGTGGTGCTTTCACTGCTGTTTCCTGAAGCAATAACAAATAAAAATCATACAATAACTGACCTATACACACAACTAAAATTGTATCAAATGAATCTGTAAACAAATAAAGTTTGATTCATATAAATTCTACAAGATTACGAATTTAATTGGTACACTTTTCTAAGCACCTTTTGTGAAAAGAAATACTATGTTACCTGATTACCTGATAACATTTTGTTGCATGTCTAAAGATATTCAACAAAATATGTCAATGTGCAGTAAAAATTTACAGAACATATCATATTACTGAAATTAAACCTAAAATGAAAGCAAGGGGAAAATTAATTAAGAGTTACAAAATCAAGACAGTATGCTGTGTGGCATGCATGCTTTTAAGTACACAAATGCACATTGCAAATTCAGACTGAAAGTCCTGTAAATCATCACATAATCTGATGTTAAAGATCCATACAGAACAACTATCATTAATATCAATGTTCATTATGTTACATTATCAATTGTTGCAGTATTTGACTTATGATATTAATCATTCATAACTATTATTCTTGAGCAAATTTGAACTTGTAATATGACAAGACTAACAACTGACTCAAAACACTTTGTATAATCGAACTCATTATAATCCAAACAAGTAATAAAATTCTTATTATATATACATCATATACATGTTAAAACAAATTTGCACTTTTTTTTGCTTCAGATACCTACCGTGATCTGCTGCCTGTGGTCTATTATGAACAGGACTTGCTGATGTTTGAACAGGTCGAACGGGACTGCTTTTCTTAGCACCTTGGTCTTTAGATCTTTGCTGGCCATGGGCACCTTTAAATTAGTAAATTTTATTTTTTTTTTTTTTATGTTTTTAGTTCATTAGAGCAAACAATCCAGTTGAGTCATTGACTTACACTTTCATTACTTGGAGGGACTAAGTACTAATAGTAACAAATTGTTAATTTTCAATCTTATTTCTTTTTGTTTTTGATAAGATTCAACTAAGTACCACATAATCCTAAATAAAATATTTAAACTTTTTCACAAATTCAAACTTAAGATACAAATCATGTAATCATGTTTTTGCTTTTGTTTGTAAACCTAATCTATGAAACTTCTTAAATTAAGTTGTTGTTATTATTATTTTTTTTTTTTTTTTTTTTTTGAAAAGAAAACATGGTCTTCATAGTAAAATCTACATAAGGACACATCCTAATTTTGAGACAGATTATAAACTGATATATACATTAAGGTGAAACATTCTCAAATATATTTCTTAACTTACCCTCATCTATGCTACTTAAATTTTCTTCTGTTTTATCATTTTCGAAATCATCTTCATACTCATCATCTTCAGCATGTTTTTTGTCCTCTTTTACAGGAACTTTGGCTGGTTTTTCTGCTGCTGTTTCTTTTTCTTTTGTTTTTGGTTTGGATTTTTTGCCTCTGTTTGGTGACTTCGGTGATGGTGGTAATTTTGTTCGGGTTGGAGATTCACCCCTTGTTACTTCTGGCTTTCTACCTGGTGAGGATTCTCTTATGGGAGACTTAAGAGCCTATGATGAAACAAATATTAACTAAGATTTTCCTCTAACGCTATAAAAAGTAAAATTTTTCATACTGGGAAAATCCCCCCCCCCCCCCAAACAAAAAAAGACTGTCGGAGTAGACAAATTTTGATTTATGGTTATATCCTATATCAGAAGTATGGATGTTTTGTGTCAACTTGAAAATATTACTGAGACAAATGGCCCTAAAAATTAGGAAAAATTTTGCAGTGCCTTTAATTTCAAGAAGTTCAATCGAGATTCATATATAAAAGTTAACAGAACATTTTTTTCTAAATCTATACTTTTAAAAACAAATTTGAAACTCTTCTAACTTATAGAGATTGCAGGCATTAGAAAAAGTATTATGACATGTCTCTTGCCAACTAGATTATTTAATCAGATGATATGAAAACAATTAAAATAAATGAAATGTTAACATACTGTTTCTTCTTTCCTTAAGACAATGGATACTCCTACAACAGGTGACAGCTCATCTGGAACTGATGGCAATTGTTGCTTTGTTTTGTTTGGTGGAATCAACTTTAAAAGAAAAGAATGAAAATGAAAAATTTTGCATATGAAAAATTTTGCATTATTTCTTTCTAATTTATATTCCTTAGACACCAAAACTCAACTAAATAGTATATCATATTCTGGACTAAAAATATAATATCCAGAAGAAGGGCTGTTTTTAACAAACGTTATAGCAATGTATAGTTTGCATAAGTTTATATGATCTAATGCCATAACCCTACAAGTCAGTATCAGCAATGACACTCTGTATCAGTAATGACATTCTGTATAAAAGTTTGGCTTTTGTTTTTGAAGAGAATATTTAAGATTATCAGGATTTTTTTTTAAATTTCAATGAGTGTAGTTGCAGATAGATAGGTAGTACTCCTGTCAGCTCTTTTGTGATTAAAAATAGACTACTTACAGTCAGTATTTGTGAAAGTTAATTGTGCAAAATTTATCAGATGTTGAAAAGTGGGGTAGGATTAACATGTTATACTGGACAATGGAAATCCAAGCATATGCCTTTTTATTTTACCCAACAAAGCACATTCTAAGGGATGTGTGTGCATTTTTTTTTAAAAAAGAAAACCCTATTCTGCGGAATTTTTTTGCCTCAGGTGCCAGGAACTATATTTTATATATTATCTTACCTGTATTGGTCCTTCAATGACAACTGGTTTCATAAATATTTCTGTGCTATTTTTCTGTATCAATGTGTTGAGAGGTATCTCACAACTACCAAGTGACTGATCCCCACAACACAGATGTATCTGTAAAAATAATAAAAAATTATATTATCATTATTATTATTATAATAACCTGCCTCTAAAGTCACATTATTAATAAAGGACTTCAAAACAATAGGTATAAATAAGTCTACAGGCTGACTAAAACAATGTTTAATCCAGTACGATTAAAAACACAGTATTGGTGGCTCTGACAGGTATTATTAATACAATTTTTTCCTCCTTTACTAATGAAATACTGACAAAATAAATGACTGGTTGAATAAGATATTACTGTCCATGTTCAGCTATCATTGAAGTTGAGCAAATTAACACCTATGTACTTTCTGAAATGTAAAGTAAGGTTTCATAATTGTGTTTTTGGCCTACAGTGATAAAATTTTAAAGACTTTAAACAAGACACTGTGAGTCTGTGAAATTTTTATTTCTTTAAGTAGTCTTTGGCTATCAATTTCTTCAGTTCTTGTGATCCAACCTGTCCTAACACAAGGAACACTCTAATAAATATTTTAATTGTGGTAATTAATGACAGATTACGATACCTGAATTCCTGGTTGATTTGAGAAGAAAGATCTCAGTGCTTCTATATTACTGCGAATTCTCACAGATGCTCTCTCTGCTGGGAAATTAGGACTGATCAAGTCATGGAAAGTTTCATTGGTGACATCATTACCAAGTAACGAAAAATAAAAGAAATAGCCACTGGCATTTGGTGGCAAAGGCTGTGAACTTGGAATTAACTGAAAGTATATAAATTATATTAACAGTGAAGGAAATATACACAAAAACTTGTGTCTAACATAACAAGAATTTGTAATTAAAGCGATCTTCTGAAATCTTATGATTCATACACTTTGAACACCATAACTTTTAAAAAATTAATCTTAAATAAAACAACACTGGTTTTCAAAAACTAGTATTTCATTCTAAAGCTTTATCAATTGATGCCAGCATTCATACCTGGTATAATTATGATGTAATGAGTTCTATTTTAAATTGTTTAAAATATCTAAATCTTGCATGTATAAAACAAACTTTTTGTATTTTGCAGCAAGATAAACAAAACATCTGAATAAATGTTTTATTTGATATCATCAAAATATAAACACAGTTGTTAGATCAAGCAAAATACCAAAGGTAAAAAAGTTTTATGTCAAAACGAAAAATACCTGTGGCAAGTTAGATGCATAAGCTATAGTGACTGACATCACAAACATGTCTTTGCATTTAGCAACAGAACCAATCTGATAATAGCCTTCATCTTCATTTAAAACTGGCTGTAAGCTTCTGAGATCACCGATACCACCCACAGAATCTTCTAACACTGAAATTAAAAGATACCAAGTACATGTACACTCTTTTAAAAGTCTTCATTATTATATAACATTAGTTGTAAAATTCTAATATTGCTAATACCACCTATAAAATTTTCTAAGATTGAAATAAAAAAATACAAGATATAAAGATAAAAAGCCTTTACTGTTATTTGACATTGGTTGTAAAATTCTGATATCAACTTTTTTTTTTTTCTGAGTAAAAATGTCAGGTACAATGAATAAAATACTTATAAATGTAAGCATTCTACAATGAACAGGTAACATTGAAATAGGGTTTAGTACAGTCCAGTAAAAATACACATTTTTTTGAGAAATCTTTTCAAATAATCTTTAACAAAAATATAATAGTGATTAATATGTATTTAAGTATTAATGATAATAATGCAAATAACAAAATCATCATGGGTATTATTACTCACGTGACAACATAAATTTAGTTTATACTTACATCTTGGAGGAGCTTCTCTAGCTTTAAAGCTGGGTTGTTCTCCACTTTTATCATCGTCCAAATATATTGATAATCTTATTTCTGGTTTTAACTTGCTATACTTAGAATTAAGATGCAATAACGGATACCACTTTGATGTCTTAATAAAAACAGAAAGAGAAAACAAATCTGTTAATTGATAAGAATGATTATTGTAACATAAAACATGCACTAGACTGTTTATTCTGTGTCACTTAAAAGGCCTGTAACATTTTACTTTCATGTCAAGTGGAAGGGTTCCGTAATCACTTGAGTACAAGTCGCACTGGCATATAAGCCGCACCCCCTTTTCACCCCAAATTGTCGTTAATTGTTATACTACCGACATATAAGCTACATATATATTTCACTTTGATCTTCAGCCATGATTTAGACTTGGGTACAGTAAGTACATTTTATATCTTTTTGAATGACAATAAAAGATTATGCTTTTCAAATTTCTTGAAATAAATCGAGGGTTTGCAACAATTTAAACAAACTGTTATCACAGTTAAGTGACCATTTAAGCCCTTGTGGCTTGATTATGTAATACCGATGTCAGTAAATGATGTATACTCGGGCTGTAAAACGTCTGATTAACTGCCTTTTATCTTAGGCGGGTGAAAGATGTCTTTTTGTGAAGCGTTAATCCACTAATTACTCAACCAATCAGGATAATTAACATGCATCATGACACCTGTAAATCACTTGCTGACAGCAGCCCCAACACCTCGGATTTTACTGTTAGGTTAGATAACTTTACACAACAGAGTTCCCGATAATGGGCTTCAAAAATAAGGGCGACTTCGACTTCACTTTTTCGGAAATATCGGGCGAAGTTTTTTTAAACAGGGCGAAGTCATTGCCCAACTTCGTCCTTATTTTGAGCCCCGAGTGTCTGAATGATATTGACAGTAGAATCCATACAAACCGAATTTTAAGTAAATTTCCCATCTGCCTGGATCAATCACCATCAGACTGTATCTTGATGATTCAAGTGTATTGGAATGTTATGTCAAACGCAACTGCGACTTTGGTAAATGGTTATAGTCAGTTTCTCAAATTAAAATAGCCTACGCAATTTCTTTAACTTTACACATGTGTGGTGTTTAGATTGGTTACATGGGTTATTAGAAAACTTGTGTAAATGTTTATTTTGAACAAATTAACGGGATGGTAATCAAAACAGATGTTGACTGTGACAGTTTTTTCTGAAGCCGACTATAAAAACTTAATTATTGACCTAATCGGCTGTTACACTGTAACAATGGGGTTTTTACAGCTGGCGTTGATTAAAAGACACTTGGTAATTTAAAATTTCTAGAAAATAATGACAGCAATTAAATCTACAATATATTTGCACAATTTGTTTTGAAAACAGCTTTTCAAAGAATGCACAGACAATGTAGTTTACTGGCTTTGAGAGACAAAATTTTTATTTTTGGTCAAAATCTTAACTGCGGCTTATACGCGAGTGAATACGGTATTCAAAATAAAGATATTAGAAGATATTTACAATGAGTTAACAGATATGGTGAAAATTATTTGAGATTAATTTTATACTTTAGTTTATTGAGTAGTCAAGCTTCAAATGAAAGAAGGCAAAAAACCATAAAGAGCAAACAACAACTTTGATTTCTCCTTGCTGATAAAGGAAGGTATATTCCAGACTTTTGTTGTTTTATTATTATTATTACTGAAGTTCTATTGTGCTGACTTGTTCAATAAGAAAATGGTCAATAGTATTATACCTGTTTAGCCTGAACTGATCGCAGATCTAGGACCACATATCCAATAACTTCCTTCATACTACTGGCTGTATCAATCACATAACACTGTATTTTAATGGATGTTCTTTGAAGTCTGTGCTGCTGAAGACCCTTTTTATCCAACTCCCAAGCAAGTTCCTGTGTAAAATCTGGACTTTCCACATGGTCAACTGGATCTGTGGATAACAACTCACCATCAAATCTAGCTTCTGCTATCACCTGATGCCTTGGTCTCTTAGGAAAACGTCGACCTAAGCAATATAAAAACAAATTATAAAACTTCTCAAACCTAATTGTTTATACATTTTCCCCCAAAAATTCAAACATGCATTTATGATCAGCGTAAAAGTTTATACCATTATAGCAAATGACATAAAAAAAAGAATATTTCTATTAATATTCATGCTTTAATATCTAAAAATAAAGATAACTAGACAAAGTTTAAACCTGTTTACTTTTCATATGATCTGACTAGTGACCAATAGTTTATAGTCTAGTATTGACCATTAACAATATAACTCAAGTTATCCAGTACTGACCACTTTGTGAAAGTTTACCAAGATGGATTTAACCAGTAAAACTGATGTCAGTTAAAGTCAGTCAACCAAGCAGTTATATGGCAAGACCAAGTTTCAAAGACATTCCTTTTAGGTACAAACATTGGAAAAATAAAAAGATTGTTGATGAGTAGTACAAATTTTTAGATAAATAATGATCATTAAAAAATTGATATTATTGCTATTTTTTTATGATATAAGGGGCAAGTTGTTAAAAACTGTTGGAACAAACTTTTAAGCCAACTGACTTGGGTCAAATTATTTTGAAAAACTGACGTTGGGGAAATTGTTTGGGGCAAACTAACATAGGCGGATCTTTAGCCTACTGTACCACCCTTTGAAACTTGGAGCATCTGTGTCTTATCACACACCTTACTATAAAATTGAAAAGGACAAACATTTTTGTGGACAAGAGTCGAACATTTAATAATTTATTAGCAAAAACCAAAAATGGAGTATCAAAATCTATGTCTAAATACAATGATCGAATGGTGTAGCTTCAAAACGAGATCAGACCTGTCATTAGCGAGCAAAATATTGAAAATATTTTTGTTTTAACCTAACTCAAACTTTCAAACATAAATATACCTTCCAAAACAGATATAACAACGAGAAACCGATCCTTTTCTACCATCTTAAACTTTTTCAGACATCAAAAATTTAAACTGCACATAATGTTATGAAAAACAGATGAAGTTGTTTGAAAACAGCCGCCATATTTTACATGCAAATGTTGACACGGAAGTGACGTTTCACTGGCGTGATTCTTGTAATAATCTTCCGCAACCCAATTTTTGTAGATTTTTATCGCAAATCATGATAATTACAATGTTTATTTATTTCTTGAATTTTTAAACATGAATTTGGTAAACTGTTTTATTCCGTATGTCGGTCGGCATATATTTTCGTAATGTTTATAAATTAAAACATCTAAACGCCTGGTAACGGGAATTCCCGACTTGCGCAAGCTGCCGGGGTTTTTTTTA
Source organism: Tegillarca granosa (assembly GCA_029721355.1). Lineage (NCBI taxonomy): Eukaryota > Metazoa > Mollusca > Bivalvia > Arcoida > Arcidae > Tegillarca > Tegillarca granosa. The sequence goes on along the minus strand of CM056600.1, from coordinate 15,059,104 downwards.
CTTACTTCCGTTTTTTTATGTCCGCGTAAGAAAATAAATCTTTCTTTTAACACATTTAATTTTTGTAATGTAAGTATTCACGTCGTATAATTAACGTTTTAAGTCGATAAATTGAACAAAGTATAACCATAAATTTTAAGCATGCCTTTATTGCAAGAGAAATATATGCGGAATAATTTAGCTGTCAGCTGGTGATAGGTCTACCCGAAGAAGAAACAGAAAATCGCGAAAAGTAACAATAGTTGACGAAAAGAAAACTCATATTTTAAGGATGTAACGCATATTTATACGATCTTGTGTTGTTCAAATACAACAATAGGCTATATTGTTTTATGGAGTATGGAAAATTACCTCTTAAACTGTCCTCAAAGCTCAAAATTGAGTTGGAAAGGGGATACATTTAAGTGCGAGCGGGTCAAATCGTGGTTTCAAGTGTATCCACTTTTTTACACAGATTTGTTCCCTGACTACACGGATCTGTAGACATTTGTTTGTATTAACTTGTAGTTGTAGCTTGTTTCTTTAAGAGATATTATGCAGAAACGCGACTACGATCGTAGTGACGATCAAAATAGAAGAAAATCCAGTGGTCGCAGCATGCATACTTCAAGTAGACAGAGCAGTTCAAGCAACTCTGGTGTCCTTATGGTGGGCCCAAATTTTAGAGTTGGGAAGAAAATAGGATGTGGAAATTTTGGTGAACTAAGACTTGGTAAGAAGATTAAGATCTGGTGATATTATAGTAGTCAAATGATCAAGTCTTCTGAAGTTCTTTATTTAAAAAAACCAGGGTGTGGCTAGATGAAATTATGCATGTCTCTACATTGTTTTTGTTTTTTAATGTTAACATTAATTTGTTAGATGTATTTACCCCAATTTATAATGAGATACTAAAATGTGACACCCTAAGCTTTAACCATGTTAACATAACATACTGATGTTCCAGATCTATACTTTTTTACCTCTACTACATTGAAAGGAGCCCGTATCAGTGTAAATCTATCTTGATCAGTAATTATACTACTTTGTGAGCATGTTGAATTATGAATATCATGTTTTATTCGTTTCAAAACCCATCAGATTTGAAGAACATTTATGTTTTCAGAACAAAAATACTTTTGTAATAAATTTTATATGTTGACCATTGTCTTTTCATGATCTGTCTGCTGTGTCCTCTTACTGGGACATAGACTTGATCCAATGATGCCTACTGTAAATTATGCAATATTTTAATTGAAAATGCAATTAACTTAATTAAGCTTACTTACTTGAATCTAGTCATAATTAAAAATTGTTATGCACATCAGTGATTACCATAGAATATTTCTGTAGAAAGGAAATTGTTGTTGTCATGGGGACTATTTCGGTGATGTTTACACCAGAAGTGATGTTTTCTGTGAGGAATTACATCATATGTGCAAAAGAATCAACCATTTGTCTTGTTTTTCAACATGTTATATCCCATAGTGGCAACAATTTACTTTCTCTACAAAAATATGTTTTGTTAATTGTGGATGCACATAGCTTTGTTCATTTACGACTAGATTTAAGTGAGTGAAAAACTAAACTTAATTCAAGTTTGTTGGATTTTCTCTGAAAATTTTGCATAATTCAGTGTTACAAACACAGTGACACAAAAAGTGGGACCATATTCACATTGTTGAAAGCTCTTTTAAAATAAACTGATGGTAACTACCAAGATCTTTCTATCTTTTTCCCAAAGTTTATAATTCTTTATTAACCTTTATTAAATATAAACTGTTATTATCTGACCAATTAGTTACATAAAGTAATACTAATCTTGCTGAATTCATATCCTTTCCATTTCCTAAAGCAATCTGGTGTCACATGCATTTTTAAAAAAAATATAACTATGGACTACATCTAGAATTTAGAATTACATACAAGGTAATCATGTAACAATTGTCCAATTTAAAATGTCTTTGTAATAAAAAAATTGTGCTAACAGAAAACCATGACCAAATTTGTCTTTCTTCGAAATGTAAACAGTCAACCTGTATAAGCACAGAACTACTGATTGTTTAAAACACTGTTGTTCCCATTAAGAATATTGTTCTTCATTAGACACAATAACAGAACATCATCAAGTTTCAAGTTTCTTTATTTCTCAAATTTTAAATAACAGACTGAGAACATATAAATATACCCAATGATACAACACAATATCAATATGCAGATATCTTAATCTTAGAAAATTAGATTAAGACTGTTGAGAGATCTAAGTAAACCCTGTTATATTGGGATTAACTAAAAATTTGTGATCATAACGAACTCGGTTATTAGCATTAAATGACATAAATTGTATTGACAGCAGTTGTTGAAACTTGTTTTAACACTGGTGGCATGATATAAAACGATAAGATTTGCTTATTGAAAAGACATCATAAACATTATGCAAGATTTCTCGTGAGCAAGATGAGCTAAGGTTCTGCATGATCATTTTATAAAATGTGTTTATACATTGTTAATTTGTTTTATGTTTTGTAGTGCAATACACAGACTAGTGTATACCGATACATACACAACCACTTCCACTGTATTCTCAAGAAACAAATCAAGTTATCCAAATTGATACTGAAAATTACCAGTATCACTTTTCTTTACTTTAGCCCAAATTTTTAGAAAAATTAGCACCTATGTGCAATTTTAGACATGCAGAATGGAGAAGCCTAGTTAATTACCTCTTTCTCCTTGCACACACACATATATGCACACACACACACACACACACACACACACACCAGTGATTTTGCTATGGTTTTTAAAAACTACCTTCCACCTTTCAGATTGGGAAAATTTGGACCCTTTTAATGTCACATATTGCTCAGAATTTTGAAATTTATTGCAAAGATTTTATATTGTGACAATATCTAACATTTTTTGTCTGTCAGAATAGTTTTGGACAACTGGATTTAACTTAAACTATTTGATTGTGTGTCACTGTTGCCTTTTCGGGAATTTTAATTGTCAAATTGGGAAATTTTAGTCTTATTTCTCAAGGGGAAACTACCTTTATTCGGTAGTAATTTTAGGCAAACAAAACCACTGCATACACACACACACACACACACACACACACACACACAGAGTTAGAAAATCAATAATTTATGTGTTTGAATTCACTACATATTTAGTGGGTTATTCAGGGATAAATATGGATGTTGTAAGTCCCATACTTAGTTAAGACAAAGCAAGTCAAGCACACACTTCCTTTTCAATGTGTGGAGTATATTTATAAACTTGTGTCATTGTCTATTGGTACATCTTGTTGAGAAAATAGTGGTTAAATATACTTGCATACAATGATATTTCTGTATTGATTTGGTCCTAGCATTTTACTATGGCTAAAATGATATATAATGACTTATAAACATGCAATACATAGTGATTTATGGGGTCAAAGGTCACCCAGTCAATAAAACCAAGTATAGATTATATAGATTATTGAAGTATTAAAATAACTAGCAGTATAAATGATTTTTTTACTTCTTAGTTTAAGTGAAAGTTGTAACTAAATATTTAGACGTTAGAAACTTGATGAGTCACTGACCAATTCAGCAGTGTTATGCATAATCTGTAAATGTTAAAACTAGATTAACATTTTAAAGACATCTAAATCTGATTCAATTTTTTACTGTTTATAGCTGATCCCTTTTTTTATATGAGCAGAATATCTTTAATCATACATTTGGCATGAAAGTCAGCATCCAAAAGTGTTTTTGTTTAGTCATGGTTGATTATATGCAGGAGAGTTAGTGTTTTCTTGGTGACTCTTGTTTCAATGCTACATTTTACTACAGAATTGATTTTTTTGTTGTACATTATGAGATTTTATTATAATACTTAAAACTGAAAAATTATAAATATTAGTGCAGCTAAAATTTCATGGTTTTGTAAGTTTAAAAAATTGAGAATTTAAATCCCACTGGGGGCCTTTGATAAGTTAAAAAAAAATTGACATTAAATGTTGTTAATATAAACTATTCCACAAAAATGACAAAATTCCCCATACACATGTTTGATTTGACAGTATTTCAAAGTTTGGATCTCAAACAATAAGATGTGGTTTCTTTGCATTATTGTCAAGTCATTTAGCTACGGATTTCTGTGTTTAGTTTTGCATCTTGATAAAATTACTTCAGACTTACTACAGTCTAAAGTTTGTTATCATGTAACAAGATGTAATTTTCATGAATGTATGGATAATAGTTTCAAAGCTTAGTAACTCATTAGTCAAGGAAAGGGGTGGGGGGGGGGGGGGTGTCTTGCATTGGAGAAATTATAGCATTTGATCTTCTTGACATGTTATGGCTTATTAATGAAGAGTGTAATATATTGCAGAAAATTGTATGGGTTGAAGAGGTAGTAAAAACTCATAAGCTAAATCAGCTGTTGATGCATGCTCTTAACTCAACTAGCTAAATACCAAAGTATTCGGACATTCTTTCATCCAACTATAATGACTGAAATTGATTGTGCAGAAATTTAAAACATGCATATTCTACTGGTGTTTAGCAATTCAATGTCAGCATGAATGTTGTTGGTACGAAACCAGTGTTATTGAAAATTGTTACGAATTAATCTAGCCTGATTTGCCATTGAATATATGGGTATATTTCTCTCCACAAATATTGAATGTTTTCATCTGATAATTTTGTATAGTTTTTCTATCTTTCTTGTAACAAATCCTTTAAAACTTGACCAACAGTTGGATTTTAATACTGTACTACCCGGTATTTATTTTTTCCTTTCACATGAGCACTTAGAACATCATCATACACACAGACAATATATATATGTACCACATTCAAAGTTTGTAAAGATTTCTTTGTCTACATAGATCTTATAGTAGACTGACATATAACCAAATTTGTTGCATAATATAGACTACCCTGACTGTTTTCCAATGGTATCTATTATATTTCCTTTATTTTACAGAAAACGGCAGTCCTTATTCCCTCTCCATTTAACCTAGATCAATCTCCTAAAACTTGACAAGGTTTTTTCCATATACAAATAATATTCAGTTTTTGGCGCATGGTTTTTTTTTAAGTTCTGTAACTGTTAAATTTGACACCTGGGATGAAACATTTATCAAAACAGATTGATTTCAACTTGGTTTTGTTAAAACTAGAGGAATTTCTTTGTTTGAAGGACTGAAATTTGTAGACCAGGTTTGTCAAATCTCATATAAAGTTAAAAAAAACATATTGCTCAAAGAGAATTCACATAAACATTTGTGTAACAGGTCTAACAGTTGTAAAAGTTCCACACCTTAGCCTATCAGATTGGCCAAACCCTTTTTTGTTTAAATAAAATTATCGAAAAATTAAGCAATAAATGGCGAGTTTTTCTATGATGGTAAAAACTGGGTGTAATTAGCAGTAAATCATAGACCTGTATTAATGAATATGTTTTTTTGATTATCGGCAATGATAATTTATTGATTGTCTGTAGTAAATGGTTAAGTTTTGTAAATGAGATTGATTGTCTACTTTTCTGTTCTATCTTCACTGCTAGCTGTCTTCAAAATTATCATATATTAGATATATTTTATTGATCAGTGTGTGTGTATGTATTGTGACCATTGACATGCAATATATCAAATCTTCAGTATTCTCTCAAGTATTTGTTTGACCATTTTCCTAACTAAAGTTAACATCAACTAGGACCAGCTTACTTATTTGTGGAATTTAGTTCAGTCAATAAGAGTCAAACTAAGGCTAGCTAATTTTTTTCATACCTGAAAATTCAATTTAGACCATATATGACACTAGTTACAAGCAAACAGTATTAAGTAAATGCAGTACTTAGTATTTAAATAGTCTGTTTGTTTTTAAAACTTGACACATATATTGGTACCATATAAACAAGTAATTTCTGGTGATCATCTGTAATAATAATAATAGCTTTATTTCTCACATTGTACATAAACAATACAGAGAAACATATAAACATACAAATCAAATATACAGTAGTGGTCTTGAGAAAAAAAAAAAAAAGAAGAAATAAAAAAATTATATACTGTGTATACAAGTAGTACATAGAGGTCTATGTAATAATAGTCTGTAGTATTACATCAACCTATAATTATACTACAGAAACTAATTAGTCTGCCTGAGAACTGGATATATAGATCTTATCTTACAACTTATATATACCGGTATATAGACACATGGTATTCATGTACCTATAAAGCCAATATTTTTACCATTCCAAATGATCAATATTGATTTGTATACTAATAATTACCTAGCTGTTCTTATAATAATCAGTGAATAACACAGTTGTCAGGTATATTTTATAGTTGTATTTCTTCAACTTACCATGGCCTAGAAAGGTTTCACCTAAAATGATATTAAGTTACCGTACTACATTTCTTCAAACCAATGACCATCATAGCAAGAATTATTTAATATGACATTGTACCTATGACTTACAGTACATGTATCTTATTTGTTAGGGGTTCCACCCTATATAGGGATTTAGAATTGTCATCGCTTGTTAAAATTGGTTTAAAAAACTTTTTTTTCTAAAAGGTGCACAAATCTCTTAGCTGGATGGAAAAAAATTATACCAAATATTAGTATGATAATCCTGATGGTTACTACAGAAAATACATATGGCATGTACAAATAACCATAAAATACTAAATAATTGTTAAAGTCAAAATCAATACTTGTTGCCAGTTACAATCTGTTCCTGAGCATTCAATACATGTAAGTGGTTTTGTTTTTTATGGTTCCAATATATATATATACTAGTGTATATATATATATATATATATATATATATATATATATATATATATATATACACACATCTACAAATTGATTTGAAAAATGCTTTTACAATCCAAATATTTCTTCTGGCAGAGTCAGTCCAATCAATAGACTATCTACATTGACTACATTATATACAGTATGTAATGAAGGTACAGGTTCGCCTAGGTAACTTTTCTGGTGATTGGAATTTAAAGGAAAACGTATAGAATGGTTCATTTAGTGTCAGGATAATTTGACTTAAGAGTGTTACTCCGGTTGTGGCATAGTGGCTATGAGCTAACACATAAAGTCACCCTAAGTATTTACTAGGACATGACAGACTACTACTACTACTACTACCACACACACACACACACACACACACACACACACACACAGACACACACATGCACACACATCTTAAGCATACATAAACTTGGTCTTTGATTAATAAACTTTTTCTTGTGATGAAAAGCTATAAATGGCAGATGCAGGGTTAAACAATAATACAACCAACAATTCTTCAATGTAAAAACTCCTACAGAAGTTATAATTTAAAACAGGATACCCTTTAAAGGGGCCTTAAATGTCACTATTTAATGTTAAAAAAAAAGGAACCAATCCTTGAAATAAATTATTGAAAATGTATATCCATGTAGATTTCAGCCAAAATCTTGATCTGAGTGAAATTATCTCTACTGAATGGTAACATCACATTATTATCACTAGTAGGTTCATCATATTTTGTTCTTTTTTAACTTTGACACATAATTTAATTTTCTTTCCTTGTGAAATGGCTGTGTTCAATAGAACAGATATTTACTTCTTCAGATATCCCTGATAATGTACAAAGACTTGCCTGAGTAGATTAATAATAGGAGTGTAATGTAGAAATACATATATTTAATTAGTACAGTGTCAGTTAACATGACAGACAAGTTGCTGGAGAATATATTGATAGAATCATAGTCTGTGGGTTAGTTTTAAATCAATCTGATGTATACTATAAATATTCAATATCTTACACAGTCACTGACAGTGGACTCGGACTACTTTGAAATCTTTCTTTTAACAGTCAGTATGAAGAAATAAAATATTTCTTTGTGATTTGTCAGGATGGATTGAATAGATCTAAAAATGTTCATTAAAAAGGTCTTGTTTATTGTCTCATATATCCCATGAAAAAATGTCTTGGCTTAGCTTTTCATGTTTTGGAAAGAGCTAAAAGAGAGAAATTGTAGAGAATGAAAGCTCTCAAATTCCAACCCCCATGATTGTAAGAAATGAAGACATGGGGTGAAATCTGCCATGCATGCAGCTAGCCGGTCATCTGGAAGGGAGCCTATTAGTGTAGACAATGCTTCTGAACCTGCAGTTAATAAAAAAATGAGGATGATGATGATTAGCATCTCATCTATCCCTTTTTTTTCACTACTGAGCAGATACATGTACATCAGTAATACTGTGAACAAGTTTATTGTATAATTTTACATAAAATTGAAAACATGTTTTCGACATTTACATACTTGTTTCTTGTTTACACTGATACACATGTGGCTAAACATTCTACCGTTATTTAAGCTCCAGCGGGTGAAGAAAGAAATAGATGATAATAACTTGAGTCGGTACAGCTAAAAATGCTGAGGTTGTTGTTTTGTTGTGATGCTGAAATTCATTGTTTTTTCAGTAATTTGACTGGCCAAAACATGTTTTTAAAGAGCATCCATGTTTATATTCATGAAGAGTTACAAAAAAATTACAATATTGAATCATCCAATGGGATGTTTCATTCATGCTCACAAAGGTTAATTATTAGGAAAAATTATATTTATCAGAAACTACAAACATATACTATGTTTTTTGCATTTTACTTGAATTATAAGCATGATGTTGGTATAAGGCAAGCTATGTAACAATCAAAACAAAAATGATCTTGAATCATTGATTTCTTGGCAGTTACAATTGTAACTATAGTTTCAAAGCAGAAATGAGTTGATTAAAACTATGCTTTATTCATTTACCTGTTTTTGATTAAATGACTTGTAAATAACTCCAATAAAATAAATTTGTTATGGAGCACAGTCAGCTGAATCAATCAAGTAGAAAGATAAAGACCCTGAAATAAACCCACTGAAGTTGACCCACCAAACAGTAAAGATATATAAAACTATTGCCAGTTTTTAACAATACAAGGAATGATAAATGGTGTTATAAATTAGACTTTTCTTTGTTTTATTGATTTTTACAATGTGCACTTGTTCTAGTTGTTTACCATGTATCATGTGTATTGACCATTTATTAACATTCACTAAGTGACATTATTATAAGTTGTATAGCTGTATATGTACTGATCAGCTGATCAATTAATGAAGATGGTAACATCTTCAACTTTCTTCCTCAGCATTAACTTGATATTCTACCATACATCAGCTGGTAGCCTGATTATTTGGTAATGTTGTCAATATTTAAATTCCACTTCCTCCATATAAGCATAGTGGTTACTAGTGTTTTTTTGCACTTATTTCACTGATCAGTGACAGCAATTTCACTATACTTACTTAAAATTCTTAGTTTGCTGTAGCAACAAGGTTACTGACCTAATCATTATGGTTTAATTACTTGGTAAATATTGATAATTCCATTGTCACACTTTAATAATAACAACACTTAGTCTTTGATATAATAGAATTGCAACTTTTTTATTTAATCTTTAATAATGGTTTTAACAAAGTGGTTTAGACTGGAGTAATAATTTGATGTTTCTGTTAATGTCTCACAAGATTTTGTTTGAAACATACGGGGGGGGGGGGGGGGGGGGGAATTATGGAGTGTCTCCTAAAACATAGTTTTAAAAAATGGCAAAATTGAAATACTTTATCTTGTAAGTATTGGATTCAAATTTACTAGAATGAAATTTCTGTCAAAATTTTAACAAAATTGAAATAAACTTTCGGTAAGGTAAAAAAAAAAATTGAAAAATATACTGGTAATTAGTACAAACACACAATGATTTTCCCTGGCTTTATTAATATCATGGATTAAACAAAATTTTGTTATGCCACTTTTAATCTGTACAGTAGTGGCTACTTTGTGTGGGATTAAATTAATTGTTGTGGTTGATTAGAGTTATTAAATGGTTAAATTAGGGTTTGTTAAATGTTTAATACAGGAAATAAAGTCTTTCCTTAATCATATTACACATGTATACATACATCTACCATGGTATTTAAAATTGTCCTAATTGAACACTTAGACCAAATGTATGTAAGCTGTCTGTTTTAACTAAACCCTCTGTCCCTTTCTTATTTTTTCCTATCGTTTTTTTTTTAGTCAAGCATAGATATAGTTAATTATAAAAACTGCCTATTTGCTATTACTGGTATATAACGAAAAAAAATTAACATAACTTCAACATACATTATTTCTCTGAGCACTATTACTAGAAACACACATAGTTTATTTATAGGCCTGACGTTATATAAATGTAAGAGTTTAACATCCTTGCTAGTTAGTACTTCATGACCTTATAGTTTTTTTGTTTTTTTTTGTTTTTTTTTTTTTTTTTTTGTTTGCTAGACATGACAGAAAATGTCAAAATAATTGTCAATAAAAAGGTTAAAAATATTCTTATATATATGTAATTGTAAAGTAAAGTGGGTTTTAAATTATTTTGTATTTTTAAACAGAGAATTATTTCAGTAATTAGGCTATAAATGGCATTATAACTACTGACACAAGATATTGATGGTTATTAATTTTCAATTTTTTTCTGGGGGCTAAATCTTGATTATTTTTTTTCCATACTATCTTTTAGACCTATTACTTAGGTGTCCTATGATTAAACCAGTAAAACTGTGTTGTTCAATTGTGTGTGTGTGTGTGTGTGTGTGTGTGTGTGTGTGTGTGTGAGAGAGAGAGAGAGAGAGAGAGAGAGAGAGAGAGAGAGAGAGAGAGAGAAATGGGTTTGGTAGGCAATGCTTTCACCATACAAATATGTTTTATTGGAGGTTATATAATACATGTATATTGTCTAGGCGAGGATCATATGTTGTCATAAAGCTTTGATCAGTGTTGATTTATTACATTAAGATAATTATCATCATAACTATTCTGATGTTGTCTTGTCTCACTTTGTTGTAAAACTACTGTTCACATACTTAAATAAGCACCAATGATAGAGACTTCCAGTCGTACCTTAGGGTTTGTAAACTAATCTCTACCTTCCTACTGTACATTCCAGTTCAGTCAGGGTTGTCACAAACAGTAATGTAATTTTCAGTGTAGGTTCATGAATAAATTTTAATTTTTTTTTTTTACTTAATTGTCATTTTAAATCAAAGGTTGAGAGAAATCAAGATGGTTTCTCCTAAAAATATTTTTTTGTCTAAATATTGATTTTTTATCAGTGCCTGTTTAAGTGAATGATCTCCACCTATGCATTGTGTGTATATTTTTACCTATAAATATTAAATCTGCCATTAATGGAGATCTGGAAATATCATTCTGTGATCAATTTTTAATATGCTGCTCACATATGTAGAAGATTTCTTTGATCAGATTATTTATATATTTAGGTGGAATTTGGATATTTTAATACTAAGATATTTCAAACAATCTGTGGGGATTTTGTTGGTTCTTTAAGAAAGACTTAATATCATTATGGTAAGACTAGGAGTTGGTTTGTAATTGGAAAACTGAATTATATTATTCTACTGTCTTTTCATTAGGTACAATTAGCTTTATGAAGCCTGTGTAGAAGGCAAAATGCCCAGTTACAACATATGCTTGTATTAACTTTGGTGCATTTTATACCAAATGAAACTTTTCTAAATTTAAACAGCTATCTTTTAAGTCTTAAAATTCACATTAAGATCTGCAACCCCTCCCCTCCCCCTTTCCAACTGAGACATAGATTTAATTAGGTTAAATATTTATTGGCAGTGATCAGTATGTTGCCTTTTACATGTTTTGTGTTCCAAAATTGCATACATGATCAAATATGTGAATTCAATATAAAATATTTAAACATTCACACATATACCTTTTATTTTGAATTGTATGACATGTTTAATAAATTATTTATCAATTTCTGTTTTTATTTCAGGAAAAAATTTATACAACAATGAACATGTTGCAATAAAATTGGTAAGTTTAAAATTTTTAAAATATCAATCATTTTCTAAACTTAAAAATGCATAATTACAAGTTTAAAATCTCTGTCTCTCTCTCTCTCTCTCTCTCTCTCTCTCTCTCTCTCTCTCTCTCTCTCTCTCTCAAAATACAAAACATGAAATGTGTTACAGCATCTTGGGAAATCTTTTTTCAACAAGAAATTTTAGTGATATTAAATAATATTTAGAATAACTGTATAATCAGGTATCTTCCTGTTTTAAAATCTTAGACAGGTGCTTTTTCTTTTTTAGCTCACCTGCAAGAAGTACAAAAATCCAGTACATTACCTGTGTCACACATCCCAAATCTGTGTATCATTTTGACTATCTATTGTTCAATGTTTGATAAATTTTTGGGTTGAGTATTTTGATTGACTTGACGTGCAGAAAGATTATGTTGTTGTTCTTTCGACTTTTGTTATTATTATTATAAAACTTTAATTGCTTGTTTCAGGAACCAATGAAATCAAGAGCTCCACAGCTGCATTTAGAATACAGGTTTTATAAACAGTTAGGACAATCAGGTAAACCAGAAGTCTGTTATTATCCAGGTAGTCAATAATGTTTCCAGTTTCAGGAAGTCTTCATGCCAACAAATTAGAATTAATTTAATTTTATCATTTATCCTTTATTTATCTTAGCAATTTTGTACTGGTGATATTTTTATTGCCATGGCAATGCCAATTAAAATTGATTACTATTATTCCAATTATGTTTTAAGTCGATATAAATCATAATGATAGTAAACATTTTATTTACAGGAAGCTTAGTGTTTAAGGTTTATCATATTGAACTTTTTGGCTATATTTCATAATGAAATGTGTAGAAATTTATAAAGGAAACTCTGAAGTAATGATTACATGCCACAACAAAACAGTAAAATAAGAAATTAAAATAGAAACAAGACACAAGACTAATTATTTGACAACTTCAGACTGATAGGCATTTAGTGATAAATTGTATAAATTAAATGTATTTGCTAGCAATATCTTGTAGAAAAGTTCATAGACAATTCACTTGAAGTAAAGTTTGTATCCGATTGACAATAAATACATTTGAAATCATTACATATTTTACCATACTATGAAGTTTACTAATTAGTCTATTGTCTTTTTATGTTAACAGAAGGAATACCAAATGTGTATTACTTTGGACCATGTGGAAAATATAATGCTTTAGTATTGGAATTATTGGGACCAAGTCTAGAAGATCTGTTTGATTTATGTGACAGAAAATTTTCTCTTAAAACAGTGCTAATGTTAGCTATTCAGTTGGTAAGTATAGTCAATTTTGCTCTAGCAACCACCTCTCCATAACGACCAATTTTTCAGTGTCCCTTTGATGTTTCAACCAAAAAGGAACACCTACATGTCATTAAAGAATTTAAGATCCTACTTCTTAGCTAGTCTTTATATACTCAAAGCTGGTTTTTATATTCTGTTTAACTGTAGATATCAAATCTTGCATGTTTTTCTGTCTCAACTATGTACATATCTGGAATTTAGATGATTTATTAGAGGAAGAAAATGGGATCTATTTTATCTTTGATTTATCTATGTCTCTTTTGTTTCATCTGTTGCAATGAGATTAGACTTAGGATATCCTTTCTCTTTGTCCGCAAGTGAAAATGTTAAGGTTGCATGTTAAAGTGTGGTTCAAACCATAATCAAGCTTTATGATGACTATTACAGCTAATTGATTCTATTTTATTGAATTTTCTCAACTTTAAACATTGAAGTAAATGATAATGTCTCAAGTACTTGCATTGGTGACAAATCCATGTAATATGTGACATTTAGTTATGATATCATTACAATAATGTAAAGAAATAGAAAACACTTAAGTTTTGCAGTGATCACCAAAACATAATAGACTTATTGGCATTTGATTGATTCATATATTATCAAAGGAGAGATTATGATGTGATAAAGATGATGTAAATAAAACACACTGTAAAAATGATGTCAGCATCATATCATCTACTATATTGATCATTTGTGTAAGAGGATATGACTGATATATATATTGTATTTTTATTATTATATGGGATTATATTAGACTATAATGTTGCTATTGTAACTATAAGTATAGTATAAGTTAACTTAAGTATTTAATCTATGGACAGATGTTGTACAAACTATGATATCATTGTAATGATAGTAGACTCTTATGTATTGATTTTTATAATATTCAGAAATACTTAAAATATTATCTGTCAAAAAAAATTCCAAATAATCAGTATTTGATATTTTATTTTTCTATATCTTTCTGATTATCTGACTGTTTAATAGTATTTTTAGTAGTGTATCTGATTCATTGCCTTTTGATTTCTTGCATAAAAAAGCTACAAATATATCTTGATGTTTTTATGCATAAATGCATGTGCATGGGATAGACTATATCTAAGATAGTATCTTACATGTTTAATAAAATTTTCAAAAACTCAAATGTAGGTCGTTTTCATGAGTGCCAACCAGGGCTGCACAAACGCTGGTAAGGTCAATTGGAGGTCAGAAAAGGGTACATCGAGTGCTTCAGATATTTTTCAGTCAGCTTTTTGAGTTTGAATCTGCGTTTTTTCGCCAAAAAACTGTGTTAGTGAAGGCCTTTCATACTCAGTCATAATCTCAAACTAACATATTGTATTCAACAATTTTTGTCAATTATCATTATCTAATAAGATGTTCAATTTGTTTTGTAATTGTGGTCAACAAGGAAGGTGATTATTTATAAAAGATGGATGGCATTAATTTTGTTCACCCATTGTTTATTCTTCACTCATTACTGCCATGCATATCTATATGAAATACTTTTTTCTTTTAATTTCAGATAAGCCGAATGGAATATGTGCATTCTAAACATTTAATTTATAGAGATGTGAAACCGGAAAATTTTCTTATAGGCAGACAATCTACTAAAAAACAACATATCATTCATATAATAGACTTTGGTCTTGCAAAAGAATATATAGACCCAGAGACTCACAAACATATTCCTTACAGAGAACATAAAAGTTTGACAGGAACAGCTAGATATATGAGCATAAATACACATTTAGGAAAAGGTAAGATTATTTCAAGCCTATTTGAACAAGACGAGAAATTTTGTCTCGTCTGAAAATGTCTGGTTTAAAAATTTCTTTTTCAGTGCTATGAAAATATGTCAAATAGAATTTTTGCTAATCTAAATATGTAATTGCTGAAATGTGATTTTTTGAATGGTTTACAGAAGGGCAAGTATGATAGAGTACCATAGGTAGACCAGAATTTTAACTTGTGACTTGGACTATTAATCAATACTATTTCATGATACATAATAAGATATGCTATTACAGAATGCTATATAAAAATCAAGCTTGTGTCATTTTAGCCATTATATGACATTATGAATATGCGACTTCTATTTAATCAAGAAATTTTAAAATATATGCTTTCATTATGCAGTTTTTGTCATCAGAGAGAGAGAGAGTATGGCCTCTGTCTTAATCTATTTTTTTGAAGAGAAACATTGGACACAATACAATTTGTACAAATATTTTTCAAGCTGCATGGTGTTTCCATATATATATATATATATATATATATATATATATATATATATATATATATATATATATATATATATATATGGTGTATTTTTGTCAGTTTTACTTAAAAACAGCAACAGAAACTGTATTGATGATGTCATTGTGATGTCATAAATGATACAAACTGAAAATTAAGTAATGCAATTTTAAGGATTTTTTTATTTATGACTGACTAATGGAATGGTTAAATAATAAAAATTTGAATCATCAAATGCATCTTGCCGTTTCTATGCCTTTGTCAGGAATTATTGTTATGTTTACAAAATTGTACTTTTTGAATTGTTTTTACAAACACATCTCCTATAAGATTTGTATTGACTTCTTTATGTAGATAAATTCTATCTTTTATTGAAATACACTGCTTATTTCTATAATCCCATTTCATATTATTGTAATAAATTACATAATGTTTTAGAATCAATACAGTTGTTTTTTTCAGTTAGGCTTTGACAGCTGACTGGATAATATTTCAAAAAGGAATGGCGTGAAAACAAATTACATCAGATGAACTCCATTTCTCTAAGGATTGAAGTTTATTGACACAGAAAATTATCCTATAAAATAGATATTTTTTTTGCATTTCATTGTGATTGGCTTTAAATAATTGTGAAGCTTGTAGGAAGCAGATGTGGTCACAGATTGATTTTGTAAACACGATACTTCTAACAAACTTTTAGACTAGATTTATTTAGAAGAGATCATTGTCTGCAGATATTTTAGTTATACACCATAGATTGTTTTGTTAGGATCAAATATTAGGGATACATTACATGTACATAAAGAAAATATAACATTAAACTAGAGTATAACATAAATAACAATAGAAACCCAATACATTGACAACTGTAAACTGATGCACTGTTAGCTGTAGATATGAGAAAATAAGATTGATTTACACCATACCTTGTTAGTACACAAAACAATGTTTTTCAAGAATTGGTTTACAATTCTTCTTGTCACTAGTTGAATTATGGTGTTGATTACTGAAGTTGGTTTTAATCAGTTCTCATACTCAAGGTCCTATAAATGCTGAGTACCAAAATCACACCCTAGACAACCAAAGTGGATTGACTTTTTTAGTTCTGTTTATATCTTACTTTAATGTACATCAAATAGCTTGATCAGGTTAACTTGTATAGGAAACTTGTTTAGCAAACAATAAGGAAATCATATGTATCTCATGCCTTTTTTTTTTTTTTTTGGAAATGTCTTATTCATACATCTAATGTCTGTGTGGTCCCCTTAATGTTTGTTTTCTAAAAAGATTAAAGCACATAGTTTTTCAGAGAGTTTTATGTGGTTTTCAAATACTAGAATGTTAGATTACTTATAATCACAGTACTTTCAATTTGTTGTTCCAGTCAAGGTTCAAAATGATGTATCATTCATAATTCCACCCGAAGCAAAATTCCCAGTAGGAAAGAAACAGCGAAAAATTACCGCTTAATGGGAATGTGCTCTAATTATTCAGTTACAATAACAACTTCCGGTTAAGGGAGGTAACTAAATTTACAATAAATATACAGAATACAGACATCGGAAAATAAATGCGACAAGAAATTAATGCGATTAAGCGGGCCTCGCATTTTTCACATTAATTTCTTGCTCGCATTAATTTCCTGATTTACAGTATTAATTTAACCCTCTTTTATTGAAATGAAAATTATATATTTGTTTACAGATTTTTTTTACAATTACATATATTTAAATGTGTACTGATGTTTGTCTGCAGAATGTTCCATTTTTATTTATATGCAAATAAAACTAAAACAAATGGATTTTGGTACAAAGTTGTCCTCTTTTTGTCTCGTTACAACTTAATTCCAAAATCTTTGATCTTGCATGAATTCTTTTGAAATTAAAATATAACATTATGAACTAAATATCTTGCAAGTTTGATTTCTGTTAATGTATGGCCATTTTCTTTGGAGTTATGCCATTTTATTGGGGAAAAAAACTTTCTGATATATTTCTTGGGAGTAAAATTCTGATGGAGTAAAGATCGGAAACTTGCATGGCTTCTTTTTGAATTCAAAATACAGTCTTATGAGCAGAGTGTGCAAGTTAGAATTTGGGCTATAAATGGTAATTTTCCTAGGAGGTAGATATACCCTTTGAAGAAAAATCGATTTTTTTTTTTTTTTTTTTTTTTTTTTTTTTTTTTTTTTTTTTTTTTGATTAATTGATTGGAGACAAAATCTGATGTGGTATTGTTGGGTTGTTTCTTTTCTAAAATATTTATGGAAAAATAGGCTGTAAAGTGTTCTTCCATTTTATTCAACAAGGGGAAATAAAAGTGACAATGTAAAATATGCTGTTGGTAGTGGTCCCTCAATGATTGATGAAGAATTTAACATGTAGGACATTTGATTTCAAGTAGATATCATTATCTCATATTCCTGAAGTGTAAAATCTTCATAATGAATGTAATGAAATTTATCATATCGTATTGTCGTAAAAGCATCTGTACTTAGAAATCAACATAATAGAAGTTCATATATCTGCCCTATCAAGAAAACACTCATAAAATAAATTCGGTTATGAAATTAAAAAAAATTGTTTTCAATGAAATTTCTTTTAAATAGAATTTTGACTGGTTTTGACTTGATAAAAGTACATACATGTATATTGAATTATGTTCCTTTCCTTAACATGAGTATTTTTCAGGTTTGTACAAATAGATTATTGATTAATTAACTGTTTATTAGTTAATTATATATCTACCATTCTTCAGTAGTACTGTACTTAATTATCTAAATAAGGTTTTGTAATGTAAAATGTAGATTGTGGTCAGATATTATTCTTGTCTGCCTATCTGTCTTACTTTATATCAGCTGTAAAGCTCATCTTGATTTCATCATACAGTTGTGTTTAATTATCTGTACCACTTACTGAAAATTTTGGATGCCTTTTATGATTTTTGTAAGACTTTATGGAAAATTGTAATTCATCTATTTTATTAAATTTAGATAATATAAAGCATATTAAGTAATAAAATCATGATTTCAAATGTTGTATCTTTATTTTGTTTGCCAACACATACCTTCTATTGATAAGGAAAAGCTAGTTCCCTGTAAATGTTTAGATATCCAATTTGAGACATTCCAAAGCTCTGCTAGGGTCTAACTCATCATGGCTTTTAAAAATGAAAAAAATTAATTCACTTCCAATTTTTATAGAACTTAGTAATCTCAATCAGCTTTGAAGAACCCATAATAATTGTGTAAACGCCTTCTTTTTATGGGGCATACAAGAGCACTTGGGTTAAGGCAACAGATTGGGATTTAAATATCACCATTAATATTACATTCCTGTGGTTGAAAACATGTTGATCAATAGAGTAAATTTTTCTTACTGTACAAGTTACTTAAGTTTGAGACAAGGAAGTTGTAATAGATATCATCAATACTTTATGATGAATGTTGACATATTGTTAATCTTAGGTTTATTTTACAGTTTTCATTGTAATAGGCTATTGTTACAATTACACAAGTTTAAATACATGATAAAAGCATATTTGATTATATGAGCTTGTAAATTATTTTACAGAACAAAGTAGACGAGATGATTTAGAAGCATTAGGACATATGTTTATGTACTTCTTAAGAGGAAGTTTACCTTGGCAAGGATTAAAAGCAGACACACTTAAAGAAAGATATCAAAAGATAGGTGATACAAAAAGAGCCACACCTATTGAAATTTTATGTGAAAATTTTCCAGGTAATAAAATTTGTTAGCCATATGATGTCAAACTAATTAAATAAGGGTCAGAATGTTGGCTAGATTTCTAAAAATAGATATTTTCTCCATTGATTTTGCCTTCCTTTTTAATTCTCGTAACATGCTTACACTTTAATCTTTAAAATACTGCTTTAGTTGTCTTTAAAAGATATGCAAATCACATTAACCTTGTACCAAGTGGGATATAAATACTGTCATTGACAACTTGTTAACTGTAATTTTGTTGCAGTAATTTATATTTTCAGTAATTTATATGATATTTGTTTACCCAACAATGACTTTATTATGCTCATAAATTCCTTAAGGTGATAATAACCATAATTTAATGTAATAATTTATTGGGGTTATTGATATTGATTATATATGTATATTGTATGAATGATCATAAATGCATAATGGTTTATTTGTACTTGAAATCATAAAGTAGTCCCTTTTTTGTCCCAATGGTCCATTCATAGCTTTTTTTTTATACATTGCAGCAAATATGCATCCATTTGCAGCAAGGCACAATCTATTATTGATCTTCAGGATTAAACACTAGTTCATGTGGTAGGCCAGTTTATGCAACTTTATCTGATCCTTTTCACATAAGCAAACACCTGTTGTGCTAGTACACTTGTCCTTGATGTCAAAGTTTAGCATAACAAATCGGGAACAATATTGTCTTAAGATAGAAAATACAAATTTGATGTAATTGATTTTTATTTTTCCTCTTTTACAGATGAATTAGCAACATATTTAAGATATGTTAGAAGATTAGATTTCTTTGAAACGCCAGATTATGATTATTTACGAAAGTTGTTTACAGATTTAATGGAAAAAATGAGTTTTGAATGTGATTGGGATTTTGATTGGACAGGACGACAGGTAGTATACATGTATATTGTTGTTTTTTTAGTAAGTGTAAAGCTAAGCTAACTTGGTCAAAGCATAGAAAAATATATTGCCATACCTTTGTATTGAGCAACACAATAATCATGTCAGATATCAAACTTTTTAGATGGACTAGATGTACAAGCTACACCCACAACTTTTTGTGTGACTAACATGTATAACTGATGATGAAAATAATAAAACAAAAATTGAAATGAAGAGTCATACTTTGATGCATTTTTTACTTAAATGTTATTTTTAAAATCACGAATTGCAATTGCAAATTCTATATATCTGATGACAGAAATTGTATTAAAGTTTGTGAAAGCATGCTCATAAATTTACATGATTTCTTATGACGTAAATAATACAGAATATCCAGTAATGTATGGGATATCAATGAAGCTTTAATACTGTGGGTTAGTACTGTGTGATATGTGCGAGCAGAGTATACTTATTTTGTGATGGTTCTTATCTAGAATAAAAATTTCATATCATGCTTATTTTGCAGCCTACACCCGTCTCAGCATACAGCAGATGTTATTACACCAAAGACAAGAGATGATTTAGATAAGGGCAGAGATCGACACCCTGCTGCACCTCATAAGGTAAGTCATACAGATGGCAGCAACAGGAGAATCTGTAATCTGGAAATGGCATTTAAATGTACATCATTATACAACTCTTTAATCTTCGAGAACTTAAATTTTTGGGGGGTATTTTAGTAAAACTTAAACCACCAAGAATTTCACAATTTTAGTTTTTTTTTATTAAAAGATTTACTTTTATGGTAAAAATAAAATCATTATTGCTTTCTTCTTTTCTGCTCTGGATGTTATGTCATCTGCAAGAATCAGAAGCTAAATTCATTTTGTCAGCAAAATCTAGTTCACATTATTTTAGCAGTTGGTACATTTTTGAAATGATGCTTTTTTCTTTTAAGTTGGTTAAGTATGTAAATGGCAAAGAAACATTATATTATTTCTATTTTCAGTTTAATTGTGCTTAAAAAATGAAGGCACTGCATTAGATGATGTCTTAGTTTATTGTGATCTTTATCTTGATGCATTTGTTGTGATTTTTTATGCTTTAGACACCTGAAGGCTCTGCTTTTGCATTGATTAGTTAACTAGTTATTTTGTATACAAAAGTTAAATTATATTTTTACCTTCTCAATTAAATAGATATTTAAATAAATAAATGAATAAATAAATAATAAAAATAAAATAAATGTTAAATGCAGGACTTTACATGAAAGTGACATATTGGGAATTTATAATTAAATCATGAAAGTTTATTTGGCTTAGTTAAGCATGATAATTTTTGTATGTTTTGTTATCTTATTATTGATTGCACAGATAAGTTTTAATTTTCAAGGGGTAAAAGGAAAAATAATTTTATATTTATTTTTGTTGAGGTGATTAAAATCATGTGTAAAAGCAACATTAAGGCATTTTTTTTAAGAAAGAAAAACATTTTGTGTAAATACTTTTTAAGAACTGATAAAGTTGTATGATGACAGACAGCATGTTAAAATAATGTTAAGCTAATATGTTTATACTTTAGTTTTATTTTTGTATTTGGTGTGCATGAGGGTGCATGTGAGAGGTATGGATCTCAATATCAGATGCTTAAAGAACATGCCAAAATATTACTGCACAAATAATATGACATTTGGTTTACACATCTAGATTGGGTTTACTTAGTATTTCAGCTTAAGCAAAAGCACTCTTATCAAAACAAGGTTTACATGTATATCTAGTAAGACTAGCTCTAAATTTCTGATGTAACTGATAAAATCAGTTAATTGGCTGGCTTATGTAAAGTTAATCATTATTGTATAGTTGTGTTCACACAATTCATTAAATCTCAGATTTTGTTTTATCAACTGTTTCAGCAACAATTTTAATTGGCATGTTAATAAAGCGTTTTTGTTGTTTGGATGGGTTATGCTTTCTTCACTGAGCTTTGCTTCTTTATTAGTAATTATAGAAAACAGGAATGAATTAGCTGTATTATTATGTTTATTATATATTAATTATATAATCCATTGGTAGCGCAGATATGTTTAAAGATAGCCTACATATATATATGGAGAAGACCCATGACACATTATTGAAAGAATTATTAATGAAAGGGTTGAACAAGAAACTGTCTCATTGAAATGTAACTTTTGTTTGTTAAAGAGACATGATGAAAGTTTAAACTATTTTCATGTTTGAATCATCATTAAAGGTCAAAGTTCATGTAATCATTTTTAACTTGTAATATTTCATTTTTTGACAAATTTGACATTTCCTCCTATATTTGTATCGGTTTATAGTTCAGATAAGAGTTATACTATCCTGTACTTTACTCTTTTAGTTATTCTGTTCACTTACAGCTTATTCATAGAAGAATTTCTTCATGATTTTGCTTAGATTTTAAGTTCAAATCAATATGTAAATTATTTTAAGCACTGTGTGATGGAACTGTAAAAACATCAAACTGGTGTTACATCAGCAGGGTTACACGACCTCTTTAGAATTTACAAAACAGAAAGATTCATGAATGGATTCTGTTAGTTTCAACTTTGAGAAAAGATTACTGCTTGGGTGAATGTATATTTTTCACTTTGAAAAAAAGAAACAAAAGCTTGACATATGTACAAGATATATATTGATCAGTAAAAGTGACTCCATCATTTATCATGTTTTTAACAATAACAACACTCTAAATCTTTTGCTTTATTTTAGCATGATTTATTATATTTTATCATTTGTCAACATCATTAAAGTTTATTCTGTCTTAGCTTAATTAGATTTACCATTGCTTTGTCTTTTCCTTCTGTGTCGCTCTATATTAATCCTATCCTCCCCATTTTTTAACACTTTTTGCCATTTTTAGGTTTTTAATTTAACTAAATCCTGTTGGTGTTTGTAGCAAATAGTTTTAACTGAACATTGCTTGGTTCATGGTACAGTTAGCTTACAATGGGCTTTTTAGTGGTGCTTTTTTTTTTTTTTTTAATTGATTTATTTATTTATTTATTGTGTCTTCAAAGTAGATTTGTTAAATAACTTGTTACTAAATCTTATCTATTATTTTAAAGTTACATATGTTATTGTCAGTATAAAACTTAATGATCATAGTTTTAACATATTTTTTTAACCCCTGTATTTTCTGTATTTTATTTGATTATTCCATTTCATAACAGTGTATTAAGACCTTCCAACACTGAATTTACATAAAAGTAATAGCTACACACACACATATATATATATATATATATATATATATATATATATATATATATATATATATATATCAAAGGGGTTCAACATTTTACTACATGTTTGTGTTGATTAGAGTTCAGAAAAAAATTCTCATGACCATTTTCTTGAATGAAATTCTTTTTTAGAAACATATATCCATTTGAAATCCAAATTTCATACCCATTTTATGGGTGTCATATGTAAGCCCAATCAATGGGTGAAAAAATAGTATACATGGTTACCACAGGCTTCCTAGTACCATCTGATAGTTATTTCCATTGGATGCCATTAGGGATTGATTACATTAGTTCTTGTTGTGTTTCGTAGGACTTATTACTTGTTACATTTCCATAATAAAATGTGTTGGAGGGTCCATTGTTTAATTAAACCTTATAACCATAATTTTGTATACTGATTTCATTTTTACTTACAATGTACTTTATATACATAAAAAACTATTAGAAATTTGCTTGAAATAAAATCCCAATACTGTAGATATCCAATAACTCAAACCACCTTTGCTTGAATACCATGATTAACATGAGTTGGATGTATGGTCTTAATTATTTTTATTTGTCACCATTCCATGTTTTGCTTGCTGTTGCTGTTGAATTCTCAAAATTGTTAGTTTTTAGATGGAAAATATACAATTAAGAAGTTCAAAATTATCTGTTCAAAAGTACTAGTATTACAAAGAAAAACATTTAAGACCTTAAAAGATATGTACCCATGATGTTATATCAGTGATGTTAGTGTTATTGAAGGTCTGCTATATTCCACATTCACATATAGTAGATGATCTAAATTTAGGTTGTTCTGTAAAGGTAGCACATAGAAATTAGTATACTCCATTATGGACTGAACAGGATATAATTCATCTTTATTCTTCAAAAATCTAAATTATAATTATTTGTTTCTTTTAAATTGTTGTGCATCTAATAATGTATAAAAATTTTCAAAAACTACTTACTGTGATTTCAAATAAGGCATTTTTTTTTATTAAATGTAGTGTTAAATCAATATATATATATATATATATATATATATATATATATATATATATATATATATATATATATATATATAGTAATATAACAGTCAGTCTTTAAATAGCAGTGTTTTCAGTCATCTTCACGCTTTAGTACCGGATAAAAACTATATAGTTTTAATCTCAGCATTTAGATTTTTGTCAATTCTTTGACCTTCTTTAGAAGGGAATTACTTGGGAAGCTATTCTGCTGACCATTATCTGTCTGTCGCACATTTATACAGTCTGTATTTTGCACTTTTTTAGTAATCTTAATTTTTAAATTATTTGAATTTGCTGATACTCATAAATATCCAAACCTAATGTGGATAGTTTTCAATTTGTACATTCCTGTTCTTATTGCTGAGACTATTCTATTTTATCATGTTCATTAGACTTTACTAATATTTATGTTCCTTCAGTAACATAGTAATCTCGGATTCATTTTTTATTGGTTTTCAGTAATTTTTTTTCCCATTTTACTTATAAAATTTCATTGAACTGGTTTGCAGTGATAAATTGAAATAATAAAGATTTTTAATCTACTTGTTACTTTTTATGTTGTTAAACATTCTTACCTATCTTATTCTTGAAAATGTCTTTTTCAGTTTTCCAATTTTCGGGTTTTTAGCTCACCTGACCAAAAGGTCATGTGAGCTTATGGCAAGGCGTGGCATGTGTATGTGTGTGCGTGTGTACATGCGTCATTAACATCTATTTTCGACTTCTCCAAAACTGCTGGACAGATTTCAATGATACTTGGTCAAAAGCATATATGGGCTGTTGCAATTCAGATTTGTTCATGGCATTGCCATGGCTACCAAAACTAGGTCAAGGTGACCTAGGTGTCCAAAAATCTTAAACAATCTTCTTCTCTGAAACCAATGATGGGAGAAAAAATCTGATGTGATATTTGGCTTCTCTAGGGTCTTAAGCCTATAATTTGTTCATATCGTGAAGTTTGGTCGAAATATGGGTAACATGTTTTTGTGTTCAATTTTAAAGATTTTGTATAAGAGCTTCAAATTGTTATAACTTGACTATTTGAACAGATAATGACATGGGGTTTTCAGTTTTTACTTTTTCTTGAAATGACCTTTAAAATAGGGTCAAGGTCATGACCTATTTTGTGGTTTATGCAGTTTTAGGCAGTTTTCTTGCAAATATTAAGAGATATATGAATTCAAAACATTGTTAAAATGTTCCCCATGACAAAATTTAAAAAGGTACCAAGTTTTGAACTGATAATCCATGTAGGAGTTGTTGCCCCTGAAATGTTAGTTTTTGCTTTTAATTACTAAAATTGTGCATTAGCTTGAAAACTATAAGCTTTTTGTATAGGCATGTATGTTAGAATATTGTAGGTATTGATATGACAATCATTTTGATATATGGTTCAATGTCATATGTTGAAAGGTAAAGGTCATAGCTGCATACATGTACTGAAATTGTGAATTATCTTGGAAACAATATATTAACTTTTTGTATAGGCATGTATATTAGAATATTGTAAGTATTGATATGGTGATCATTTTGATATATTGTTCAAGGTCATATGTTCAAGCTGCATAAGTGTACTGAAATTGTTAATTGAAAACTATTATCTTTTTGTATAGGCATGTATGTTAGCATATTGTAGGTATTGATATTACAATCATTTTGATATATAGGTGTAGGTCATGTTGAAAGTTCAGGGTCATATCTGTAGAAGAAGACTGAAATTGTAAATAATCTTCAAAACCATTAACTTTTTGTACAAGCATGTATATTAGAATAATGTAGGTATTGATATTACGACCATTTTGATTTAAGATTCAAGTTCATATGTTCAAAGATCAAAATCATTATTTGGAAATTATTCATTGTACTATTTAAATTGTGCATATAAGCTATTAATAAATGAAATAATACTAGATATTTCTGATTAATTATTGCCAGATTTCCAAACTTGAGGAATTTTGTAAAGTTTTTGTAATTAAGTTCTTTGCAAGTTTCTGGACATTTCCTCAGGTGAGCGTAAAGGCCCATGGGCCTCTTGTTTTTTCTCTTTTTTTTTTGGGGGGGGGGGGGGGGGGTAAAATTTCAATACTTAAACTGTTTTTGTTGTTCTTTCTCAGTTAGAGAATGTAGTTTTCTCTTCAACATTGTGCTGATTTCATAATACTTTATTTAAAAGTATAGGGTTATTTGGACAATAAAGTTTGTTAGTTTAAGAAAAATAAACAAAATTAGCTCAAACTTATGTTATCTATTATTAAAGTATACACAATTATGTCATGTTCTTAGAATGTGATTGTTTCTTTTAAAAATAGAGCAAATTCATAAGAAATTGGATTTTAATGTTGAAAGCAAAATTGATATTTGGTCATCATTTCTTATTCCATTTTTATCTTGGTATATTCACATCTGCCAGTCTCACTTCATGAACAATAACATTTTCTCTGTAACCAATTTTTACTATGCTTTGTTCAAATCACATTCTTATTTGCCAAGTGATTCTAGAATTCATTTAATCAATTTTGCAAAACTGTACATGTGTAGTGTGAGTTTTTAACAATGCTGTACTTTCTTCCTTTTTTACCCCAAAAGAGACTGATTACACTGCTAGTTAGTATATACTAAGTCCTTGGTGTTGGGTGATGTAATTTTTTTTCATAATGCACATGAGTGACAACACTAATTTGCCTTTCAGCAGAGTTCTAATCAAAGGGGTCATGCATGGGGAGATGTACCTCGACACACTGGTAACTATCTGCAGATTGCCGCAGATAGACACGGGGGATCTGTTCAGGTAGGCATTCAAACCCTTTCATTGGTTTTATTTTTAGTTAAAAACCAGCGACACCACTCAGAAGAAATGGGGACATAATCAGTTTTTCTTCTTATTATTATTATATTTATTTTGTTATTATTTGTGATTGGTTGCTAAGTTTTCTTGTTTTTATGTACGGTAATTTATTTTTTTACCAGGGGGTTGAAAGAGATGTGTTGGTTATCTCAATCCATTTTCTTTTCTCGTAATTGTTTTTTGCTTTTTCTCATTATATATCTTCATTATTTCTCTCAATTCATCATTTTTTGTTTTGTTTTTTTTTTAATTATCCCATAAAGTCTACATTTTTTCAGAGTTCTTAATAGATTTTGCCCTTTTTATAAACCCTCCTGCCTTTATTTCCTACCAATGAACACCTGTAAAATTAATTGAGCACTTCTGATTTTACCAATTTTCTCTTGTTTTTTTTTTTTTTTATTATTGCTTATCATTTTTCGTTTAATATTTGTGTCATTTTTCATTAAATATTAGTGTCAATTTTCATTTTTGTCTCTCTTTTTTCCCAATTAAAATAAGTATTGTTTTTCGGTGTAGGAACAAAGCTATTGGTACCCTATTTCAGCATATTTGCACCATTCCCTTTATTATGTTACCAACATATCACCTTGCTTTGCTAGGTATATGCATACATACATTTATACTTATACATGCATACATTATTTGTAGTGATTATCTAAAAGCATAGTTACTGCATCAAATTCTTTATAAAAAGTTTTTATTCATAGATGGACAAGCACCTCAGCAAATAGTGACAAGACAGGCCCATAAATTTGAGATGCTTAGAACAGTTAACCATCACATAACCTCATTGCAGCATATTTGTGTAATTTTCATAGATATAAATTTATTTTCTAAAATGGATACAGGTTAAATTTACATTATTTTTTAAAAGAAAAAAAAATTGACTTCAAATTGTGGGTTTCAAGAGTCATAAAGAAACCCTTAAAGAAAGGATTAGGAAAATTTAGGTGCAGTAATTATGTTTTTCTTACTGCATTGAAATTTATATTATAAATATATATTAAGTAAACTCTCTGATTTTGAAGAGTTATAAGTCACCATAATTATTAAAATATTATGCATGATGTACCACAACTCATATCACACACTTAGAATTATAGCTAGTTCTTAATCATAATGGTCTGTTGACAATTGTATATGATAAACTGCATGTAACATGTATATACATGTATATATACTATATAATTTACCATCACATACAATATTGCAGCTGAGATAATGTTGTTACATGACAAGAACAGGAATTTTATTTTTTCCCTTTTAGTGAATGAATATGTGTGTGTGTGTGTGTGTGTGTGTGTGTGTGTGTGTGTGTGTCATTTGTACAATATTTTTGTTAACTTTAAAAGTGTGATTTTAAGAGTTTTTATAAACTTTTTATATGATTTGCTGGTTTTTTTTAAACATATGATCTAGTTGTCATTTTTAACTGAGGCATTGAGTTAATGAAAATTGTGTATAAAATATCAGACTATTTAGGTATACAGTCTATAATTCAATCATTGTCCTCGCAACAAGAATGTAAAGACAAGATTCAATGAGGACATTCTGAATTTCTTGTGTTTCTACTGTAGAAAATATGGAGATGCTGGTCTTTCAAGTTTAGTCAAAATGACAAACTTTGTAAAGTTGTCATGTCTTTTATGGGTAGATTGGATTTCAAAGTGAACAAGATTATGATGGGCATTGAGTTTGTTAAAATGTATTTTATATTAAGATAGTTATACATGTATTTGATTGGTTAATGTACAAACTTGTAATAAGTGAACAAAGTATAAATTTTCAGATGCTGAAACAAGCAACAGGTTACTGAATTTTTCACATAGAGTATATTTCATCTTAACTATAAGCCTGATATAACCTGCTATGAGGTTGGTCTTTGAGATAAGATCCAGCATCTCTGTGCTTAAGACAACTGTGTAGAATTTTAAACAGATTGATTAAGAGTTCTGTGGCTACAGCAAAGAGACCAACAACAGCTGGACTACTGATACATAAAATCAAAATACATGTACATGTATAAATTTGTGGTGTATACTTGTGTAATTAAGATTTCTAAAATGTTTTGGTGATTGTTTAGTATATATATGTTTTCATGTATGTTATCTAAGTGGACTAGTTGATTCTGTAGTATATCTCTGATTGTCATGTTTTCTCTCTTTGTGTGTGTGTGTGTGTGTGTGTGTGTGTGTGTGTGTGTGTGTGTGTGTATGTGTGTGTCTGTTAATTGCTGATGTTACAGATAGATAAATTCTTATCAGAATAGAATAAGTTTGGTAAACACTCTATCAATTTATTTTAACATTTTTGTTGATTTTTAAACTTGCAGGTGGTTAGTTCTACAAATGGGGAGCTGGCTCCCGATGATGTTACAGGCGCACATTCAAACACACCTATAAATAATAATGGCCATCAAGATGAAGAGAAAAGTGAAACGAAGTATGTATTGTATAAATTAAAGTTAAAAGTTTTAATTACTTATTTCATTTATTTATTTACCCTTTAAAAAAAATTAGAAACAAATGGAATTTTTTTTAGTTTTATTATTATTGTTATTAACAAGGGACAGAGAAGTCCCAAAAAATAAAAGAAAAAAAATTTGATGTATAAGTGGTCTTTTTCTGTATGAATTCAAATTATTGTGTCATTTTTACAAGGCCGGGAAGACCTGTCTTTAACTTCAGTATTGTTTTGTTATGATATTTTCCTTGATATATATTCATACTCTTAAGGTTTTTTGCCTTTTCTTATGATTTTATTAGCATTCAGAACTTATAGAAAAGATACCTATAGAAAAGATATATACTTGTGATTTTGATGTGTGAATGTAACCATATCTGATGCATGGGAATATTTTTTATAATAAAAATGTCCATGACAGAGAATTTAAAGCAATTCAGCTAATCTGAGTGGGCTTGTCATTGGCTTTAAAGTCAAAGGTTATAGGTTCAAATCTCACCTAGGATTTGGAAATTTTTCAGTGGTGACATTTTTATTTTCGTCTTGACTATATAGCTGTAATGTTGACAGTTATAATGAGACTTAATGTTGAGATTCTATGTTTCAATGCCTAGAAGAGTTTTAAAAGAATAGATCATTATAAATAAAAAGTTTTTGCGACAGACTGAGCAATAAAACTAAAGTTAAGTACATTTTCATTAAAAAAAAAATTGCCACTCCTAAACAGAACACCTTGATATGTTTGTTATCTCAACAAAATGATAATGCCATACTTGGAAATAATTCAACAATTGTCCAACTTACTTATTTGGTATTTTGGTTTAAATCTTGAAAATAAGATATACTTATGTATCTCTTATTCTATCCATTTTGGAATTTCAAATTTTAATACTTAAGACAATAAAAACACAATGTCAAAATGATGCCATCAGAATAGTATTAATCTGATCTTCAAAATAAAATATGGTAACAAAATATTTCAATGCATCAATGATAGTGTTTCACTGTATTTAATATATATAAATAATACTAATATCATGTTGTATTTATATATATTCTGGTAGAACTAGCCTGTTGCTCTACACTCCTCATAATGACCTTTATAGAAGTATTTACAGTGAAACCTTTTTCAGTTACCATTTCTGTATAATTCCTCTGGAGGCCAGTGTTCAGGGTCTCTTAGTAAATTCAGTTTTTGAAAATGCAAATATTTATATACACACTGATAGTGTAATCAAATTAATAATCACAGTTTTTTACACCCAACCAAAAATTTGGTAGGGGTATTGTGTTCTGTTTGATTTCTATGCTTCTCCAATTGAGTTCTGCGATTCTGAAAATGTTGCTGTTATTTATTAGTTTGAAAATTGAAAAAAAACTCGGAGTATTTTGGCAACTTAAAATGCTGTTGTTACTTAATAAATTTTTGATTCACAAATGTTTTTATTAACAGTTTTGAAAATTAATTGTTTACTGGTAGAAATTTTGATATTTTGAGACATTTTGGGTCTATTGAAATTCTGTCGGTTTATTGAAATTGCTTACAGCTGAAATTTGATAGTACTCATATTTTAAATCTAATACAACACCTAAATTGTGTTTAGTTACTAACTTTGCATATAAACTCAAATGTCTTCAGCTAGCATTGCTTTAATCTTGGTTGCTTTCAGGTGCTGTTTCTTCCGACGGAGAAAGAAAAAGAAGACACGTCGCACGTAAAACTACTTATTGGGTTTACACATCAAGAAAAAACTGATAAAATCAGTTATAGTTCAGGCACCATTACTTCTCACTTTATCAATTCAGTAATATTTTAAAGACATTTCTTCCTGGTTGGCTAGGTTACTAGTATAATGGTTTTTACTATCTAGAAAATAAGAAATATTAACACTTGAAGAATTGAAATTGATGAATTGTTTTGTGAGTGCATTTAAAAAATTGGAGACATTTGTGCCTGCAGTGTCGTGCTTTTCTGCCACAGGTGTTGCTGTTTTGTTAGAAAGAAAAAGCGTCGTCGGACAAAAGAGAAACGTAGGAAATGACATGAGGCTCATGACCAGGGCCTGGATACAGTTCCATTAAATATTCAACCGCGGGATGATGATGAGGATGCTACCTTTGGTGTTGGTCTTCCAGGACGAAGAATTGTGGTTCCCATGGGATTAATTAACCAGTCCTTCTCCTGACAGGATACAAAACAACTTCATTATTTATTTTTGCATGATTTATTTTTGACATTTTTTTTCTGTGTTTTAGTTATGTTCCATGTTGATTCAATACAACAGCTTAACAGTAGGCCTCTGCCATCCCATCTGTCCATTGCTCTGTTGTTATGGTAATAATTCCTCCTCTCATAATCTATCAACACTGCCTGATTGTTTTCCTGTTTAATTTAAAATTGACTGTGCAATAAGAAAAAAGATAAGTCATCTATACTATGCCTTCAATCGCATTAGCTAGCTCTGTTAATTCAGAATATTTGGAAAATGTACATGAAAATTGCTTGTAGCAGTAACAAAATTTGAGTCAATTTATACACGGTCATTTTGAAGCCACATCAGTATTCTTCCTTGTTGAAGTGAAATAGGATAAGAAGCATTAATACATCACGACATGCACATTTTCAGTAATTCCAACTCCTATGAGATGTATATCCCATAAACATTCTTGATGATACCTTTTGTTGTAATATATTTACTATAGATTAATTAAAGGCCAAAGTCCTTGCGACTATAAACCATGTTTTACATAGCACCAACCAGAGGCAGATAAGTACTAGGAACAATTTGTTTCTTTGGTTTATTATTTTATTTATTGTAAGTTTTAAACAAGAACAAAAGCATGCAGTGATTCGTCTAGAAAAACAAATGAAGCACACTGTGTTTAATTTCGTTCAAAATAATTTTTGTCCCATGATCATAGAACAAAAGCATGTAATGTTTCCCCCAGAAAATACGTGAAACAATGTATGCATTTGTTTAAAAATAAAAGAAAACACTTGTCCCATTGTATGATTTAGATTTATAATGGTATAATATGTGGATTGGACAACCCGACTTTGGAACTGTTATGATTATTGTTGGATTGTATCCAGACTTGGTCAAGACATGCACAACAAGAGAACATTCTTATTACTGTATTTGCTCATCATCATCGTCATCATTCTCTCATCTGTAAATTTTATCTTGTATCATGTAACCATGACTGCACATCATATATTTTTGTGTGTGTGTTTAGATAAAATATGCCAAAGCTGTTACTATTGTTACCATTTTATCACTTGACACTTACCATTCCAACTTTCTCTATTATTAATTTGTTAATTTGTTTAACAACCATCATTATCACTTAGTTTGTGTTGAATCATGTCATTCAACATCTTTAGAAAGTCTTAAGGGGTTTTACTTTCCTCCATTTGAGTTGAGATGCAGATTATTTTTCCTCTTCCATTTTGTCACAGTGAAACTGCTATTATTTGTCCTAAATTTATTTAAGTTCATGGGATAAATTTTTATGTTGCACTGTGTCCCATTACCATGGTAACTGTAAATAATTTATTATATCATTTAAGTTATAGAAGGTTTTATCAGTCAACTGAATCGGATTGACTTGGGTTTTGTCTTATTTATTTGATGAATGTTTTAGCCAACTCACCACCGTCCATATCATTACCAATATATTTCCTAAAGTGGGTCTATAGGTATCATGTTCTCAGATTTGACATGATTTCAAATTTGTACCTTTTGTCATTGCACCCTGAAATCACATGAGCCCTGCTTACAATCCTATGTATGGTTTGGTTCTGTAGTCACAAGCACAGATACCAGTAGAACAATTAAAATCATTTCAATGTATCATAGAAAGTGCAAGTTGCTAAGATATGTTTCACTTTTAAATGTAAAATTTTAAATTTTAACTTTATTTTTATATTTAAATGGCACTGGTGGATTTAATAGTTATTAACTAGTCATAAAACTTAAATTTTTGTTGTAAGGTCAAGAGGTCAAGTGATAATGGTTGTATTATAATCACTATGGTAACATGATCTTTGTTGGTCCTTGTAGAAGTAGGCCAAAAGGTGATCATCATTGCTACTATAAGATTGTAATCAGGGAGTGACGATGAGTATATTTAAATATTGAGGTAATATATGATGACCTCAAGTTTCTTTGAATTTTATATACTTATGTATGGAGAAAATTATTCATGCCAATATTATGTCCAAATATTTAGATTTTTTAATTGAAAGAAAAAATCATTTTTGTACAATTGAATTAATAAATTGCCACAAGTTTTACTAGAACTTTAGGTATAACAGAGTAATGAAAGAATGAGATATCTACATATATATATCAGTAATGAGGTTGGTAATTAAGTTGTGTATATTTGTTTCATTTTATTACATGGGTCATGAATGTTCATTCTGTAATATATTGCACTATATACTATTTTTACTTGTCACTTTCCCTGACAAGTTAACTTTAACATCTGGATATATATATATAGGTAAAACCATCTTAGACTGGACTGGGGTAAATATCCCATTTCACTTCAGTCAAATTGTTTGTAAGACAACAGATCAGAAAAAGATAATAATTATGATGGAATAAAAATAATAACATCTACCTGATATCCTTTAAGCAATTCTTTTCTTACTCTCGCATTTCGTTGTTTGCAATTAATTAAATAATCTGAAAAATTTGAGTATTAGAAGGAAGTTATACTTTGAAACTCCTATAAAGATATACTTTGTACCAAAAATATTTTTCTGATTCATGTGAACATGGTAGCTAGAAAATATGTTTTGATTAGAGATGTTCCAAATAGCCCTGACTCCCCACCCCCCTATATCTTGTAAATCTTGTACAAAAATGGCCCAGTGAAATAAATCACTGGACTGGAGTTTGTGTTATTACAGGTATCATAAAACTGACCTATTGTACAGTACTGAGAGTGTTAATTATTATTATATGTGAATATGGCTGTGTGGAATTAACTGTTTTTAAGCTGTTTGTGTTTGCATGCTAGAAGTGAATGATTGATATAAATAGTGCATTATTATTGGTGTGAAAGCAGTTCCATTTCACCTACATATGAAATGGAAGTTTTTTTTTTCATGTGAAAAAAATAGTTTTTAAAATTTTGTTTTCTTGTTATATTAATAATAATACATGTACTGGTAATTTTAATTTTTGTAATATGGCATGATAAAAATGTGCCATTTAGAGTTGAACTTAAATCTCATTTGTCTCATTTCATTGTTATTATTTTTACATCATAATTTTTTTTTTTTTTTTTAATTTAATTTTTTCACCATGAAAAATAATTTGTCTTCATCACCTTTGTAAGAAGACATATGAGGGATAGGTTGATCTCATATTTTTTTAATTATTAATACGTAATCTTATTTGTCATATCCTTTTCCTCATGCAGAACATGACTTGTACAGATTTTATATATCAAGTGTTACATACTAAGATTAACAGTGGGATTCACCATGGTACAGCACAATTATTACCCCTTAATGTTGTAGTGAAACCATAAGAATACATTTATCAATGTAGCAGAATCCCAGAATAATGTCATTTTTATGGGAAAAACTGTCCACTCCTTTTACCAATGGTTCTGCACATGTTATGGGGTAGAACAGGTAAACCCTAACATTTATCCAGTAACATTTTATTTTTATCAGTATATATAAAATCTCAATTGAGACTTGTGTATGCCAGATCTTGAACTTTGGGAAGTTTTTGCGATTGTTCATTTCATTTGTACATCAGCAAGAGTAACAAAACCTGAATGTTAAAGTATGAATATGATTTATATTTTATTAATCATCAACACATTTATAATGTCTGTCACCCATTACAAGAAATTAAAAGTTGTAAAAGTAAAATTGTTTTTTGATATCGATGTACAAAGAAAAAGGGTTTTATGATACTGTTTTGACCTGATGTGGAATTTCCTAACTTGCAGTATTTTGTTTTTGCCACTGCAACAGACCTTGTTTTTGTGATATAGTGAAAATTTCTGTATATGTAGTTGACTCATTTGAACTAGAAAATTGAGCATTTTTGAAAAAAGGACCTAATGTCTTTTTAATAGCTGATTGATGAAGTTCAATTTTTATAGCAAAAAGAAAGGTTTTGAGAAAATGATGTCATTTAAGAATTAGGAATGGATAGAAATTTGGTCTTTATATTATCTACCAGCTAAGGAACAAAGAATGCCAAATTATATGTACTGATATATTTTTAATTGATGTATAATTAATAATCAGGAATAAGTCTGTTCTACAGATGTTTCGCTTTGAGAATTTACTTTTTTAATATAAATTTTAAATTTTGGCAGAATTTGTTGCTTAATTTGCTGCTAGATTTTATGGTCTAAAGAGAAAGGTAAAGAATTTTCATTATATTGTTATGTTCAGGGAGAATATTTGCAAGCAGTAAATATCTGCAGTTTTCATGGTCATTGATAATTAAAATGTAATTCACGGTGAAAATATAGGACTGATAAATTCAAGAAAAGATGAGCCTGTTGAAAGCAGGGGAGTTCCTTGATGTGAATTTATAATGAATGAAAAATAGTGTAAATTATCTCATTGTTACTTGTTATGTACAAAAGATGAACTAAATAACAGAATACAACCTTCCTTGTTTAAAATCTTAAAGTATATATAGGCTACAATGGAATTTAAAATGTTACTGGATAGATTTTATAGAAAGATACAAACAAATAATGATATATATACATTAACTAGTACATGAACTGGCTAAAATCGTGCACAGCTGTTAAAATACGATCATCAGAAATATTTGATCAAATGTGATTAGAGCTTATCCATCAATAAAATGTTTGTCTGAATAGTGCAAGATATGTCATTTATTCTTTTTAATTAAGTTTTTATGGATGACAATAATGTATTAAGGCTAAAAATAGACCTTTTAATATGTAAAATATAAAATTTGTCACAAATCTATTGTAATTATTATTATCATTTCAAATCAATTGTGCTGTCTTCTGAAAAAAAAATTCTGCTAGAATTTTAAAGAATTAAAATTCTATATCATCATCGAAATCAGTCTTTTATAAATGTGATTAAATAGAAGTACTCATCTTTTAAGAATATAAGATTTTCATGTTGTGATTTATTGTTACCTTTGAGACCACTAAGGGTCAGTTGGCTTTGTAAATGGGAGGTTAATGGATGAATTTTGTCTAGCCTCTTACTTAAATGTAGATACCATTTAGACCACTCATTAGTGGGATCTATTAAATGATTAAATGGTGTTCTACATCCCAGTCAAGAATATTTCACTTACATCAAGGCCTCACCAGCTAAATGTGAAGTACCCAAAATTTTGACCTTTGCACTGTGCTTAGGGCAAATGTGCAGGGAGGGTTCTTTAATATGCCATGCCTGCTGTGACATGGAGCATCAGTTTTTAAGGTCTCATTTGAAGGAATCCTCAACTTTCATTTCTAAATACCAAGTGCTTGGCAGAAGAACAGGCACTATCAATTTTTAAGTCGGTCAAACCCGACCAGGGTTCGAACCCTCAACCTCCTATACTTATTTGTGAGGGGTTACGATATTGATACCATTCAAACAACTTATTAATGGGAGGTTACAGTATTGATACACAGTATTGATACCAATCAGAACACACTTTAGTAGGAGGTTACAGTATTAATAGATACCATTCAAACCACTTATTAGTGGGAGGTTACAGTATTGATACACAGTATTGATACCACTCTTATTATTAAGTAACCCCAGTATTAAGGTATATAGTTGCAGTATTGTAACCATTCAGACCACTTTTTAGTGGGAGGTTACAGTATTGATACACAGTACTGTTACCATTCAGACCACTTTTTAGTGGCAGGTTACAGTATTGATATCATTCACACCACTTATTAGTGGCAGGTTGCAGTACTGGTACCATTCAGACCACTTTTTAGTGGGAGGTTACAGTATTGATACCATTCAGACCACTTCTTAGTGGCAGGTTACAGTATTGATACCATTCAGACCACTTTTTAGTGGGAGGTTACAGTAATGATACCATTAAGACCACTTAGTGGGGGGTAACAGTATTGATAGCATTCAGACCACTCTTTAGTAGGAGGTTACAGTATTGATACCATTCAGACCACTCTTTAGTAGGAGGTTACAGTATTGATACCATTCAGACCACTCTTTAGTAGGAGGTTACAGTATTGATACCATTCAGACCACTTATTAGTGGCAGGTTGCAGTACTGGTATCATTCAGCCCACTTTTTAGTGGGAGGTTACATTTTTGATACCATTCAGACCACTAAGTGGGGGGTAACAGTATTGATATCATTCATACCACTTAGTGGGGGGTGTAACAGTATTGATATCATTCAGACCATTTAGTGGGAGGTTACAGTATTGATATCATTCACACCACTTTTTAGTGGCAGGTTGTAGTATTGGTATCATTCAGACCACTCTTTAGTAGGAGGTTACAGTATTGATATCATTCACACCACTTTTTAGTGGCAAGTTGTAGTATTGGTATCATTCAGACCACTCTTTAGTAGGAGGTTACAGTATTGATATTATTCAGACCACTTATTAGTGGCAGGTTGCAGTATTGATACCATTCAGACCACTTATTTGGGGGTAAGGGTATTGATATCATTCAGACCACTTATTAGTGGCAGGTTGCAGTACTGGTACTATTCAGACCACTTTTTAGTGTGAGGTTACAGTATTGATACTATTCAGACCACTGTTAGTGGCACGTTGCAGTACTGGTACCATTCAGACCACTTTTTGGTGGGAGGTTACAGTATTGATACAATTCAGACCACTTCTTAGTGGCAGGTTGCAGTACTGGTACCATTCAGACCACTTTTTAGTGGGAGGTTACAGTATTGATACCATTCAGACCTCTCAGTGGCAGGTTACAGTATTGATACCATTCAGACCACTTTTTAGTGGGTGGTTACAGTATTGATACCATTCAGACCTCTCAGTGGCAGGTTACAGTATTGATACCATTCAGACCACTCTTTAGTAGGAGGTTACAGTACTGGTACTATTCAGACCACTTTTTAGTGGCAGGTTACAGTATTGATATCATTCAGACCATTTATTAGCTGGAGTATCAATAAAACTCTTAAATTGAGCAATTGAACCCCAGTATTAGGATATATAGTTGATTTGATAGGATTTTATTTTTACATCCCCACCTCCTTTAAGCTGATGTATGACAAAAGAAATATGTTTTTTTAACACCTGAGGATTTAGCAAACAGGACCCCAGTATAACGATGATTTTCATACTGAGGATTTAAATACTGGAACCTCCAAAATTTATCTGCATGCTAGGGACCAGAACTTGAAAATATGTAGTGCCAAGTACTATAAATCCTAGTTGGATAAAAGTTTGACTTTAAAATATAAGAAACTACTTTTTTGCTTGGCACCAAGAGGACAATATAAACTGGTTCACTGATGAAAATGTTACTAGTTTTCAGTATATTGACCTTATGAGTTTAACTTTTGTTAAAATCACCCTTAGTACACAATAGAAATAGGCTGTTCAGTTCATTAAACACACTCGCACATCTTTTGCATCCCAAACTTATTCTTGTATTAATCCTTAAAGATTAATAAACTTGCTCTGATTATGAATAGCTGAAAATTTGCTAATGATCATTAATGAATGTTAAAACCAACTAGCCAAGCCCTCTTTACAGTGTCTGAATAAAAAATTAAAACATGTCCCTTGTCAATTAAACACAGCAAAAAAAACAATTCTTGTAAAACATTCTCCTTGACGAATAAAATTTGCCCTTAATGTATCGCATAGATCAAAAACATTTCTGAACTTCATAGCTGTTGATTTCTCAATATAAAACATTTTATTAATGCCTGCAAAATAAATCAAATTTATCTCAACATCTTAAGAGCTACTACGGTAGCTCACTTGGTAGAGTGCTTGACTTGTATGTGGGAGATCGAGGGTTCAAACCTAGGCCAGGTCTGACCAAGACATGAAAGTTGGTAGTGACTGTTCTTTTGCCAAGCACTTGGCATTTGGAAATGAAAGTCACTGGGTCATTCGGATGAGATTTTAAAAACCGATGCCCCATGTCATGGCAAGCACCGCAGGTTTAAGAACCCTCCCTGCACATTGCCCTAAGTGCACTGAAAGGTAAAAATTTCTGCCACTTTATCTAAAGCTGGTGACGTCTTGATATTAGTGAAATATTCTTGACTGGAACATAAAACCCAATTAAATTAATCAATTAATTCCAACAGCTTAAAAAGAAATTGTCATCATGTCACTCTTCCATGGTGTAAGAAGGACGACTATATGTATGTTCCCTCAATGATTCTTTGGACAGACAAATGTAAGAAGAAAAAATTTTATATATTTATTGATAAGTTTAAAACCATCAGGTCTAACTCTTGGTTTGTTATACAATTTAAAGTGATGTTTCTATAATAATTGATGTTAAACATCAAGATGTCATTAACGTGATAAATGTTAGATGAACATAAAAAAAATTACCGACATGAAATTTAATGCTTTAAAAAAAACCAAAAAACGAACAAAAAATACCTTCAATAAAATCTACAATCTGAATGAAAAACGTGCAACAGATCATCTAGTCTTCTACATACACTGAACTGATTAGAAATGTTGAAAAAATTAACAGGTATTTACAAATTTTAGAAAGTATAATGTGTATAACATCACTGGTTGTCAAGTGGTACTACTTTAATTTTTTTATTAAAACTTTTGATATGCAAAATTTTATGATGTAATTCCAGCAATCAACAAGATGAATATTTCCGTTTAAAGCAATGTGGTACTACTTGTGTATAATGTGAAATATTATCTGACTCTATTAATTTATACACTTAAGTGTCATATACATGTGTATATCAATTGGATCCACCTCAGGCTTAGCTAGATTACCATCTGCAGGTAGTATTCAAGAATGGCAACAAACACGTTTCTTGACCAAAGGAAAATGTTCGCAGAAAACTTAAGGAGCATAAACATGTAGTTTAGGTATATTAACACCGTTATTGTAAAACAGCCAACAAACTCATGGAGTAAAGACCTGGTGTCAAATTGCACAAAAAGTTTCCTGATGTAAAAATGATGAAATTATATCTTTATTTTATTACATGTGCGAAAAAGAATCCCTGCTCTACATTTATGTGAAAAAATTGACAACTAAAACAACAGCTGGCATCAGATTTTTATTTAAATTAACAGCTGGCATCAGATTTTTTTTTTTAAATTAAAAGCTGGCATCAGATTTTTTTTTAAATTAACAGTTGGCATCAGATTTTTTTTTAAATTAACTACATGTATGTGTAAAATTATCAAATGTTTATGACAACTGTCACAGTTTTTAAGTTCTACAATGAAATGCATGAACTTAATCATCGCAAATTAACATGAAAACAACAGATTGTAAAGGGACACAACTCTGATATACAAGTATGAGCTCTTTATAACTAGACAAGCATCAAATTGTAGGATTTTTAAAGGCAATACAGAATTATTCATGTCATTTCCCTGCTTGCTTAAAGCTCCCATACATATAATGCTTCTGCAGGGTTTGTCAAAAATTGTTCTGAATTTCTCACTTTATACATGCCCTATTAAGAAAATTCTTTGCTATGGAAGGGCTGTTTAACTGAAAAACACATTTTCTTACAGATCATACCATATCATAACACAAAATCAGTTACTAGTAACAGTCAATACAAATGTACCAATACATATATTTTAGTTCCATTAAGTAAAAACTGATGATCACAAAGAGAACAAAGGTTCTCTGTTCAAAGTAAAAACTTGTATAACTGACACAGTTTTTGGAGTTTCCTAAATTTCAATCATTGTTTTTTTTAAAGTTCTTGTAAGATTCCTTAAGAAACCTTGCACTTAAGTTTCAAAGCTTAAGTATATTTACTTTATTAAGTTTCCAAGGAAATCTTCACAATTAATTTGGTCTCCATAGTTTTCACTGAATCAATATGAATAATTACAATCTCATGATCTTAATGCACAAAACTGCTGGAATATTTCCAAAATATGGAAATCAATGTCACTTGTAAACAATAAACTCTCTAATGTACTAATGTATTTGTAGACAAGTTCATGATGCTGAAAAAGAAAAGAAAATCATTAGTTCATAACTGTGAAGTAACTAAACATCTTAAAGAAAATGTCAAATACTCATAATGACTGGGTTATTGAAATGCTGTAAAGAGAAAAAATTTAAATCCACCAAATCAGGTTCACATAATCATTGTACACAGAATTATTTTATAAAGTTTCAAGGATCTTGGTTAAAAACTGTGGGAGTTGACAATTGCACAGAATCGGGCCCCTTAGTTATTTATTGAAAAAAAAAAAAAAAAAAAAAAAAAAAACCAAAGTCTGGAAATGGGAAAAAAAAAAATCTCAAAATCATTCCATAAAGTAAAATGCACGTGTCTGATATATCAAAAACATTCCGTTAAGTTCCAAGGTACTTGGTGGAAAACTGTAGGAGTTGATCTCATAAAATATTAACCCCTCTGTGTAAAAGATATCTTTAAAAAAACAACAACAACAACAAAGTTCCATAGTCTGGAAAAAATGGGTAAAATATCCCCTGAAATCTTTCCACATAAAAAGGACCCTTATCACAAACACTTTCAATTTTTTTCTAAAGGACTTACTGTGAGAAATATTTGCTGTAGTCTTTCTATGACCCATTTATACCAAGGTGTATTGTAGTCTATCCCATTTCCTTCACAACGGGCCAAATGATCAGTAAGAATCATTATAAATCTCTGTAATAAATCAAATACATAATTATGGTCAACTTTTACAAAACCAGTACTGTAGATCACTTTTATTCCCAGAGACATTTATTTTTGCGTAAATTTGTGAATCATTCCATTCACAAATTCAAATATCATGGGAATATTTCCAGCACGCAGATATTTCTATGTTGATATTTCCGGTATGTTGAATATTACCTATACTGAATGGATACCTCTCTTGTTTCAACAGCACTTCAATACGTTTTATGCATAACTTTTTGAAAAAGAATTTTAACTTGAGAATTTGTTGTTTAATTTATGTTTTTTAATACAAATTAATCCAAATCAAATTTGAACACAGACAAACAACCATTTAATGGTCTCAAATTGTATAAATGCATCTTGGCAAGCCACTCTGGACACCTGACGTGTAAATTGTAAAAGTAACAACTGTCAGTAATTAAGCAGATTATACCGGCCATGTCCCAAGCATTCTTAATCAGGTGATGCTTTCACTTCAGCTCCAATCAAACGGCAGAACATTTTAACAGAGAAAGAAGAAGCTCTATATTGAAAACTTTTCAATATGATTCCGAATGTGAATTCAAATATTTCGCGAATAAAGCCAAGATGGTCTTCATGTGAAATTTTCTACTTGTGAAAAATAAGTGATATACAGTAGTGAGTTCAGATGGTGATTTAAATTCTTAACAAGAACCTTTTGTAGAAAAAGTTCTAGTTCCACAATCATTTCTTCACTATGACTTTTCTTAACATAAATCTGACAAATTTAATGTCTGAACAGTCTAATTAGATGTAAGATGTTCATAAATTTAAGGTATCTTTTTAAAGGTTATTTTATGCATAAAGCATTAGTAGTCTTTGTACATGTTGTTTAACAAATGATAGATTGCAATAATTTGCTAAAATTAATTTAATTCTTAACCATGGAATTATTATGATTTTAGAGACCCAATCCATCAAAAACCCTTTACCAAAATATAAGCAGTATGTTGATCAATTAATTTTAACACTAAAAACCCAACGATTTCTCTTTTAAAATTTGTGTGGAAGTGTTTAAAACAAACATTTTAATAAGAACTTTCTCCATGTTAATAACGATCATGGAAGATGTAGAGGCCATTAACATACTAAAGTACAAAAATTACATGTACAATGATTCTTCTTAAAATTTATAAACAACACAGTAAGAGAGAACTCAATAAAACCTTATAATACTCAATAATAAGAAAAAATAAAACCTGCACCTGAGAGAATGTGAAGCAAAGACAAAAAGAAGACATATGAGATTACATCAACTTATTTCGACAATCAATATATAGCAGTCAAAGGGAGATAACCACTAAGTCTGTCAACCAGAAATTACAGGTAATAAATTTCAACTGTACCAGAGGCCCGTTTCATGATAGTGTATGTACGCTTGTGCAATGAATTCAAGCCATTCAAGAATGACTCTATGCGCGAGCACAAGTGTGCGACTGCTATCAACATTTTAAGGTTGTTTGCCTT
The DNA here is from genome assembly GCA_029721355.1 of Tegillarca granosa. NCBI lineage: Eukaryota > Metazoa > Mollusca > Bivalvia > Arcoida > Arcidae > Tegillarca > Tegillarca granosa. The sequence goes on along the minus strand of CM056600.1, from coordinate 15,015,005 downwards.
AGATTCAAGATGGCGTCCCTCGGACAAAGTTTGTAAGAAATGGCTTAAATAAATTCTGAAACCAGCATGCATTTTAATTTATATTTCAGTCCAAGGGTATGGTTTCTTTCTAGAAGGAATTTGAATTATAGGATTAGTTAAGACTTATGTACAGTTGTCCAATTTAATTTATATTTTGACATTTTCTCTCCAGTCGAGTGTCGGTGTCAGTGAGAAAATTTTAAAAACATCTAGATGATTATGATGACTTACTTTCAACGCGAGTACTCCCGTCCATTCAATAGACATAAAAGTTGTATTCATGAGCGCAGTGGAAAGCAACCAGTAACTTGAACACGTCTCAGGTATGCAAAACCAAAGGACCACCTGATTTAAGTATAACTAGTTATCAATTACCTGAAAAATAATTAAGAACAGTCTTTTTTGCTGGCTTTGAGCTGTTTCTAGACGTTCCTCCATTCTTTCCACCATTTCCTCTGTAGGTACATCATCATCCATATCTTCATCACCAACCAAATCTAAACCTTCAGCTTTCTGAGAAGAGAAACAAAATCTTTAAGGAGGAACAGCATAATTTACAAATACACCTACATCTTTTTAAAACAATGAAACCAAAAATTTAATCTTTGTATACAAACAGTATATTTTGATTATTATGTTTGAAATTGTGTACATCTTGCAGTTAAGCTCAAAATAATAGATTTTTTTTAACATTATGTCACATTAGAAATACTGCAACAACCTTAGTTTGTGTTTAATCAAAATGTGAATTATCTGTGTGGTGGTCAAAACCAAGAAAGGACAAACCAAAAACAACCAAATCATCACCTGGTTGTAAAGTCGTTAACATTATATCAGCAATATTTTTGGCTACTTGGAATTGGTTGAAATCCAACATAAAATATTTTTTGGAAAAAAAAAAATAAATGTTCAACTTTATTAGGACAATTTTTATAATGCTGAAAGACAAACATAAGCAAGCAAGTTTCTACCATGAAATTGTTTGTTTGCAGCAAGAATGGGTCCTCATACTATGTAAATATTATGAACAGATACCTGACCACATTTACAATATACAACTAACCTTTCTCCTGGCAGCATCGAGTTTATCTTTGCTGTCATCTAGATCTGTCTGTAACTTATCTACGTGTTTACTCATCTTCTTAATTGTACTGTGCATCATCTCCCAAACATAAAATCTGAAAAGCAAACATTTTACTTTGACATTAAAAGGGCTAACTTAAGTTATAGAACAAACACAACTGTTGGCAAACTTTAAACATAATTATATACATAGTTAGGACAAACCAGAACATCCTGCATGGTGGAAAAAAAAACAAAAAAACCTAGACACATGATATACTTGGTTTAATTTCTGTTATAAAATTACAAATGTCTGCTATGTAATTATTAAAATAAAATATAATTTGCATATAGTTTCCTTAGCACTTTTTGTAATCCATTGAAAAAAAAAAAAAAAAACTGGTTAAACCATTGAAAAATAAGTGGAAATACTGTTTACCCAAATTAAGTGACCAAAATATTTATTGATATACTGTTGATATAAATATTAATAAAAAATTCAAAATTATCCTTCATTATAATGATTTCTGGATTTTATTGCTTTTGTTTTGTTTCAGTGACTTACTTTGTAAATTCTGGTTGCATTTCACTAGAGAAAAGCCAATTTGCTACAGCTGATGGCTCAACAATCTGTGTTTTTAACAGTTTGTCAACCAATACCACCATCATCTACAAGTATTGAACACTTATTGTATACATGATCTTATATGTAGACAGGTCAGTATTATTGTTATTAAGCTGAAACATTTTAAATGCTACAAACCTTGGTTTAATTAATTTTCATATTAAATACAGAATTTCAAATTTTAAAACATACATGTATATCTAATATCATTTACACATACAAACTCCAAGTAAGTTTCTCTTTAAGACATTCAATTCTCACTATATGACAAAGATTTCTATTCATTTTTATGCCTATGTCAGTGGTAGATTTTTTAACTCCTATTCACATTTTCATTTTCACCTGAAGATTGGTAAAACCTTTGCATTTTCTTACTGGAAGGAGTCTCAACCACTTTAGCAAATGACAGTTTCTCAGACAAAATCAAAATATTGTATTATAAATAACAAATTAATTTGCAAAAAAAATAGCCCAACTTTACACATTTCTTCATTTTACATCACCTTGTTTAAAAGAAGTAACAGATGGATTCTTGAAGTTAATATTGACATGATTTAATAGTTAAGCTCATAAACTTTTGGCTGTAAAGCCCAAAAAATGACAAAATGTCAATTGTATAACATCAACTTTTCAGTGATGTTAACATCAATATCTTGTTTTGATGCCCCATAGAAAATAACTACTTTCTCCAATGTAATTGCTAATTGCTATGCATCTGATTATAAAATCTTAATCATAATCACACAAAGTAAACATAAAGAAAATGAAATTTTTACAGTAGATTAAACCATAACATTGCCATGTTAATATGACTGTACAGGTTTTTTTTATTTTTTTTATTATTGTTTTTTATTTATTTATTTATTTATTTAATTAATTTTTGCAACCACAATTATGATGATTGAATTGTAAAGCGTTTTGTGAAACAGGGACTTATACATTAAGCATCATAAATTCCAGAATTATATACAGAAGGCTGCAACAAAACAACATGTACATTGTACTTACATGTAGCTATGAATGAAACCAACAAGAGCACTCCAGATAATGTATGAAACTTTAGAATACATCATAAAAACATATTGGCCCTCCTATAATGCTGGTCAGATATAATTATTAATTTATTATCATTACCTGATGATGAGTTCTCCAGACTTCAAACATTGTTCTTAACAGCCAAATCTGACCTTCTTCTGTGTCTGCTAATAACTTCAATAAATGATGAAATCTGAAACAAGATTTATAAGAATCTTGACAACAGCTGACAATTTTTACATAATAACAAAAGTCGACTTATTGATATTTTAACTTAGCATCAGTCATTTGAATCAGCTTAGCCTTTTACCCCCAAATCCCACTAGCACAGATCCTTGAAAAAGTTGGGCTTACTTGCCAAAGGTCAGTGGTTTTCTCTGGGCACTCTAGTTTCCAGAGCTGACCATATTGACAAAAGTGAATGAATCTTAACTGGGGCATAAACCATTAAGCTCATTCATTCATTTGCAAAAAGAGATGACATTTCCCACGAATTGTGTTCTACTGAAAATATATGTCAAACTCAAAACAAGAACTGTCGAGGGGATTTAAATACACAAAAATGTGTCAAGGAGAAATCTAGTGAGTGAGTGAGTGTGTGTGAGTGAATAGTTTTAAGCTGCATCAGCATTAATGCAGCCAGTCATTGCTTACAGAATTAATAAAACCAGAACTGTAAGAATTACAAATGAGTCTATGCATTTTTGACATCAAACTATTTTCACCAAAAACCTAACATTGGGCAACTGAAAAAAATTGAACTAATTTCTTATACAATTGATAAGGACACTAGTGCTTGCACCAGTAATACAGCATAACCTCTTTTGTACTCTATACACATACAAAATTCATAAAGATTATCTACACTCATAAGATTTTTATAGATAAAAAATGGATTTTTTATGGAATTTTTTTCAATGAAGAATATACATACACTTTAACTTAACTTACTTTGCAATTGCTGCGAAAGAGTGACTAAATGACTTGTTACCAAGATGAAGCAAAGTGGATACAAATACATCTATTCTTAGTGGATGGTATGTAGGGTCACCTGTAACAAAAAAAAAAATATATGTACAGTAAAACCCCGATCTATCGCCACCCGATTTATCGCCAAACTTGCTTATCGCCAAAGTATCATCTAGACCCATTTTCCCCTGATGTAAAAAACCTCGTTTTAATGCCAAATTCGCTTATCGCCATCCGCCACCCTTACCTTATAACCAATGATAACTTTACCATTATTGTAACCTCGATATTATCGCTAATTAACATGGCCACACGTGACTGATTTTATTTAAAGTTGGACAGTCAGAGACTCATTCATGCGTATAAAACTACATGTATGTATGGTTTCCCAGTAATATAAAAAATAACGATTACTGAATTGTTTTTCTTTTATAAATAAAAAAATACTCAGCTGATCTTTGTTTTTGTTCGTTGATTATATTTAATGTATAAACAAAACGTCGACACCCAAACGAAAAAGGAATTTTGTTGAATATCAAACAGAAAAAGTATATTATGAAATATTACGAAAACGTGCTTAAATTACACAGCTAGAAACTGCTGATTATTCCTTTACATTATGGGGAATTGGAGTAAAACAAAGAACTGTTGGTGATAATTTGGCTAGCAAAAAGGCCATGACGGTGACGGAGGCACTCCAAGAAAATGACACGGGAGTGCTATGTATTCTGAAAAGCCATTGAAGTTGTGTTTCCTAATGCTTCAGCCCAGAATATAATAAATCAATAAAATGATTCTTTAAACCATGTGAGTCTACCACTGAAAACGATTTAATCGAGCCGTCTCCAATTTCGATTTTAACGTACGTATCCGACTCTAACCACAAAAAGTACACATGTCAACTTCCGGTTTCCGGCCAAACTCGTTATAACGCCAAAATATTAATGGATAAATGTTGGCGTTATAACGAGGTTTTACTGTATATTCAAGAAGAAATACATGTACGATGTTGTCTTACACACCTACATGTATACAAGAAATAAAAAAACTGTCATTGAGATTGATTCCTAAAAACAAATATTACAGCAAACTATTTACTTAAATCATGTAACATTAACTGTAAAGTAGACTACAAATGATTTTAAAGTATACTGTATATATTTACAACAAAGTCATCACTTTTTTGTTAATACTGGATTTGCCAATTTCCATTTCATAAATAGTTAGACCTGTAAATATTCTTTTTCTCATAAGAGGCTTATTGGACAACAAGAATTCCACTAATTTAAATGTCTCACCTGGTTAGTTTTTTATCGTGAAAAAAATATTACTTTAACATAAACTTTCACATTCTGACATGCCGACCACGGCACTGGAAAAGTAATACCTAAGTTTCGCCTTATGGCAATGCCAGGCTTGACAAAAACTATTAATAGAACAGCTAGTTGTCAGATGACTGTAATATAACAGACCCTAGGGTTTGGACCTGTGGAATGGCCTCAATTTTTACTCTGTTTATGCTAGTAGGTATAACATTAGTTTTTGAACTTTGTTCGGGTGAGTTAAAGAAAGTATATGTTTACTTACTTTCCTCATCGCTAAGAGGATTAGGTAAATCTTTTAATAAAACCATGGCTTCTTCTGGAGTACATTTTGATTTAATAGATGCTATTAGCTGATGTGCTACCATAGTCCCTGGCATAGAACTAGCGCCTTCCATCTCATATTTAAAGTTAGACTGTGGCCTTTCTGGTATCAAATTCTCAAATGTTTCTGGTACAGTGTCCACAACTCTCTGGTGATATGATAGTCTACAAATGAAATACACTGTTTGGTAAATACACTTTATAATGAAATACACTCTGTAATGAAATACATTGTATAATGAAATTTAAAACTGAACAAGAAATGTAGCAGTAACCATAAACAACATGTGGTCAGATTTTCTACTTGTTCTTAGTTCAATTCCAACTTGATCACTTCCTCTCGGAAATGACCACCACCGTATATGTGAATGAATCTTGACTGGGGCATAAAACACCATTAATCAAATCCAATCCCTTGGAATGCAAGAGTTTACATTATGAGTATCCATGAAGAATAGGTCCAACCCTAAGGGATGAATATATCAGTGAGAGGTCTGACAAACCTTGTCTCCAGCTGAAATTTTCACCACTGGAAATGAGATTTTCCTATTCTACAAGGATCAACTCAAAATGGATTTTTTTCTCTTCATTTTTTAAACAATATTTGGTTTTTAAATATGATTTTCAGTATACAGATATCAGGAAAATATTCTACATAAAAATAAACATGACAATCAGAATGACTGTGCCTACATTTAATTTAAACACATTGTACAGATTGTAAACCATAGTTATCCATTCTGAAGTTAAGTATTAACATTTGAAACAGACTGAAGACATCATATGACTGTCTTTTGATAATAAAGTTCAACATGGCATGTGGCCATGTGAGATGTGTATCTCAAATGACGTGAAACTCTGTTTACCAATGATAAGATATTAAAGAAAACAAAATTATATCACACCAGAATATACCCTATAAATACCTGAGGCATCTTTCTAATGTTTCTCTGATAAACTTTGGTTTTGGTAATTCAGGATCCATTTCTACACAAGCTGACCAATCATCCCAACTCCATCTGAACTGAAAGTTACTTAAGTGGTATGCGAACCAAGATGTAAATCTACAGTAAACAAAGGAGAGAAAAAATATAAACTTCCAGAATTTTCCGTAATTTAACTTTTTAAATTCCTTTTAATTCTTTTTCAATTTTCTAATTTTTTTTTTTTTTTTTTTTTTTTTTTTTTTTTTTTTTTTCTTTTTTTTTTTTGATTTTCTAAAAATAATCTTTTTTTTTTAAAAAAAAAGATAACTTCTAATCACGATCCCTAAGATTCATTTTCTAAAATTTCATTCCTATTAGCTGTAAATAAATGGAATCCTCTAACAGGTTGGTCAATGTTTAATGATGATAATTATTTGCTTGGAGCATGCACGTGGACATACAGAAATTCCAATGAATCGTAGGTGAAAATTGTATTGTCCGTCATTTATATCCAAACATATTCCCAATGATGTTACCTATCCCTTACAAAGTAACAAATGACAAATTTAATGAAATTCTGTGTTTAATTTATTGTATTTCACCGTTTTGAAAGTTATGTTTAAATGACCTGGTTTTTTATGATGTAACCACAGCCTACAATTAGAACCCACAGGTTGCATCTCGCAGTGACATTATTGTTATTTCTGTATTTATTTGAGCTTTTATCGTTGAACCAAATGTAAAATTGTTCATTAGGAACATCATTAATTATATTAGCACTGTTTTAAATTTTTTCCTAGGAAAACTTAATGCAGCTTTAATCCTGATATACCGCATCCTCTGGATATTAACAAATTTCAACAACAAATAGCAATATTTACTTTATTTCAGACATGCCTAATTGGTACTGTCAATTGATTTGGAGGTCATTTTTTTTTTTGCAAGTTCAAACCTCACTCTTGTCTTTGAAATTTCCTAAGATATTTTTATCTCATGTCTATAATGAGCGTATTAAAAAAACCTCATAAATATTAACAGTAGTCTTTAGACAGGATTCAAAACTGAAGTTTTTTGATAGGCTATCTGTGGCCAATACAGAGATTGACTTGATGATAACAGCAGGAATGATGAAAGTTGAGTGCCTACAGAAAATCATTTATCTTCAGTAAGTGATATAACACAAGTTTCACTTGGTGATGTGTTACACCTAAGATGTACATGTAGGAGTCTGGAACGTCAACCATAGATTTTTTTTTACAATTCATTTAGATAACATAACAGCATGATCAGCAAATACAGTAAAACCTGCTATAGCGACCATCTCTAATATTTCTTTTAAAAAAAAACAACCTCTAATTAAAGATTGCATATCTTAAAAAGTTCATATTTCTATGTCCCATAAGTAGACTTTATATACATGTACAGGTGTTACTCTAATTAATTGTAGGAAATACTGACTACTTTTCAATACAAGAAATATTCATTGTATCTATTCTTTCATATAACATCTCAGTGGCTTGTGCAAGCTAACCACAGTTAAGGAAATTAATATAAGTATTATATTTACATGTAAGAAGAAACAAGATTGGCAAATGTAACTACTCAAGGGAAGACACGTGTCTCCATATTTTGTCGTTATTTTTTCTATTTTAAAGTATTTTTACATATAATTGACAAGAATATGAGGATAACAATTGTTCCCTATTTGCATGAACACATTATTCCAGCCCTCACCTATCCACTTGATTTATTTTTTCACTTAAGAAATCAACTTTGTTTGATTGTAATGTTGTTTAACATCATATAAACAATTTTTCATTTATATACAATAAGAGCTGCGTTTTTATAAATCTCTTGGGATTAATCAAATAAAAAGTTTCTGTATGCATGAGATGTGCAAGTGTGAGTTATAGCCAGCCTTGTACTTAAACATACTTAGGACGACTTTTTGTTAAGGTTCTAGCTCAGTGTATTAGAATGCCACAGACAAGCATACTACTCTCCCAGTAACATTATCCTGGAACTGTGTAAAGAAGTTGATACTCCCTCATACAGAGAGTCAGGCTAGAAAGTAGTATCTCAAATTGTCTTATGGAGTAGCTGGGGTTTTGAACCTTGACCTCCAACTCTCGTAGTGGATGCTCTACGATTGTAAAACAAAGTGGTTAAAGAATATGAGTAACTTAGATAATAAGGTATAACATTATGGTAATTAATACATTATAGACACTACAGAAAGGATACAACTTGCGGCATCGAACCTGGTTGTAATTTACATAATTCAATCAATGTAGATCCATAAAATATTTCCAGATATGGTGGCCTTGGTAACTGAAACAACTGTCCAAATAAAACCTGGAAAAAAATATGAAGTAAATGTGAATACAAATATGATAAATTATACACCTACAGCTTTCTGTCAAGACAAGACATGGTGAAAAATAATAATTTGCTCCTTTCAAGACAAGACATGGGGAGAAATAATAATTTGCTCCTTTCAAGACAAGATGTGGTGAGAAATAATAATTTGCTCCTTTCAAACCAAGATGTGGTGAGAAATAATAATTTGCTCCCTATCAAACCAAGACATAGTGATAAATAATAATTTGCTCCCTATCAAAACAAGACATGGTGATAAAAAATAATTTGCTCCTTTCAATCCAAGAGGTGGTGATCCAAGACGTGGTGATAAATAATAATTTGCTCCCTATCAAACCAAGACAAGATGTGGTGATAAATAATAATTTGCTCCTTTCAAACCAAAAGGTGATGATAAATAATAATTTGCTCCCTATCAAACCAAACCAAGATGTGGTGATAAGTAATAATTTGATCCCTACTAAGACAAGACGTGGTGATAAATAATAATTTGCTCCCTACCAAGACAAGACAAGACAAGACGTGGTGATAAATAATAATTTGCTCCTTTTAAACCAAGATGTGGTGAGAAATAATTATTTGCTCCATTCAAACCAAGATGTGGTGAGAAATAATAATTTGCTCCATTCAAACCAAGATGTGGTGAGAAATAATAATTTGCTCCATTCAAACCAAGACGTGGTGATAAATAATAATTTGTTCCCTATAAAACCAAGATGTTGTGATAAGTAATAATTTGATCCCTATAAAACCAAGACGTGGTGATAAGTAATAATTTGATCCCTATCAAGACAAGACAAGACATGGTGATAAAAAATAATTTGCTCCCTATCAAACCAAGACAAGGTGAGTAATGATAATTTGGTCTATAAAAAAACCAAGACGTGGTGATAAATAATAATTTGCTCCTTTCAAACCAAGATGTGGTGAGAAATATTAATTTGCTCCCTATCAAAGCAAGATGTGGTGAGTAATAATAATTTGGAACAATTACAGAAAACAAGTTAAAACAATATATGTTATTTATTAATGGTGTCAAGTTATTACACTTATTAACAAATCTGTTACAATTTTAAAGGTCATGCAATGATAAAAATTCAATAGAATTAAAGCAAAAGATGACATTTTAAAAGCTAAAAAGATTGAGATAAAATGTAACATTTTCAAACAGAGAACATTGAGATAAAATGTAACATTTTCAAACAGAGAACACTGAGATAAAATGTAACATTTTCAAACAGAGAACACTGAGATAAAATATAACATTTTCAAACAGAGAACATTGAGATAAAATGTAACATTTTCAAACAGAGAACATTGAGATAAATTGTAACATTTTCAAACAGAGAACAATGAGATAAAATATAACATTTTCAAACAGAGAACATTGAGAGAAAAATGTAACATTTTCAAACAGAGAACATTGAGACGACACAAAATGTATCCATCAGCATGATAGATGTGCTTGGAAGGCCTTTAACATTCTAGATACCATATTACCAATGATAAATAATATATATAACTTACTTCAACAATCATGTAATTAAGGGGAATTTTGTTCTTGGTTGGGAAACTCAGGAGAGCAGCAGCACTGTAATAGAAAGGGTAGAGTGATCATGATAATTCAACATATTCTATCAGATAATGTTGCAATAATCAATTTGATGTTATTCAATACAAAGTCTTATTTTTACATGACCAGACTAAGTCCTAAAAGCTCAAATTGAATTGTTATAATCTGCAAGGCTAAGAAACTATTGCTTTCAAAATTTTCCAAAAAAGAACTTGTGTTCCATAACCATGAAACCATCGACCTGCTATTATATTTCCTTAAAACAATGTATATCTTCACAAACTAAAAATAAACTAGATATGTTTCTTTGAAACAGATGTGTCGCCTGACACTGCATAGTACAGTCGGGTCCCGATTTCGAGGGATTCAGTTTTGAGAGGTACTCAATTTTGAGAGGTATTTTTCAGGTCCCAACAATATTTGTTCTTAACTCTATATTAAAAAGGTCTCAATTTTTGGAGGTCCTATTCTGAGAAGTATTCGATTTTGCAAACAAATTTGCAGATCCCAAAAGCCAATAATCAACTGATTTGGGACTCGATGGTGAGAGGTATCGTCTCAACTATTGTTGTAAGCAGCCATTGTATCAAATCACACCTTACATTTACTCAGGCATCCAAGTGTGTTAAGGTGTTTTTAATATAGAAGTGATTAATAAATGTCTTGTAAAAATCAATCAAAGGGAAATAATTCAAAAACGGAACAAGACTAGAGTTGTAGGTTCTTGTGCACTGCACTTCGAGTCATTGCCAGAAACATGTAAACCAAGTTTGAAGTCATTTGAACATACTACACCAAAGTTTATGCTCCGGACAAGAAATGCTCTATAAAAATCAAAGGGAAATAATTCAAAAACGGAAAAAGACAGAGTTGCGGTTCTTGTGCACTGCACTTCGAGTCATTGCCAGAAACATGCACACCAAGTTTGGAGTCATTTGAACAGTACAACAACAATGTTATGCTCCGGACAAGGAAATCTGGACGCCGTCGGCGGCATTAAGTAATCCCTATATGTCGCCTAGTCAGGCGACACAAAAATACTTGCCAATTAGCAGAAAAGTAAACTTTTCAAGGGGCAAAAATAGTAGTCCCAAACTTGCAACAAATAGAAATTTCAAGCCCTGATATGCAATACTTGTGAATGTGTCTATACATTTTCCCTTTTGTAATGATAAATGACTTTTATAACATACCAGTCTTTTCTTTCTCTATGATTTGTATGTATAATACGACTTAGTTGTTCTTCTATTAAATATCTTTCAATGGCATGACTGCCAGGTAACACTGGGCCCTTAATAATACAAATAAATAATAAACTTGATAAATAACATACCAGTGATAAATAACATACCAGGGACTGGCACAAGAACTTTAAGATAAATAGCTTAGCTTGCCTTAATGTAAAGCACATCAAAAATTTCAATCAAATTCTTAAACTAGTATATAGGGTACTGGTATATAACACAAAACATGTCATGCTATCTAATTGTGAGAAAACACAAGTTAAAGTTACATAGTAATTTTCATAGTATTTAATTGTGAGAAAACACAAGCCAAAGTTACGTAATAATTTTGAAAAGTATCTTTCAGAGAAAATATCGACAAAATATTTTTCCAATCACTGCTAAAGTTAGTAAAAATTTTATGTACCATTTTTTGCAAAGTATCTTTCAGAAAAATTTGACAAATTATTTCTCCACTCACTTAGCAATCCCAATTTAAAGTTATAATTTTAAGACATTTCTTTTGTAAAGTATCTTACGGTATTTATCAATTTACATTTGTTTCTGCAGTTTAGTAAAATTACAATTTTTTTAATCGGACATTTTTTGCCTTAAAACTGGCATTAACATGGCCTATAGGCTTGAAACACACTTTAAATCTCTTACACTGGATTTAAAACAAAGAATTTATATATGATATTACCTCAGGTACATCTGTGTAATCAAACATTCTAAAAACAACGTGTGGAAGAGGGTATGTCTGGTCTTCATGATGTGATGGGGGTATAATTTGTGGTAGTGTATGCTGTAAAGCTTCAGATAAAACTCCATCGAATGCCAAATAAGGTCTCACAATCTGCTTCTCTATCCATTTATTACTGCGTAAGTTCTGCAACTGAGCCCACAGGCATTCTAAATACTGAATAAAGCAACATATAAAATTACTAAGATTACTACAGAATGAATTAACTTTACATCTGTATGAACAAATGTCATTTTTTAACAAAACAGGAATACTATAAAATGAAGTAAATCTTCTGACTGCACTTGCATTGCAGGGACATTAAAAAGAAACTAATTTAAGCATTACAGTGTAATAATGGTAATTTAAATTTAATGAAGATTAAAGTTTACTTACTTCTTCTTGTGGATGAGGAAAATCTGCTGACCACACTCGAAGTGCAGGAACATGAATCTTTTGTCTTTTACTGAGAAAATTTTTAAAAATATTACAACCAAAAATACAAATATTAAAATCATGTACAACCATACATATAAATATTAACATTGTCTTTCAACATTACATACAAATATTAACATCATTTTAACCATACAAATATTAACATTGTCTTTCAACATTAAGGGTTTTTTACACACAGATTTTAAATTTATTACATATAAAACTTTAATTTCCGAAATAATGCTTTCTAAAATAATTTTTATTTTTGCAATTCTGTGTCCAAAGTTTTTTTTTATATATTCTTTTAAAATGTGATAATTCTAACATTCTGAAGATATACATGTATTACAGAATCTTTGATATGAGATTTTTAGTCAATATTTTACAAGTACATGTTCATTGTAAATACATGTAATACAATTAATTTTTGTTCTGCTTTGAATGTTTCTTATTTTCCATTAAATAAATGAATGACATTAATTATGACTTTAAATGCCATTTCAAAATCATGCAACTTTTTCACGATTTTTTTACACAAAATGTTTAATTTTTACATATAATTTTAATCATTCATTAACTTATACCAGACCATTTGAAATCTTAATAACTCAGTTTTCAGTTTAAGATTTTTTTTGTTGTTGTTGTTGTTCCATAAATAGTTAACAAAATTTGCTAAAATCTAGTTAGAAAAATTCTCAGTTCAGTATCAATTGTGGAAATGGGGACAGGTGAGTTAAAACATTAAGTCATACCTGATGTAATTATCTATAGTAGATAACAATTTGTTGAATTCTGCCTCTTTCTTCTCATAAAGTTCCTTACCAACCTGAATCACAAACAAGTTAAAATTAGATCAACATTGACCAATCACCTCAGGTATATCAATTCTTAAGTCAGACAGACATTATCAACTCCAAGATCAAAATAATGTCCCCCCCCCCCCCTGTACTGTCATCCAATACAGAGCCCCAAGTCCAACAAAACCATAGTCTAAACATTTTTAGTCCATATTTGTATACACTGTATTAAAAAAATGGTTGGTTACATTTATCTGTAAAAATAATGTTGTTAAATAGTGTGTATATTTACAAATATACATTGCAAGGATATATATGACTAACAGGTAAAAAACTAATTGGTATTACCAGTTTATTCATACACTTCATATCTTTATAACTAAAACATTTGAATCTTCAAAAATCTGGACCACTATAGTCTGAACTTCAATAACCAACATCATTTTGACAGACCATAAGCCTTTCCAAGTCAGAAGTTTTAAATGTGCTATTATATACATGTATATATGTGCATCCTATAGAAACCAAACTCTTGAGTAGGTAAAAAGAATCTCTCTATATTTTCAAAAAGACATGTATCAATTTGTTGGTTAAAATAACCAATGTAACCAAAAAAACTATCAGATTTCATAAAACTAAGTTTTCAGAGGCAGATCTGTCTAAACAGGTTACAATGTAGTTTTATTTTTTATGTATTTTGTTCTAAGTTTTTTTTTTTTTACAGCTTCTATACCAATAGTTTTTTTTCCTGGCTATTATTGCAAAGATGTTATATTATGACTGAAAATTTTCAAGGGTTGGGACAGTATTCAGACAACTAGATGTGACCTGCAACTTTCAGTCTGACCTGCAAAATTACATATTCTCTTATATGTTATTAAAGTTTAGAAAAAAATCAAAGAATCAATCATTTGACATAGCTGACAGAAATGTCTAAGGTCAAATTGGCAGAAAAAAAATTCTTATACAGTAAAACTTCGATCGCTCGAACGTCGTTGCCTCGAATACCCCGGATAAATCGAAGTCATCTGTTGGTCCCGACCAATTTCCTATTATATCCTATGTAAATAAACCTCGATGGCTCAAACTTCGTTAACTCGAATACCTTGCTCGCTCGAATAATAAATATTTTTCAGAAGTATAAAGTTAGTCAAAATTCAACTTCTTTCGCTCGAATACAGTTTTTGCCAGAAGGACATGTGGTCCTGGTCATTGTAAACAAAACACAAGCTGAAGCCATATTACAGATTTCATCAAAAGTAATAGAGTGAAACGAAATGTTTAATCTAGACAGTTACCTAAAATTAATCAATTAATTATTAATTAACCTACTAAGAGAATGTGGATATGCTCAGTTCTTTAATCTCTTAATCCGATTACGATACGCGGAAGTGTTTGATCGCAATTTTTAAAACACCTCAGTCGCTCGTGCCTTATAATTGCACATTAGGATTCTGTAATTTACATGGATTTGTATTATCGTTATTTCCCGTGATTAAAACGACCGGTAATGATTGTGTTTTGTATTGTTTTTCTATAAAGTATTACATGTGCAACAAAGAATAAAGTAAGTTTATTTTGTTTCATCACCTGTTGAAATTAAAATAAAGTGCCATATTCTAATCCCGTAGCTATGTATAACATCATACGGCCGATTGCAGATCAACATGTAATTTGAAATGAATTTTGTATTTTAAATGGTACATGTTATTTTTTATTATTGTTATTATCATTATTATTATTATTATTTAAATATTTCGTGATAAATAATGGATTATTATTTCGGACTTTTCATAATTTGACCTTTTAGTTTATTTACATGTAAAACAAATATAAAGATTCTTTAATGGTCGGTAAACATGAGAACGTGAACCTCCAATCATATCTCTATGTTCGATCGCTCGAACCCCCCGATGGCTCGAATATTTAGTCGAAGTCCCTTGGACTTCGAGCCATCGAAGTTCTACTGTATTTGTGTAAAATTAGAGATTTTAAAGAGACTTACAGCTTCTATACCAATAGTTTTTTTTTTGTCCTGGCTATTATTAGGAAATTTTATTTAGCAATTATCTTCCATATTACATTTTCACATAATTTATCCTAATGCCTTACCCATGGTAATGATGTTAATACTGCATACACATAACAGTCTGATCTGACCTGAATGAAACAAAAAATATTATAATTATTTAATTGTTCAGTTTGTTTCAATAGTTTGTAGTTTTTAGTGTTCTCTGTAGTGTGACCAGATAACCAACTCTTTATATTATTCTATAGAGATATTGGAGTTTCATTTAAAAAAATTACTCTAATAAAGAGCTTTTCATAACTCTAGTGTGGGTAAGAGAAGAAAATCATCTCAGATAATTTAAAAGTACTGAGTGAAATTTGAACCCACAACCCTCAATGTTAACAAACTAGTGATAGTAATACTCAACCATGTTTCACCTACTACCCTATATCGGGAATTTTTCACATGTGTCTAATTTTCACTATGTTTGCAGTGAAAAAAAAATCGCTAAAATTTCCCCCAGCGAAAAATTTCACTTAAGTAGTTGTAATACCGGTATTTGTCCATTTAACGCTTCCATACGTTGTGTTAATTGACTTAGTTTTGCTCCAGCCAATGGATTTAAGCATAAACAAAAGTGGTAAACACTTCATGAAAAGTGAATTTGAAAAGTGGTACGCCGATCAAATTTCCGAGGAACTGCAAAAAGGCGACGATGTCGAGAAAAGTTCACGTGAAGCATCTCTTACTGTCATGAAAACACTAGGTGCAAAATGGATTGTGAAAACGTACGATTACATCCGTGGTAAAAAAGATATAACTGTTAATGGTTTCATAGAAAGTGGAATTCTCGATGTTGTCGAAAAATGTAAATGAATTTTTGGAATAAATTACCGGTATCCACCATTGCGATTGAATTGTGAATATGCATATCATACAAGTTCTTCTGTTTATTAACTGATTAAAGTTGAATACATTCTTTTAATGTTTGTTGTCTTAATTTACTTCCCGTATTACATATATGAGCTCAGTATAGTTGGGAATTTTTTGTGCTGATATACCCATAACGTGAAAATTACACACAGCAAAAATTTCACCTGCTATTTTGTCTTTGAAATCACAAAAAAAAAGCCTACGCGAAAAATTCCCAATATACAGTAATTCATGATTGGAGGAACTAAGTTTAAAAGTCTGAATTTTTTTATTTTGTACTAAGACATAAAAAACACTTCCAACAATTTAATAATAAGGAACAAATATTTAATATTGTCAAGGTTTCCTTACAAAAGGGGAATCTCTTACTCTCAGTGATGGTTTAATGACAATGGAAGTAAGAGAAGCACAAGGTTGATAAGCATGACTTAAACTTTTTAACTTTTACCACAATGATTACATCTCACCTGAGGAATATTATCTTCCAGTGTGACTTCTACAAAATTATCATACATTGCTAGAACAGACCCAGCTACAATCACATGACAGTTCACTAAATCTGATAAAAACCGAACCTAAAATAATTTAAACAAAAACATTACAATCATGCATACTAAAAACAAAAAACAAAAATCATAAAAATGAGTAGATGATATATACATGTACATACAACTTTTTTTCTATATATTGAAAGACCTAAGGAGTTTCTGGTCAATTCTAGGGCAAAAATCAAAAACAGTGTACTTAGAGAACACATCAACCTTTGTCAAGTTAAGTGAAAAACAAGATCTTTAATCAAAAGGAATTGGAATCCAAGTACATAGAATTTATTCCACACAACATAAAACTTAAGTTTTAGGTACAAGAGGTTGGATAATTGGTTGAATGTTTGATGCACTATTGTTAAACACCAAACCAGTTACTGCTTATAATTTCTTGATAAGTTTATGTTATACATGTTTATGAAATAAGTATAGCCATAAATTGTAGCTATAGTAGAAATTAATACAATTCTGTCTTTTAGTTACCATTATTCTAGCATTTTCATATTCTCCTGTCTTTAATGCTTCCTTCAAGTTCCTTACTAGCATCTCTACAAACTGCAAGAAAAAAA
This sequence comes from Tegillarca granosa, assembly GCA_029721355.1. NCBI lineage: Eukaryota > Metazoa > Mollusca > Bivalvia > Arcoida > Arcidae > Tegillarca > Tegillarca granosa. The sequence goes on along the minus strand of CM056600.1, from coordinate 14,997,511 downwards.
ATTAAATAAATGAATAAATAAATAAATAAATAAATAAATAAATAAATAAATAAATAAATAAATAAGTTAGACTGAATGTGTTTGTTAACCAACTTTAAATATAAATTACCAAATAACTTTTTTGTTGGAACAATTTTTACATGATATACTATGAACAAATGGCAGAGAATTAATATAAATTGTATTTATTAAGAATAATACACATATAGTAAAACTTTTTTAATGTAGGGCCACAGTGGCCAAGTGGTCTAAATTCACAGTTAAGGGACCAGAGCCTCTTACTACTAAATTAAAATCGTACTATAACAGTATAACTTTACTTGTTGAAAGTTCAAAGTCATTGTCTTTAGAAACTCTTGTTTTCTTCTACCATACATGAACTCATTGTATAAGTGAAAGATTTTAACTGGGCATAAAGCAAAACTACTCTGCTCCACACACTGCCCTTTATTACTTTGCCTCTATTTTTTAAATTTAAGTTCTTCGCTGCCTTACTTATCAACCCATGAAAACTCCTCTCTGTTTGGCTTTTTTTTTTTTTTTTTTTTCAAATCCATAGTTAAATTGTTAAAAAATTTCAATAAATGGACATTTAAAAAACTTTTATTTTGGTATTTAAACATTCATCACATCTCCTAATTAAAGTTTAACTAATATTTACATACCTCCCCACCACAGTTGTAGTTTTTAGCATTTAGAAGACCAATCAAAGTGGTATAAACTGTCAGCTTCTCAGGCATCCGCACAACACTAAAATAAAACAGAAAAAGATAATTGTCAACTGTAAGGCTGTTATTCTGTTACATTGTTAATTTATACCTTTTGCCTTTTAAAATGAAATTGTTTTGTTGATAAATTTTTAAAATTTGAAGTTCTTACAAAATAACTATTCATTTTATGACAAGCTTGGATCCTCATTGCAAAGATGTTATATTATGACTGAAAATTTTCAAGGGTTGGGACAGTATTCAGACAACTAGATGTGACCTGTAACTTTCAGTCTGACCTGCAATATTACATATTCTCTTATATGTTATTAAAGTTTAGAAAAAAATCAAAGAATCAATCATTTGACATAGCTGACAGAAATGTCTAAGGTCAAATTGGCAGAAAAAAAATTCTTATATTTGTGTAAAATTAGAGATTTTAAAGAGACTTACAACTTCTATACCAATATCTTCTTGTATTAAATCTAATTTAATTATAAGGACTGATTTTGTTTCGGTTTATGGATATGAACTCAGAATATTAAAGAAAAACATCAGGTCACTAATCACATAAAAAATATTTGAGTTCTGTGTCTAGAAAATATTTTTTTTTTCCACTAGACTCAAGACTGAATGAGATTTAAAATTCAATCTAAGGCCTTAAAGATATAAGACTATAGTATCAAATCAAACAATCATTAAATACATTTACCATTCACAGAGTATTCTGAGAATTTTCTGTTTATAATTTGGTATGTCAGCTTCCAGTACACTAGCAAGTCCTTCTAGGTTACTTTCCAGTGATGAAGTACTCTACAATAAGCATGGATAAACAATTTTACAATTATACAATATATATACTGGGTCTATAAATCTCATCATGTAACCTGGGTGAATTTACTATTCTCAGATACAAAGAAATAAGCATGATTAGAAACCATGTGATGACATGATGTTATTAAACAATTAAACATTTCACATAACCAATCATATCTGTTCTCTATCATCTAAATAACAGGAACACTGGCATATACATAAAATATCAAATTTTCCAGAGACTTACAGGCCATATTTTCAACACATAAACTACTTACAATTATGTTTGCTATATTTAGTTAAAATCCAGCTACCTCATACTTTACTGTTTCCGATCAAATATGTATCCGCAATTCCTTTGCCATTTTTATACATAGCTACCCGGTCATTAATGAGATAGAGAACCTGGTACAACACATGTGAATTTCAATTTTCACGAATTTTTTTTTCAATCATATTTATTACAATTTAAAATTGTCTTTGCTTTTGGAAGCTTGGAAGCATTCTTATCCCTCTATCCGATCATATTTATTCTTACTTTTGTCTTTGCTTTTGGAAGCTTGGAAGCATTTTTATCCCTCTATCCGATCATATTTATTCTTACTTTTGTCTTTGCTTTTGGAAGCTTGGAAGCATTCTTATCCCTCTATCCGATCATATTTATTCTTACTTTTGTCTTTGCTTTTGGAAGCTTGGAAGCATTTTTATCCCTCTATCCAATCATATTTATTCTTACTTTTGTCTTTGCTTTTGGAAGCTTTGAAGCATTCTTATCCCTCTATCCAATCATATTTATTCTTACTTTTGTCTTTGAGAATGTATTAAAGTTATCATAATGCATGATACAATAGACCATTTGCCAATTAAATGTTCCATGTCATCGTGAATTATTTTCCTATTTAGATATTACAATGACGGGGGACAAAACCTCTGAATTTTCGGGTTTTTTTGTACAAAAGCACTGTTTTTACCAAGTGTAATTTCTATGTTGTCATTTTATTTAAAAAGTTTACCAGACAAGCCTAAATACATTTGAGACATTATATGCAAAATAAAATGGTTTAAAAAATGAAAATCTTATTTTCAGCTTTTTGTTTGCCAAGAGAAGTCATGTTTTATGTAACGAAAAACCCCCGAGAACTGTCCGGTCAAGTTGTAAAATCTTAAAAGAAAACCGATTCAAATTTCGGTTGGAATTTTAATTGGCAAATCCAGTATTACAGCTGCTTAGAAATGGACTGCTTTCTGCCAATACTAGGTTTGATGACAATGAGTCTAAAGAAACTGGTTTTGTACAAACAGGAATGTTAATTTCCATTTATTTATAGTATCAGTTAATATAATACAAGCACTATTGTCCATGCATGGTGTTTCTTAATTATGTAACTGTATCGTGATCAAATTCAATGTAAGATACTGACAATGACAATGTTGAAATATCATAAAAATTTTAAAATATTTTACATGCACTTGTTGAAGAATAAGAAGAAAAAAACTTTCTTTGATTAATTCAATACTATATGTTACATAAACTGATTTTTTAATATCTTGTAGACCACTTGACTGGTACTTTAAATACTTTAGTTGACTCTTCTTGAACACAATCTGGTTTTACATACATTGGTATAAGTATGTTTTTACCTTTTCACCAACTCTTGTTATCAAAGACTCTAGTCGGTCTTCTATATCAACATTTTCTGATGTTCTTCTCCTTTTCCTAGAGGAGTGACCTAAAAAACAAAGAAAAAATCAATGATTACTGGTACTTCTAACCAACTGAAAAAATACTTAACCTCTTGTCCATATTTTTTTAAAATCTATCGTTTTTTTTTTTAATGATTATGCAACACATTAATACATATGGTTAAAAGTGACTTAAAACCAGGGTTCACGCTGTCGTTCGCTTTTTTCGCAAAATGAGAAAAATAAATAAATTTGGCGATAAAAAATAAACATCGGCGAAAGTCATGGCGAAAAAAAATGTTTACATTAACAGGTTCACTACGCTTCACGGACATGAGCAGAGAGTCGTTAAAGCAACAGGTTTCCGTCTCTGTCTACGTGTTTATCAAACCATAAATCTAGAGTTCCGAATGTTAAATTGGGTCACCGAAGCCATGTACGTGATGTTGATTAAACAAAATTTCACGTGTGAAGGTGTTAATAACAGGTGGCTTAATCATTTAACGAGATTGATTACCGATGTAAGCGAGTGATTACCATGCCGCCTTTACGGATAATCACAGGTAATTGCTAAATTAGAATGAGATTATCAATTATCGGCGGTAACAGCTTGAGCTCTTGAATTTTTAGTAGAAATAACTGTAAAAACATGTAGTAATTCTATTGGAATTTAAATTTGTGCTTTTGTTTTGTTTACAGTTTACTTATGTACTAGTGCTTTATTTTATGAATAAAAGAAATAAAACAAGAAAACTGTTGTTGTTCTTCATGTCATCAGACATGCATTTTATAAGCCAATTTATTTCTCTTAAATTTTCGCAAGCAATTACAATTAGACCAGAAAATACCTTTGGCCCATACAAATTGTATTTGGCGAAAAAAAAAATAATTCTGGCGAAAATTTTGGAGAAAAAAAAATTGAAGTCAGTGTGACCCCTGCTTAAAACTATGTTGCTTTTCATATTAAATCATTTACTTTTTTTCTTAAATGAAGAAATAAAACAAAATCCAATGTTACTCCTTTTCAATATTTCACTTATATTGAGAATGACTACATGTATTTATGAATAACTGAAAAATCAATGCTAAATTATTTCACTTGTTATGTGACATTGATTTTCTGTTTTTCAAGATGATTTAAAAGTTCTTTCCCTTGTACATGTAAGACTTCTATATGGAATATCAATATTAACTACTATCATTTTCAATATACTTTAGAAAAGTTTACATTAAATAACTACATTACTTTATTAATAAGCTATTCAAATTTCAGCTTTGTACCACTTGCAATAAACTCCTGGGTGTAAGAAATATTCCTGGGTGTTTCGTGGGTATTAATTACTCTGACCCCACCATTGCAACAGATATTATTTCAATAATAAAAAGTAAACGGGAGTAAACAGGAGAAATAAAAGAAAAGATAATTGATATATTTTGCCTAGGGTAGGTGCATTAGATGCAAATTTGAAAAATGAACAAATTAAAAAAAAAATTATGACTCTAGGATGATTTTGAATGATTTTATGGTGAAAATATGTATGCATGTGTATGATACTGTTCATCAATACGTGTTAGACAGGAGTAAACGGGAGAAATTATAGAGAAGTTAATTAACATATTTTGTCTACAGTAGGTTCAGTAGATGCAGTTCAAAAAAATAAACAAAATTAAATAAAGAATTATGGCTTTAGGTAAGATTTTATGTATTTTACAGCTAAAATTGTCTGTCGGTGTCGTAACCATGTAATGTCAAAGAGAGGTAACTCTTGTAAACTATGGGTGTCAATAGAAGAGTATATAAAATGCTTTGTTGTTATTGCTTTTGTTATTAATATGAATGTTTTGTTAATAATTAATCAATATTAATTGACAACTTATTTACCTGATGAATGATTTTTTGATGAGCTAGGGGTCCCCCAATCCAGTAATCACGAATAAATTAATAAAGAATATAATAATAATATAAAGAAGTCCACCACTTGAACAAATTACACTCAGTCTAATTTAAAAAAAATATCGGAAAAAAATAAAAATTAATTTTAAAGAAACCATATCAAAATTAATTTTAACTGAAGAAACTACATTTCGAACTGTTTTTTTTAGAAAAAAAGATGGTAATTTCACTCATTTGGCTACAAATATAAATTCAATAGCTTGTATACAATCTAATAAATAAAATTTAGTTTTTTGATTTCGGCGTTAAAGGTCACTGTGGTGTATTAATAGACATAGATATATACAAGCGTATAAAAAACTATTTATATTAAAACTCATATTAAAACATCTGTTAGAGAATTAAAACATGTTATCCCGCGAAATAAAAAAAAAAGTCAATATCCACTGCGGTCTGCCGAAAAGAATATTTTCTGCTCGGTGGAAAGTAAAAAAAAAATCGTCTACCGCGATGTTTATTGAAAACGAAATACATTTAACCCTGGATGTGTACTTCACCATTTGAAGATGTATGAAGATCAATAAACATGATAAAAAATATAATGTAAATACCGGTTTTAAGAAGAATTGTAAAAAAAAAAAATATAAAATATAATGTAAGTACCGGTTTTAAGAAGAATCGTAAAAAATAACAAATAAAAAATATAATGTAAATCCCGGTTTTAAGAAGAATCGTAAAAAATAAAAAATATAATGATAATCCCGGTTTTAAGAAAAATCGTAAAAAATAAAAAATATAATGTAAATCCCGGTTTTAAGAAAAATCGTAAAAAATAAAAAATATAATGTAAATCCCGGTTTTAAGAAAAATCGTAAAAAATAAAAATATAATGTAAATCCCGGTTTTAAGAAAAATCGTAAAAAATAAAAATATAATGTAAATCCCAGTTTTAAGAAGAATCATTGAAAAAAAAAAATGAAACAACATCTTCACTGATTATATAACTTGACAAGAAGTTTTGACTTCTAGCAAAATCCGACAATACATCACTGTGCACGTGCCCTTACAAGTTAACCTTTGCAAATGTTTTGACAGCAAAAAGACGATGTTTAGGTCAGCAAAAATTAAAAAGTTTATTATTTCTACAAAAACCGAGAATCTGTCCCATTTTATTTATTTATTTATTTTTTCAACTTATTAGTATTATTACCTTTTTATTGTAAAAAATAAAACCCGTCCCGGAAAATACATTCCCTCATTGGCATTTAAAACGTTTTGAATTATACATTAATTTTATTTTATGTTTCTGGTACATGTAATACACGATGTATTTCTCTTGCATTTCAATATACCACACATTACAGTCATGATAAATAAGCGTTTAGCGTATATGCTAACCGCTTTAAATACATTTTTACGATAAGTCTTTTAATACCAATCTTTCCAACTTTATTATTTTCAGTGAAGAGTTTGGATTCAATACAATAAATAAGGAATTTTCAAAAATTAAAATGAGGAGAATGTATTCAGTGAAAAATGATATATTGTTACAACGCCAATTATTCAAAATATACATATATGACAAGAATAAGCTACTGTGTTGTCATAATGGTTTTGTAATTCCGTCGGACTAATTTTTTTTTCAATGCTTAAAATGATACATTTGCATCATTTTTTCATCTGACAATACAGGTATTTAATTATTTTATTGGAACTTCAAAAACGGTAAATTATTGGGACAGGCAAAATACTACGTAATACTATTAATGGACGAAGTTTTTGGATTATGAACATATGCAGTAATTAATATCCTTTATTACCCAATCAAAACAATGTTTCTGCATATTAGATTATGCTATTACCATTGATTAATTAATTAATAATATATATTCACACAAGTTAAAACTTATTTTTGTGAATAAATAATTTTCGCAAATATTGTGACAATGTTAATTTTTGGTCAGTAGGATTAAATCCTGTTTTTTTTATTTATTTATTTATTTATTTTATTTTTTTTTTTTTTTGTACAACAGCCTATAGCTACATTACCATTTATTAATTTTATAATAATAATTTAATTAACAAAATAAATCGATCTTTTACTATATAAATCCGACTCTAAAATTATACGGTCAAATAATCATGTCGCGTCTGCTAATTTACACCCACAGTTTACAAGAGTTACCTCTTTTAACATTACGCAGTTACGACACAGACGGACAATTTTAGCTGTTAAATACTTAAAATCTTACCTAAAGCCATAATTCTTTTTTTAATTTTGTTTATTTTTTTGAACTGCATCTACTGAACCTACCATAGACAAAATATGTTAATTAACTTCTCTATAATTTCTCCCGTTTACTCCTGTCTAACACGTATTGATGAACAGTATCATACACATGCATACATATTTTCGCCATAAAATCGTTAAAAATCATCCTAGAGTCATAATTTTTTTTTTAATTTGTTCATTTTTCAAATTTGCATCTAATGAACCTACGGTAGGCAAAATATATCAATTATCTTTTCTTTTATTTCTCCCGTTTACTCCAGTATACTTTTTATACCTACCGTTTGTGCACAAAAGAACTCTTTTTTTATATAGACCAAATACCCCATATTTTAACCTCTAGTGTTAGCATAATTTTACCCTGTTTTGGAGATGTATGGGAAATTGCCCAAGGTAAGAGTCACAACTTGGGCCCAGTTTTTAAAAGCTTATTTAACTTAACCAATAACAGTAGCGAAAGTTGAATGTTATTAAAATTTAAAATATTTGTTCTAGCAGTATGTTTTTACTTAAATCTTTTCTTTTGATATTATAGCAACTACAGCACGTGCCAATTTTAAAACATATAAACAAGATTCAAATGCTTGCTACACTTGATAGTTAACAGAGCTTCAAAGAACTGGGTTCTAAACACAGGCGCTTGTTTCTACCATTGAAGGTTCAAGGGGTTTTATGATTCTTTTTAAATATCGAAACAATCGCCGTGCCGTGCCAAACTGTGTCGTGGTTCTTGGCCAAGATATTTACATATCAATTTTATTGTTTGCATTAACACATAATACTTACCATCTTCATCATCACTATATGATTCACGTCGTCGTCTTGACATTTTGAGTGTTGTCACTGGTTCTTTCTATTCACCAAAGGTTGGACTTAGTATTAATTTATTCCTTCCCTCTAGTCCATGAACACTAGGCAGGCAGGTTGTTGATGTACGGAAGTACTATCGAGAAGAAGAATAACAACGCATTTGATTGGTGGATAATTTTGGCTATTGTTCTTGTTGTATCTCCTTCGTACCAGAGGGACATTAGAAGTCATTACTACAAAATGAAGTTTAGAAAAAAAATGGGGGCGAATTTGACGGGGGCGATTTTGTACGTGGGGGCGAATTTTTTGAAAGTGGGGGCGAATTTGCCCAAAGTGGGGGCGATTTTGACATGGGGGCGAATTTGTTAATTTACCGTGGGGCGAATTGACTTGAATTCTCTCTGGCTCAACCGAATTTTTTAACAATATCTAATACATCGGATTCACCAGCGTATCACATAATACCTTAAGAATGTTTGTGTGGAATAAACAATATTATATAATAAATATTGAAACCGGTATTGGAAGTCAATATTTGAAAAAGCTGATATAATTTTATAAGTTTTATTTTATCAAGTTTTATTTTTATTTTATTTCTATTCATTTAATTTATTTTATTATTTTTTTTGGAAATACAAATTGTTCAAAAAAATTCATATTATCCATTTTGTTAATATAGTATGCAATTTTCAATTATAGTGTGAAATTCTCTAAAAATAATGGAAATACCATGCAGTCGGTGTTAGCGTACTATTTCATAAAGCGTTGTTGTGTTCCTTAAATTGTCATGACGTAAAAGTTAATTATCAGGTCAAAAATAATACGTGTAAAAATAACAGTTATAACAAGAAAAAACAGATGAATGAAAACAAAACAAGACAAGACAATATAAAGATTGATTGGAAAGACAAGGCAATATAAACATTGATCGGGAAGACAGGACAAGACAAAATAAACATTGATCGGGAAGACAAGGCAATATAAACATTGATTGGGAAGACAAGGCAATATAAACATTGATCGGGAAGACAAGGCAATATAAACATTGATTGGGAAGACAAGGCAATATAAACATTAATCAGGAAGACAGGACAATATAAATATTGAATAGGCAGACAAGACAATATAAACATTGTTTGGGAAGGCAAGACAATATAAACATTGATTGGAAAACAAGACAATATAAACATTGATTGGGAAGACAAGGCAATATAAACATTGATTAAGAAGACAAGACAATATAAACATTGTTTGGGAAGACAAGACAATATAAACATTGTTTGGGAAGACAAGGCAATATAAACATTGATTCGGGAAGACAAGGCAATATAAACATTGATTGGAAAACAAGACAATATAAACGTTGATTGGGAAGACAAGGCAATATAAACATTGATCGGGAAGACAAGGCAATATAATCATTGATTGGGAAGACAGGACCATATAAACATTGATTAGGAAGACAAGGCAATATAAACATTGATTGGGAAGACAGGACCATATAAACAATGATTAGGAAGACAAGGCAATATAAACATTGATTGGGAAGACAAGACCATATAAACATTGATTAGGAAGACAAGGCAATATAAACATTGATTGGGAAGACAGGACCATATAAACATTGATTAGGAAGACAAGACAATATAAACATTGATCGGAAAAGACAATATAAACATTGATTGGGAAGACAAGGCAATATAAACATTGATTAGGAAGACAAAACAATATAATCATTGATTGGGAAGACAGGACCATATAAACATTGATTAGGAAGACAAGACAATATAATCATTGATTGGGAAGACAGGATCATATAAACATTGATTAGGAAGACAAGGCAATATAAACATTGATTGGGAAGACAGGACAATATAAACATTGATTGGGAAACAAGACAATATAAACTTTGAATAGGAAGACAAGACAATATAAACATTGTTTGGGAAGACAGGACAATATAAACATTGATTAGGAAGACCAGGCAATATAAACATTGATTGGGAAGACAAGATAATATAACATTGATTAGGAAGACGGGACAAGACAAGACAATATAAACATTGATTGGAAAACAAGACAATATAAACATCGATTTGGAAGACAAGGCAATATAAACATTGATTAGGAAAACAAGACAATATAAACATTGATTAGGAAGACAAGGCATAAAAACATTGTTTGGGAAAACAAGACAATATAAACATCGATTGGGAAGACAAGACAATATAAACATTGTTTGGGAAGGCAAGACAATATAAACATTGATTGGGAAGACAAGGCAATATAAACATTGATTAGGAAGACAAGACAATATAAACATTGTTTGGGAAGACAAGACAATATAAACATTGTTTCGGAAGACAAGACAATATAAACATTGTTTGGGAAGACGGGACAAGACAAGGCAATATAAACATTGATTGGAAAACAAGACAATATAAACATCGATTTGGAAGACAAGGCAATATAAACATTGTTTGGGAAGGCAAGACAATATAAACATTGTTTGGGAAGACGGGACAAGACAAGGCAATATAAACATTGATTGGAAAACAAGACAATATAAACATTGATTAGGAAGACAAGACAATATAAACATTGTTTGGGAAGGCAAGACAATATAAACATTGTTTGGGAAGACGGGACAAGACAAGGCAATATAAACATTGATTGGAAAACAAGACAATATAAACATCGATTTGGAAGACAAGGCAATATAAACATTGTTTGGGAAGACAAGACAATATAAACATTTATTTGAATCACTGGTGCGTATAAATTGATGAAATGCTAGTAAGATTTTTTCATAATATATGTTTTATAAACTTTTCCGATAAGGACGAAGTTTATAAATTGTACTTTATCTTTTTTTATTGTTTACTTGTATTATGTTGTGTACCTAGTTGATTTGGGCGTTCCAAGTGCATGCTTTTCAGTTTTAATTTCCTTTCTTCTGTTTTAAAACGTTTTCCATCAGTGCTTATTTCAAATAAAAACATACCGTAATAAATACTGCAATGGATTTCTAAAAACAAAATGATAATTGTCTGGGTTTTGTCAAAGATATATTACTTCTGTGTCTCAACCTGGGTACATAAAAGTTTTCCAAATTTAAAGTAGTGAATCATATCTATATTTATTATATTTTCAAAAGGGAGTCAAAACATTTATAATTATTTTCTCTTTTTTTCACTTTCAATACTAGAACCATTCAGTCGTTTACTATAGAAGATACTCGTATTCAAGATTTGATAGTAACAGACTGCTGGAGGTCAATTTGTGCTTTATTGAAACTTCATTACGATCGACTACATGAACATATTTGATATTTTTTAAATAATTCGTATTCGCGTTTTTTAGATTATTTTTATCTCGTCAGTAATTTTTAATACGACTGGGTTCATTTAAAATTTTAGACATGTAAATTCCATTCTGAATACCATTTAAACTGCCGTATAATAGGCAGCGACAAAGTCTTTAGTGGTGAAGGTCACTTTATGCCAAATTGGATATATCACTATGGACTGACAATATGAATATCTCCAATCAAACCGGAGATGATCAAGAATTTATGAGATAAGTTTATATAGTGGAATCTTCTGCTACGCTAATTTTCAGATACTTTATTTTATCTTTTATTCACTATTGATACATGATCTGACATGGTAAGAGAGACACTACATATAATGTTATATACAATTTTATTTAATAAGGTAGACGTAAATGTCACTCAGCATTTGTAACATAATCATTATGACAGGTGTTTTTTTTTTCTTTTTTTAAACAATTCATTAAGAATAATAATTCAAAAACATCGCGCAACAATAGAAGTGAAATGGATTCTATATAAATAGAAAACATGCACGTAATCAATATATGCTTAACAACATAAACAATTTTAATCGCTAAAATTAAATAATTAATGAATGTACATCTACAAAATGTAGAGATATCTATTTACATAATCTGAAGTTATATAAATATAAAATGCAATATGAAAGATCACCGAGTCTTATTTACAGTTTGTACAGTTTTTCAATCTTTTGAAGCTGAAACTGTCTGAGAAACCGTTGATATACTACTAAACGCCTTATCTCTACGCGTTGAAGAAGTAGATGTCCTCTTCAGAATTACATTTATAGTTCTTTTGTTACTGAGAAATGCAAACAGCAAAAACATGCCTTGTAAACCATTCAAAAGTGTTTGTAAAATATTCAACACTGGTTGATTGAAGTTTGAAGCCAAAAATGCAAATATCCAAGTCAAACCAAGAAGGAATGCTACCTTTATGTACATGAGGACTCTTGTTTTGTCCTTTTTGTATTTAGTTGCGTTTTTTGTTGCCTTTTTTGTTGTTTCTATTCCAGTAACGGTTACAATTAAACATGCTATATTTGCTAACATTATCAAGGAAACCGGTATGAAAAATGTAGCCAAAAGTGCGTACGCATTTCCAATCCAACACAAGTCGTTCGTACCATATCCAATAAGGTTACCGTCTGCAAGAAAATGGACACAAACGCATGTTGTAACCATTAACAGCGGTGTCGACCATGCTACGATACAGTATTTTTTAAAGCGACGGTCCTCGTTTGCACGTCCAAATGACATCATTGTTCTTGTACAGAATCTTCCAGCAAGATCAAACGCTATAATTCCACACCACATAAAGACACATAACCAGATATAGTGCCTCAGTATTGCTATGGCAACACACGAGTTTGAGGAACTGTCTGTGTCCATGATAACTGAAAAATGCGCTATCATCAAAGCCAGTGCAAAACACATCATAGATTTCCCATGTAGATTTCTGAATTTTGAGTAATTTATATGAAGTACAAGAAATACCATGAGGCAAAATACTGACAAAGACAATGTCACTTTCGTTAGAATGCTAATTACCTTCTGAAACGGAGATCCAGTTACACTGTCTAACTTTAAAACCTCTTCACAAACGAAAAGGTATTCCCACATTTCTATGTACTTATTTGTTGGAAGTTCTTCATCAAACCCAATAACATAAATTTTGCCTTCTTTTATAGTAAATTCTGTTTTGTCCAATATTAACAATGAACAGTTGATATAAGCATAACAGTATGCAACCTGGTCTCCATGGAAATCATCAGCCAATAAAGACAATGATATTGAATATCGTGTCCTGGAAAGACCTATTGTCCTATTGTTCTCAATAAAAAACCAGAAAGCTTCATTTTCGGTCTGATATAGGGTCAGATTTTGGAGAATTGCTATTTCAAAGTCGCCACAAGATAATTTATCGAAGTGTTTTGTATCAGCTATTATTATTTCATTTAGAACAATCCCTCTTTTAATCATGTCGTTAGCAATGGTCTCTTTCATTTTTTGCATCCAACTCAGTAATCCACTTACTAAAGAAACATCTACTGTCTTCATTTCAATTTCATAAACACCATTTTCTCGATATTGTACATTTACAGTGACGGCATCTTTGACCTCATTATCATGAATAACCTGGTTCACCAGCTCCTCGATGTACATCAAGACATTGCTTACGCCAATCATCATTCCTTTGGACGCAACTGTGTGGATACCAATAAATAACACAGTTTCTTTACTTAAATTTGTGTCTTTTTGAATTGGAATCAAACCTTCAAGATTCAATTTCTCCATAGCACCTTGACATTTAAAACCGATCTTTTTAAACCCCGCAGGACAAAACGGATATGTACATTTTTCTTTTTTCAGATCTTGACTTTTTGAACTTCCACATATGTACAATAACTTATTAGAGTTAGTATCATCTGTATGGGCTGAGTTTAAATCAATCCTAAACAATTGATCCATTGTCATTCCTTCTTGTATTTTGTCGATTGTTCTAAAAGCTTTCTCGCTTTCACACTCATTTTGTTGCTTGGTCTCGTTGTAGCACACGGCACAATGACGGTTTGCAAAAGAGTCATAGGGAGCGTAATAAGCATTGCAAACAAGGCTATCTCTTTGACTGACATTTTTGAGGCATTTATTGTAAATCTCTGACAAACATCTTCTGACCCTGCTTCTTCTTTTTGGTGGTTTATATTCAATTGTACAATTTGATTGAAAAATTGCTAACTTTTCTGTCAAGGTCATTTCTTCGACTGATAAGGTCAAAGGGCAAGTTGCAGATATATCCCAGAATATCAGCTGCTCGGATGGAACTCCATGACAATAAGCACAAAACATGTTGTTAAAGTTCAGCATGGGTACATCTTTAGCGGTCACCGGAACGCTTTGAAGAAGATCAAGATCTTGGTCTTTACAATTAGTTCGTACAGCTAGGTTGTCATAGTTACTAGGACATTCTGCCACAACGAGAAAAATATCAGAACCGTAATCGATACATTTTCCATATTTGAGTAGTAGTATTATTGGATCAATATCAGCTTTCGGTTCACTCTTCTCAAACCAGTTCATTGGATCTGCAACAACATTTAATATGTCATATGGTTTTATATATAGTTCCAAGGCATCTACACAGCAATCTCCAAAGACAACACACAGCTTATCACACTGACACAGTGCGTTCTCTTGGCTGTCCTTACATAACCACTTCTTACAAATAAAGATGTCCTCTCCCATGAACGACAAATGTGTATTGCTGTTCGATGAAGTCGGTAAAAAATCGCCCTCTACTCTTTCTGTATTGATCTCTCCACCTTCTGTATTGTTTTGCGGTATTAAATCTTCAATAAAAAATAAGAAAAATCAGACTAAAAAACTCAACATATTTATGTCTAGTGACAGTGTACACTAGTATCAATTTAAAATGTCACGAAAAAAGGTGATGTCACCTGTGGTAAAACTTACGTAACATCAAAATACATGTACATATGCAGTGCTTTGGATTATTTCTGAAGACAACTGAATTTTAGGCATTGGTTAGACATATATCTAATTTTCCTTTATACAAGAACTGTGAATGCCATTTTAATTACTTTATTATGACTGAATAGATGAACTTCAAACCGGAGATTATATTTTCAGACACCCAGTTTACAGAACTCCTTTGCTCCAAGTTATATGTTATACACCTTGTGATATACTTTATAATGCCTTCTTATCCTTTTTCTTTAATTCCATTCACATGTTATTATGGAGTTAATGCCACGGACTACGTTTAATCTAAATATGCATATAATCAAATTTTTACATCAATCAAGCTGGGAAAGATTTTAGATAACCGTTATCAATAATTTTGAAAATTGTTTTAACACTGCTAGATCTTTCTAACTTTTTTCGAGAAATGAACACAATATTTTTTTGCATAAGAAATCATCATCTTCATCATATTTTTATTACATATGTATCAGTAAATGAATTACTTACCATCACTGCCAAAACTCGGGATATTTAAGTTATAAATATTTCCCGTTAAACAGAGAATTAATGTTAAAGTTAGAAGAATCATAATGCCACAGATTCCAACGCCAAACCAGACCAGACTGCTACACAACACCTAACCAGACCAGACTGCAACACAACGCCAAACCAGACCAGACTGCAACAAATTCAAACTGACGAACTTTATAGACTTTTAAAAGAATTGCATCACTGGAGTTTATGGCACTCGGTTAGGGCCACCTTTCAATATTAGCTTCTCTAACTCAACTGACTTAGGCAAAGGCAAATGTTAACGAAGTATAACGCAATTTAGCGAAGGTAATAGACGTTAATTGTCGCCTTTGCTTCCTCGTTTACGTGTTTTCGTTTTCGCGTTTCCCATAGGTCGAAAGAGCGATAATTGAAATTTGACCGTAACCGAACACCGTAGTTTTATAATATTTATTTTTACAACGGATCTTCACTCAGATGGTTAAACAATACAAGATTTAGTAATTTTGATGCTTATTGAAACTTAAAGATAAACCATAGATATATTTCCTGTGATCCCATTACTTATTACCATATGTAAATAGCATAAATCAACACTATTAATATGTTTTAATAGCTTAATATTTGTTTTAAAAATTCGCTCTAAATGCATTTCATTATAACCGATCAAATAAATCATTTTTTATTTTAGAAACAGTGCTAGAGTTAATAGGTACTCCGTCTATCCCTTTGTTCAGCATGTTATCCAATGTTCTAATATAGACCTGTCAATTAGTAGTGAATGCAATTGATTTTCCGTTGTTACTCTAACGCTTTATTGGTTTATTTGATATTTCTATTTATCCCAAAGTATCCGATTCAGTAAAGTAAATATCATAAACTGCAGCTCAAAGGAATCGCATGTACAAAGTTTTTTTAATAATAATAATGATAACAAGTTATTAAAAGTGCGTATAGAATTGTAAAATGACTATATTTTTTAATCATGTCAAACCTGTGGGAAACTGATTTAGAATTATAGAACTAGTAATCAGAATCACCGAGACAGGATCCATGAAGAAATATGACTGACTGTCTCAATGGAAAATAAATCCAAAGAAAGATGTCCAGTTGAAACTGTCATGGTAAAACATAAAACAATGCAAAGGATAAATATCCGGTTGTAACTCCCATAGTAAAAAAAAATCGAAGGAAAAATATCCAGTTGTAACTACCATAGTGGAAATAACGAAGTAAAATCTTTCCAGTTGTAACTATCATAGTCGAAAAATCGAAGTAAAACATTTCCAGTTGTAGCTACCATTGTCGAGAAAATCGAAGTAAAACATTTCCAGTTGTAATTACCATAGTGGAAAAATCGAAGTAAAACATTTCCAGTTGTAATTACCATAGTCGAGAAAATCGAAGTAAAACGTTTCCAGTTGTAACTACCATAGTTGGAAAATAAATCCAAAGGAAATATGTCCAGTTGAAACTGTCATGGTGAAACAATGCAATGGAAAAATATCCGGTTGTAACTCCCATAGTAAAAAAAATCGAAGGAAAAATATCCAGTTGTAACTACCATAGTGGAAATATCGAAGTAAAATCTTTCCAGTTGTAACTACCATAGTGGAAAAATCGAAATAAAACATTTCCAGTTGTAACTACCATAGTCGAGAAAATCGAAGCCGTAAAACATTTCCAGTTGTAACTACGGCATAGTCGAGAAAAGTCGAAGTAAAACATTTCCAGTTGTAACTACCATAGTCGGGAAAAATCGAAGTAAAACCTTTCCAGTTGTAACTATCATAGTGGAAAAATCGAAGTAAAACATTTCCAGCTGTAACTACCACCTGAAATGAATCTAAAGGAAATAGTACCCAGTTGTAACTACCACTTGAAAAAAAAAAAATCCAAAGGAAAAAATGTCCAGTTGTAACTGCCACTTGAAACTGGCAACTTTTTAGTGTGAGAAAGAATTACAGTGTCACTCACCGCCTCGAACTCTCCGACGGCATGACCTTAGTGTGAGAAAGAGTTACAGTGTCACTCACCGCCTCGAACTCTCCGACGGCATGACCTTAGTGTGAGAAAGAGTTACAGTGTCACTCATCGCCTCGAACTCTCCGACGGCATGACCTTAGTGTGAGAAAGAGTTACAGTGTCACTCATCGCCTCGAACTCTCCGACGGCATGACCTTAGTGTGAGAAATAGTTACAGTGTCACTCATCGCCTCGAACTCTCTGACGGCATGACCTTAGTGTGAGAAAGAGTTACAGTGTCACTCATCGCCTCGAACTCTCGGCATGACCTTCGTGTGAGAAAGAGTTACAGTGTCACTCATTGCCTCAAACTCTCCGCAAGATCTTAGTGTGAGAAAGAATAATAGTGTCACTCAACGCCTCGAACACTCGGTAAGATCTTAATATGAGAATGAATAACAGTGTCACTCACCGCCTCGAACTCTCGACAAGATCCTAGTGTGAGACAGAATTACAGTGTCACTCACCGCCTCGAACTCTCGGCAACATCTTAGTTTTGCCATATACCATTTTTTAAAATTTTATCATTAAACACATTCAAAAATTGGTATAAGACAATATTACCAGTGACACTGTATAATCAAATTAAGCTTGTAATAACGTTTTTTTAAATGTATTGGGCTTTAGAATTAATAACGGATATGAATTTGTATCATTTCATTTTAGAATCGAGAAAAAAATCATTTCAATTTATTGAATTGAATTGAATTGAATTATAACTCGTTGAAAATATCGGGGTACATTTTTTGCCTAATCGGTATTGTAAAGTATACTTTTAACCGAGTATAATCAAAGAATACATGACATATCGGCCCTAAGACCACTCGGCCCAAAGACAAGTCGGCCCCATCTTAAGACAAGTCGGCCCTGAAAAATAGACAAGTCGGCCCACAGTTGAAAGACAAGTCGGCCCCCTTTTGTAGGTATCGATTTTAATGTTTTAATTAATGGACAAGCCTGTGTTTGTTATAATGATATATATTTTGCAAAGTTGTGTATTGTGTTTTCTGAACAGATGTAATTACTGTCTGATTCACGTCTGCCGTAACACTAGTTTTTCAAGGTTTTAGAACAAATGTTACCAATCTTTCAACAACTTAGTTCAACATTTGCGACCTTAAATGCGAACTATATATATATAGGGTTTCCGTATCTGCGAGTCCAGGGTAAACGCACAATTAAAATAATATGTTTTTTTTTTTTTTTTTTGATAATTTCAATGAATAAAACTGGAGCATTTTTTTTCAATTTTATCTTATTTATTTATTTATTTATTTATTTATTTTTTGAGATATGATACTTAAAGTTGCATTAAGTTTACCAATTTTCTGATTTTTTTTTTTTTTTTTTTTTTTTTTTTTTTTTTTTTTTTTTTTTTTTTTTTTGATTTTCTAAAAATATATTTTTTTTTAAAGGAGATATCTACTTTATATATCACGATCCGTGACATTCTTTTTCTAAAATTTCATTTCTTTTAGCTGTAAATAAACGGAATCCTCTGACCGGTGTTGCACTGGCTGCAGGTCCAGTCAAAGGGCTACGCTTTCGGGTGATCAAACAAAAATAATTAATTATATTTGAAACTGATTCTGTATATTAATAAAAAAAATCATTTTATTTTATTATACTTCAGAAATGGGGCCGACTTGTCTAGAAAGTGAGGCCGACTTGTCTTGGGGCCGGGATGGAATAAGGCCGAGTTGTCCGGGGCCGACCTTGTTTGGGGCCGATTTGTCCTGTTTCCTAATCAAAACGCACCCTCGGTGTAAACGGAAATTGCTGAATGGGCATGCGTTGTTGTCAAGAAATACTATTATGGCGGTGGAGGAAGCACACTGTGAACAATCATCCATGCAAACCAAAATATATGTTGTTTACACTTTCAGGAAATAACCATAATTGATTTTCACAGCATGACGGAATTTATATATTTAAAATTCAATTATTCGTTTAAGTAATTTGACTTAATTACGTTCCAAAGTTAATAAATAAAAGCATCAAGATGGCAATGGAAAAATCTTATGTGGTTCCTGATACCCACACTCGTTCAATAACTGCAATAGGATACAACCCCGGTAGAAGGGAGATACTTCTAGGATGTGAAGGTATTGATTTTTTTTTTAAAAAATTATTGTCTACAAAACCCCGTAAATCGAAAAAAAAGATTTATAAAAATAATATAATGTGCATGCTCTACCTAAGAAAATTGTCATTTTAAACTGATTTTCAAAGGACTGAAAGGAACGTGTGACTTGGTACAGTGGGGTAAAGTCATCAAATGGATATTCAGATGGCATGGTTTCAAATAAGACTCATTTGTTGTTGTCTTACTTTATTTGAAATTACTTCACCAGCTATGAATACTGGGCAAATTGGGCATCAAACCAAGCAACTGCTGTCTTAAGAAGCTTCTGTTGGTGTCAAAATTTTCACTGAAAGTTTAATGAACTTGTTGGGATCTAATGATAAAGTTCTATATTATTCACTTCCTTAAGCATAGTTAAGAAAGTCATACCAGACTGCCTTGGTGGCTCAGTGGTAGAGCGTCTGCGTTGAGATCAGGAGGTCATAGGTTCTATCTCTGGCTCTGTCATACATAAGACTTTAAATTTTGAGACATTGTTTCCTCGTCAGATGCTCAGCATTACGATGTCAGAGTATTGACTGGTTCACTCAATGCCAGAATAATGGACTGGGGGAATGGTATGTGTGCCTGTGGCATACTGAATCAGTGAGCTTGCACCTTACTGAAAAGTTGCCCTAAGGGTGCTAGTACATGACAGACTATATTACAAACTTGCACATCTCACACATACAGGACCCTGTTCTTAGATTAACCCATAGAGATTAGTAACTTTGCTCTCATCACAAATACCTGAAAATTGCTGATGCAATGTTAAACAACATTAAAACTACTCATACCAAAACATAAATATTTGCATCAGTTACCATATTTTGTCTGTAGAGAGAATATTTTTATACAAAAGGAATTTTAAATGTTGATATATTTCATGAATGAAGAGTGATGATTATTTTGTGCATTTTGACCATATATGCTGGAAGTTTATCACTTTCAGTGAAATATGGAACAATTCCCTTAATGGCAACATGGTCATTTCATGAGATATTTTATGGTAATCATGGTTGCACATTATTAAAAAGTAAACTGTTCCTAACTTTTTTAAACAAGATCACTTTCACACAGCCAATAATGCCCAAAAGTTCATTGGTTTGTTTTTGTCCAAGCCCAAAGTAAACCCAAACACTTATTGGCCTTCAAAAACATCATACTTTACATTAAGGTTTAGTGGAAATTCAAACAGTAATTGTGACAATGTGTTCAAAGACATTTTTGGTTTATGTCTGTATGATAGTCTATGATGCCTCTTTCTCCTATGTGATTCAAATATTCAAATTGAAAATGATCATAGTTTCAAATTACATAATAAACAAAAATAATGTTTCTTTATGTAAAAAAAAAAAAAAAAAAAAAAAAAAAAAAAAAAAAAATCATTAATTGCATTAATGTTTTATTAGTATGAAAGTGGAATGCATCAAGAGTAATATATAATTGGAATAAGAACAAGTCTATTTAGATAAAACATGGCATGCTGACTGAAATGACACAGACAAGAAATAGTTTAAGGGTGAAACAGCATGTTATTTAAAAAAAGTTTAATAAAGTTTATTATTTTTACACACCTGTAACTCTTTTTGCCATTGTTTGTTTGTTTGTTATATTATTTTTTTTTGTGTGTAAAGATGTATACCGGTAAGTATATTATTAAATTGATTCCCTCTGTTATTTGTGAGAATGTATGAGGACTGAACATTAGGGATTTACACTGAATTTTGAGTACCGGTAGTTCTCACATACTAAGACCTCACACAGGCTAAAATCCAGATTAAGTTGTATAACTTGTTAAATACTTGTAGTTGTAAAGCAAATAGTTTGTTTATCTAAACTTAACACTGTTAACACAAATTACAATGTTTTTTTTTTATTATTTAATTATAATTTATATGTTTATTCATGTCAATTTTTATGAAAAACTTCAAAATCCATAGCATAGTTTGTAATTTTTTTACTATGGAACAAAAAGATCTTTCATTCTAGACTGTGATGGTAGGGTCTGATCATGAAAAATGCGATCAAAGGACACTTGTTCTCATCACAAAAAATATTAAAAATGTAATTGAAAAAAGTTACATTTATTTATTTATTTATTTATTTATTTATTTATTTATTTATTTATTTATTTATTTATTTATTTATTTTATTTTTTCTATTTTTTTTTGCAGAAAAATTATGAAAGTTAAAACTTAAAAACTAAAAAAGGGTTTGTTAAAATTTAGTCTTATTTTGAAAATATGATATCCATGGAAATGCTGTCATAAATAACTATCAAACTTAACTTCTTTAACAATAATGAACTACCAGCATGCCTTCTTACAGGTAGACATAAAATTATTAAAGAAAATTACCATATTGACACAAGTATGTCAGGTAAATAATTTTAACAATTACTGATAGAAAGTAAAAACTTTAACACAAAAATAAACATAAAAGAAAAAGTTTTATCCTTACCAAACATGTAAAGATCTGTTTATTTACATTGTAAACAGTACATTTCATATAAATTTGTCTCAGTTTTTGTGTATGTAATGATACCCAATTAACTACTAAGGTTTTTTAATAACAATTTTAAATTCATATTTTGTAAGTTATTTTTTTACCTTTTACTACAATTAAAAATATTAAAAAACAGAGTACAGGTTTTTTTTCAATATAATTTTTCATAATTTAGTTATTGTTAAATAACAGATCTCTCTCTCTCTCTCTCTCTCTCTCTCTCTCTCTCTCTCTCTCTCTTTCTCTCTCTCTCTCTCTGTCTCTCTCTCCCTCTCTCTCTCTGTATGTGTTGTAAGTACACAAAAAACTTCTAGAATTAATGGTGATTTTAAATTCACTTTTTACTGCAGTTGACGATAAATTTATAAAATCTAAATACAAGTACATGATGTACAAGTGTTCTCATTTAAACTTTTCATATTGTTGTCATTGTTCAAAAACAAACATCTTTCTGTTAAAATTTATTTTAAAAATGTCTAAGGATGATTAATATATAAATTTTTTTCCCTTTCCTTTTTCTGTCTTTTTCATCCTTTCACTTTTATCTCATTGTAATTACATGTAATTTATTTTATCTTTCTTTTCATTTCCATACTGATGATATAGAGATATCATAAACATCATATTTATCATAAACTATTTGACAAAATTACATATCTGTTAATGCAAATCTAATATATGAGTCTACAAATTGGATTTTTTATATTTTAAGAAGTTTTTTTTCCAGTCCATTGCTCTTTTTTAAACTTGCATTCTTCATCATAAGTAAAACATTTTCCGTATGTAAGACATAATGTCTTTTTATTTATATTTATTTCTCGAATGTTATGGTTTACCGTATTTGACTTTCATAAGAGCATGAAATTTTATGGTCACAGAACTATTAAATATAAGTAATGTGAGTTTATGTACTCTCAAAATGTATAAATTTAATGAAATCCTAATTCTATTTTAAATATGTAAATTTAAACGATTTAAATGGAGTATAATCTTGAACTTTACTTAATTGCTCCACAGTCAAACCCGCTATAGATGTCACTAGAAGGAGCTCAAATAATAAAAAAGTTTAAAATATTAATAATAAAGTTTAAAGATGTAAGTGTATCTCAAATTATTCACATAAATGATCAGGTGTTTCAAATTCATATGGCTTTAAAGAGAAGTTCAACTGTATCAGTCATGACCAAAATCATCTATCAAGTACATTTGTTCTAAAAGCATTATTATGTTTTTAATATAAAATAATTTTCTGTTAAAAATCAAATATATGTATTGTAGAAAAGAAAGGAGTATATGTTAGGGTCTAATTTATCCCCTCCACACAAAAATAAATAAATAAAAATTTGAATTACACATTAGTTAAGGATTTAATTTGAGTTAACACTATTTCTGTTAAATTTGCAAATATAATTTTTATTTTACTGTTTTAATAACTGATGGTATCTAAATATATAGCAAATACCTGCTGAATTTTGAATTTAGCCTGACATTGCATGTATGACATTGAAGTGTTTTTTGGTATCTAAATGGCATTACATGTATGACATTGAAGTGTTTTTGGTATCTAAATGACATTACATGTATAACATTGAAGTGTTTTTTGGTATCTAAATGACATTACATGTATGACATTAAAATTTTTTTTGGTATCTAAATGATATTACATGTATGACATTGAAGTGGTTTTTTTTTGGTATCTAAATGGCATAACATGTATGACATTGAAGTGATTTTTTGGTATCTAAATGACATTACATGTATGACATTGAAGTGTTTTTTGGTATCTAAACAACATTACATGTATGACATTGGCATGTTTTTTGGTATCTAAATGACATTACATGTATGACATTGAAGTGATTTTTGGTATCTAAATGGCATTACATGTATGACATTGAAGTGTTTTTTGGTATCTTAATGGCATTACATGTATGACATTGAAGTGTTTTTTCATCAATTAATAACTTCCTTGGTAATATTTTGCACTATTTATCTCTTATAAAAGTACAAGCATAAATAAAAAATTAATAATTTGTTATTTGCCATTTTTACTTCACTTAAACAATTTGTCAAATATAAATTTGTTAATTTTTTTTTACATGGTACCCGGTACTTTTTCGTTTACTTTTCTGTCCATATTTCAATTTATTTTAATATCATTTACTTTAAGGGGCTGAGAGGTCCCTTATAATTTATTCTTCTTTTTATATTTGTTTTTTGTTTGTTTGTTTGTTTTGTTTTTTTTTTTTGTTTGCATAAATCCATAGATTGAATAGATGCAAAATATAAAACTTAGTTATATTGGTTTGTGCTAACTGTCAACAAAATCCAGAAATAAGTACCCAAATAATTTTAAATGCTGCATGTTGTGAAAAGTAAAGACAAGAAATGTTGCAGATTGACTGGCTTGATTGACTATAATGTGTAGAAGATAGTGTTACAATCTCAAGTTTTTAGTTCTGGTTTGTTGTGTTCATTTCTCTTTACACCAAACAATCATATTTGTTAGTCTTTATGTTTTGGAGTAGTGGACCACGTACACCGAACAATCATATTTGTCAGTCTTGATGTTTGGGAGTAGTGGACAAACTCATGTTGGTATCATTTTTTTATAAATTATAACTTTACTTTCATTTATTTTTTGCAGATGGTGTGGTTAAAACTTGGGAAGCAGAGAGTGGGAAAATGGTCATGGCATCACATGAACACAAAGGCTGGGTTACAGACTTCTTATATTGGTAAGTGAGATAGAGTCTGATCTTTATGAGCAGAATTGTTTTTCATGTTATCTTTTGATGTTAAAGAAAAATAAATTAAGATGTATTTTCTATATGCAATAAATCAGACATTAAAGTTCATGAAAGAAAACACACATGTATATTTATGAAAAGTATATGAATGCAAATGTACTTTAAACCATATATATTCAACTGTGAAAAAGAAATACATGTACATGTACATGGTTTGGTTACCTCTTACTTGTGAAGAGAATCACAAGTCACTTTATGATATAACAAAAATTTTTATTTTTCAGGAATGATGCAAAGTTAATGTTGTCATCAGCAAATGATGGAGATTTGATAGCTTGGTCCTCAGGTGGTGGTGTTGCTGATAAAATAAGTGTAAGCTTTATAATAGTACATTATGTACAGTTTTATTTTAAAAAAGTATTAGTATATACCGTACAAAACAGGAATCTAATCTTGGAACAAATACACATCTTCATTGTTATAATAATCATTTATATATCTAGCCTTAAAAGTGAGACATTGAAGTCATTTGGTTATAAGCACCATCATCTCCATTTGTAAAACATTCTGGTTAAAGTTGTTTCAAAAATATTTTTCAAAAACTTTGAGTGTCAGGGAAGTAAAATCTGACATAAAGTTTGATCATTTAACATACTCTAGGCAATTTCACATAAGATGAACACTAGATGACCTTGACCTTGGGTCATATAACTTTTTTTAATTTAAAATTTACATAATCATTTTTTCACATTAGATAAGAGAAGACAAACCAAAAAACACAGGACAAAGTAAACAGTCTAAAATGTGTCAAAAATTGATATGTTATATAACATTGTGATCTTAAATGATGATTTCACCATAGATTTATTTTGTATTATACATAAGCAATATAATGAGTGACATGGAATGTAATGGGTAGTGTATGGTAATGGCGGTTTTCACTTTTGTGAATATCCTTACACTCATATTGAGGCAATCAGTTCTGTGGTTCTGGAGAAAGTTGGAGTGCCTTTAAAAAATTGCCCACTTTGGATAAAGTAAACAAACAAATCTCTTTTCATGCTAGTATATCTGCCAAAAAAGATTCAAACCTAGGCAGTGACAGGCATTGTGGTTCATAATTATGCACAAAAGACAACTCAAGTCATTGAGGCCAAAGTAATGTACCGGTAATAAAGGTACTTTGTTTTTTAATTCACATATTTCTTTAGGAAACACATGAAGAGACACTGAAAGTTAACACAGTGAAATCATGATTTGTGTAGATTGTATTTATGTGACATTTGTTTTTCTTGTTCTTTCATGGTGGTTAGCACTCTTGAGATGGTCAAGTTATGAAAAGGGTCACTAGGGAAACCTAAAGGATATTGTATTTATTCATGTTACTGAAAAACGAGGTTCAAATGATCAAAACTCTGTTACATTCCATCAAGATAAAATATCCTTTAATCATTAATAAATTTTATATTTATTTTGTTTACTAGATTGGTATGCCAGTTTATTGTATGGCCATCAACCCCAGAAGGAAACATCTAGTTTGTGGTGTTAATGGTGGAATTCGAGTGTATGCACTTGATGAAAGTAAGTCAAAGCCTTCTATTGACTGTCACAATAAATGCATAATCACAGCATTTTGTCACAACATTCAATGTACCACTGCACTATTATATAAGGCAATATGATATCCCAGCACTTTGTCACAAGTTGAATTTATTTTTGCTATATAAATCAGTTTTGCAAATCAAATAGGGTAAACTAAATTGCTACTATTTATGAGGACATAATTCTTTGAAGAATTTTAACACCAGTTGCCTTATTAATAAAACCATTACTGTGATTTAGAATTTTAAAAATATCATGATATATATGTCACCCAGTTTTAAGAAATCTTGACAATTACTAAGCACTAGGTACATTGTGTAGATCAGTTAGAGAGATTGTTTCATACATCAGGAGAGGGAGTGGGTTATTGATTTTTTGGTCATAAAAGGTGTCTAGGTATCTAGAAATAGAGAGATAAGTACATATTTTAAATGTGTGGTCCACTGAGAACACTAACTGAGCATTGCCATCAATACCTTTTTTTTTTGTTATAAGCTTTTGCATCTTTTTGTATAGCTTGTAACACCTTGATATAAATGCATAAATTTTTATTTTGTTATTTATCCTTTTTTAATATGCTCAAATCAGATCAAATGTGTCATTACCGCAACTTTGGTTGTATGTAGGGGAAGTTAATGGGAAACATTTTTTGTCATTTCGTATTCTGTCTGCATCCACTGTGAGAATTTTGATGATTTTGAAAACTTGTTACTTTCTTTCTTAGAATTTTTTGTAAGTAGATGGGGCAAATAATAACATCATTTACATGGATGTATCTGAGCATTTGAGCAGACGACACTTCTACTGACAAATCGGACACAAAATGATGCCAAATGCTCATCATGCTGTGTTACCTGTACATTTCAGTGACATCATAATTTTTTACTTTTTTCCAGGTGTTTCTTCTTTATTTGATTATTTTTGTTATATTTTCAAATCCTATAGAGATATATAAGAAAAAATTGGCACAAGTTATTAGTATGTATTGATAAGTAAAATGTAACTAACCTTAATAAATACATGTGTAACAATTATTTGATTTGCAGCCATTTTCACCACATGCTTCAATTCATTTTAATTACTATTAATAAATTTTTTAATTATAGTCATTTCTAACTTGATGTTTGTACATTAAATTATGTATTTTATGTATTTAAGTTAAAATAATGTTTTGTTATTGAATGTTTTATGTTAAAGGGAAGTTAAAAATTTTAGTTCTGATCATAAAGGAAGAGGGAAATGCTTTTTCACTTTTAGCATTATTTCATATATATTTGTTTGCGTATAGGTGATTGGTTTTATCTGTTTTCCAGTCCATCATAAATAATTGCATCTCTATGTGCGATTGAATTTAAGTTTTTTGTGAATGTGATAAAGAATGTGTGGTTTTCTCTTGCTGAGACCAAAGTCTCTATGACACACCAGTGACATATTAAATGATTTTAAATGTCGCTGGACACATCATTGTCTAAGTCAACATTCTTAATTTGGTTTAAATTAAATATTCACACTATTTTTTCATGCAAGTTTTTTTGTCTATAGATATCTTGTTTATAAAAAATTACTTGAAAAGTGAGACTATGGTAGTAATGTGATAGTCATGTGATTGTCTGTTAGTATTACCTGTAAGTATCCATTAACTGTTGTTGTCCTCAAATGAATAATAATTTAATTTGAATCTTTGAGTGAAGATTTTCCTATGTTTGTTTCTTTTTTGCCATTATTTTGAGTGGGCATAAACAATAGGGAATGTGAAAGCACACATTTTTGTACTGATTGCAAAGGGTCTTGTATATTGTTTTGTTACATGGTTGAAGGACACACACACACACACACACACACACACACACACTGTATATAAATATGATGATCACACAGTTAAAACCATAAACACCACAACAATGACTTTTGTTAATGTTATGAAATACATTTAAAATTTTTAAAACAATACAATTTTAATTTTTTATAATGATGTGATGTGTCAATTTACTATATACCAGTATTTCAATTTACTGTATTTCAATACTTACCGTATGTTAATGCTATACAAAATAACATATAACAGTTGCAAAATATACAAATATACAAATTACCTGCATGCCTGATGGTTAATTATTTAGGTTAGTTATTAGAAACACGATATTGACATGTTAGTGAACATAAGATCTTCATGTAATTACAGTACAAGATTTTATCAATTTTTGCCTCTTTCTTTTTTAATTTTTTTATTTTTATTTATTTTAATTTTTTTTAAATTTTAATATATAAATTCCCAAAGCCTTCAGATGTTAGTATTATAATTACTTTATAAGATTTACAGTTCTGTGATACTCATGGATATATTACACTGGGGACAATGGAGTCAAGGATAAAAAGATTTATTTAAATTTCATTCATTATGATAATCCTAACCTTCAGTATATTCAATTTATAATACTGTAAGCTTTACCAATCATAACTTTTAAATTTGAGTAGTTTGGTAATAATATTCCTTATCATAAACAATCTAATTACAATTTCGATTTTAATCCTCCGAACACATTCATATTTTGAACTTTATATGACTGTTAACTTTAAAGGATTAAAATTTCAAAATACATGTAATTCAATTAAAATCTACATGTATTGAATAACTATAATACAAAATAACATATAGTGTGACCTCAGATGTGATATTTAAACGTTGAAATGTAAAAATAGGTTTATAAGATTATCAGGTTTGTTAAAGAACTTTGTTTTAGATTTTTTTTATCAGAAAATAAGTTTTTCAAGTATGCAATTTATTACCGTGTGTACCGATTTACACATGTGCCAGCTCTTTCATTTACATCTCAGACATGCATTATGAGCATGAGATCTTAACTACTGGGCCACATGTGTGTACCGGCTTTACACATGTACCAGTGCTTTCATTTACATCTCTGACATACATTATGAGCATGAGATCTTAACTACTAGGCCACATGTGTGTACCGGCTTTACACATGTACCAGCACTTTCATTTACATCTCTGACATGCATTATGAGCATGAGATCTTAACTACTAGGCCACATGTGTGTACCGGCTTTACACATGTACCAGCACTTTCATTTACATCTCTGACATGCATTATGAGCATGAGATCTTAACTACTGGGCCACATGTGTGTACCGGCTTTACACATGTACCAGTACTTTCATTTACATCTCTGACATACATTATGAGCATGAGATCTTAACTACTAGGCCACATGTGTGTACCGGCTTTACACATGTACCAGCACTTTCATTTACATCTCTGACATGCATTATGAGCATGAGATCTTAACTACTGGGCCACATGTGTGTACCCGCTTTACACATGTACCAGCACTTTCATTTACATCTCTGACATGCATTATGAGCATGAGATCTTAACTACTAGGCCACATGTGTGTACTGGCTTTACACATGTACCAGCACTTTCATTTACATCTCTGACATGCATTATGAGCATGAGATCTTAACTACTAGGCCACATGTGTGTACCGGCTTTACACATGTACCAGTACTTTCATTTACATCTCTGACATACATTATGAGCATGAGATCTTAACTACTAGGCCACATGTGTGTACCGGCTTTACACATGTACCAGCACTTTCATTTACATCTCTGACATGCATTATGAGCATGAGATCTTAACTACTAGGCCACATGTGTGTACCGGCTTTACACATGTACCAGCGCTTTCATTTACATCTCTGACATGCATTATGAGCATGAGATTTGTGTACTGCCTTGAAACATGTACCAGCACTTTCATTTACATCTCTGACATGCATTATGAGCATGAGATTTGTGTACTGCCTTGAAACATGTACCAGCACTTTCATTTACATCTCTGACATACATTATGAGCATGAGATCTTTACTACTGGGCCACATGTGTGTACCCGCTTTACACATGTACCAGCACTTTCATTTACATCTCTGACATGCATTATGAGCACGAGATCTTTACTTCTGGGCCACATGTGTGTACCAGCTTTACACATGTACCAGTACTTTCATTTACATCTCTGACATGCATTATAAGCATGTGATCTTTACTACTGGGCCACATGTGTGTACCGGCTTTAAAATAATACCATAAGAGTTCCGATAATCAATTGGTCTAAAGCACTGACTTTCAGATCACAGCACTTTTAATCACCAAGGTTCAGGTACCACTTTTGGTGACAGATTTCTAGTGTGAGAAAGGCTTTCAGTTTTCTTACCTGAGCTAGGAGTTTTTTCTCAATGTACACAAGTGTTCTCCACCATCCCAGATATATGTAACAGACTTGATGTAAGTGAAAAAAAAATCTAATTTCATTAGTCCACTCTTAACTCCAATAAAACTGGACAATGTAAGTTTACACTCAGTTATCATGCATGTCAGATATAATACTTCAGATAATTTTATTTATTTTATTTTATTTATTATTTTTTATTTTATATATTTATTTTTTTGTTGATTTATTTGATTACTGTAATTATGGAGGCTAGTATATTTTATGAAAAAGATTGCATTTGATCATCTTTCAAATAACTTATGTGAAAGATAACTGAATTCTGTTTATATTTTTAGTACACAATTTTAATCTTTTGATATTTTTTGAGATATCAGTATGAGCAATAATTTAAAAATTCTAAAAAAATAAAAAAAAAAAAAAACTATCGTCTTTATCTAAAAAACTTCTTTATTTTGTTATTAAATTTTTATTTTCAAAAGTTTTCATTTTATTTAAATCATTTATTAAAATATGTTTATTTTAAAATCAAATATAAGTACAATCTCACTCAAATGTTAGAAATGAATAAAATTGAGTTTAGAAATAATAATGATTACATGTTTGTATTTGTAATGTTATCAATATTTTTTCAGACTCTTTTTATCTTTGTTTTTGTCTGTTTTACATTATTCTATAAATTATACATTTACAGAAAAAGATTCAGGACAAGTTATAGATAACAGAGTACTATTTATAGCACCGGAGCATACAGACATTGTCAGATGTATTGTATGTCACGAATCTAGGATTTACTCTGCTGGGTATGTAAAAAGCACTCCTTCTCTCTCTCTCTCTCTCTCTCTCTCTCTCTCAAAGACAAAGAAGTCTTTCTCTCATTATCTGTTAGTCAAAGTTTTCTCTCTCTCTCAGAAAGTGGAAAAAAATTTTTAGCCTTGATACATATATATATACATACACAAGAAATGTTTTACCCTTTTTCTTTATAGGTTGCTGTATGATATATACAAGTGTCTATGTAGAACTGTTATTTTTAGTGGTTTTTGTTCAGTCTGGCATTGCCATAAGGCGAGACTTAGGTGTTACTTTTACGGTGTCGTCATAGGCGGCATGTCAAAATATGAAAGTTTATGTTGAAGTAAGGTATTTTCTTCCCAATCAAAAAATAACCAGGCGAGACATTTAAATTCATGGAATTCTTGTTTTTACATTTCAGTTCGAAAAATGTCACATTAATTTGAAATACAACAAATAAATCTGACAGATATAATCAGAAGATATGTGTACCTTCTGATAGTCAAGTAAATTTTTCAAGTCAGGTTAAGTTTCATAAAAACATAAAAGTTAATAAGAAAATTCGAATTAATCATGGTATGGAATGATTTTTTCTTTATATTTGCAGGTATGATCAACAATTAGTCATTTACGACTCCTCTTACACAGGTGATAACAGTTTACAGCCAATATTTCAGTATGTATCAGTCTATTTAGTGTCTAGTTTAACTTAGAAATTCAGCAAACTTTGGCAAAAAGTAGGTCAAAACATTGTAAATAAAGAAATGTATTATCTGTAAATGAGTAAAGATATAAGTGAAAAAAAACTTTCAGATATAGACCAGTCTGATATATTTCTATGACTTGACTAATTTTTATAATTATTGTGTGGGTATATTACAATGCTTTCAAATAAATAGTTTACTCTACATTTTAATAAATAAACACCCTAAAATATTACTAAAAATAAAACCAAATATTAAAATTGAAAATTGGTAATATAATTACTGAAGTAGATAAAAATAATAAATAAATGCAGGTATGATCAACAGTTAGTTATTTATGACTCCTCTTACACAGGTGATAACAGTTTACAGCCAATATTTCAGTATGTTTCAGTCTATTTAGTGTCTAGCTAAACTTTGGATATTGTTCTCTCAATTAATATACACAAGAATCTCTAATTCCATATTCATGCTGTTAAACTTGATACATTTTAATATAACTGATGAGAAAAATATGATTTAATAGTTAATTTGACCATGTGACTTAGCAAGAGAAAATATTGTTTACCCTGTTGAAAAACATCATACCAAGAGCCATCTGCAAACCCCACCTGAGTTATCACTTTTGGAAAGAAAACATCCACTCATCTTTTCAGGTCAAGTTTTTCAGGTGAAAATATGGTGACAGACAAGATACATATAATTTCCAAGCTGTTGTAATATGCAGGTGTAGATGCTGCTGTGAACTAATAGTCTTAATGGTACAGTCTAAAATTATAAATTATGTTGGTGATATATTTGTCCATAATTTTAATTCCTACCTTTTCATTAACAGAAACAAGAATGCTCATGATGCTGGTATATCTTGCCTTTTGCTGGCAAAAGATAACGAGAATAATACATGGTGAGTTATCTATTGCATAAATCAAATCTTCAAACACAACACATCTCTTAATGAGACAAGCCAGATCATAAATGTTTCCAATAAGAAAGATTTGTAGCATAGACCATGTAGCATTTTCCTGATTGATGTCAAAGAACAAATCAATTCCACACAGACTTGATTGCAAAACAATGGTTAATCACATTTTAGCAGTGTTTGTATAGTATCAAGGACGTAAGTCCTAAATATTCCCTGTAATATATAAAACTGTCAGTTTATTATATATGATCTTAACAGTTAACATGACTGTATCAAACCTACTCTAAATGATTGTCTAACTATAGAAAATCCTGTATAAAAACATTCTTAAAGCCTATCAAATATTGACATTATAGACAGGTGGTCTTAATATAGAGGTTCTTTTGCTTAAAATATGAAACATTGTTACAAATGTATCTTAAAACACTGGTCTTAATTGACAGATGGTCCTTATATAGAAGTGGTTACTGTAGCAGTTTTTACTATATTTGGAATTGCAATTATTAGTCTTATTTACTTTTAATCATTAATTTTTTATAAATGTTGTTCATTTTTAAAAATCACATACATTTTTAAACTTACCTGGTATATTAATTTTATCAATGACAAACATTTCAGTTTTCAGCATTGTACCTGCTAATTTAGATTAGAAACATGATATTACAGTACATGCTAATAAAATTCACTCCTGAAGTAATTTTGAACTGTTTCAAAACTTATGATTTATTAGCATTTGGCTTTGATATTTTCAGGATATTAACAGGTTCGTTTGATAAAACAGTGAAAATATGGTCAGTTGATGGAAAACCTATACATAAATTAGACAATTTCCTATCTACTGTGAGTGGAATTTGTTATGTCCCACGTAATAAGACAGTTTGGGTAGCAGGAGGAACTTCATATGCTAGTCTATTTGACCCCAAATCTGGGGATAATGTAAGTATGACTTCCTGTTTACTGTTAAATTAGTATTTTCCCAATTTAATATTTGACCCAAAATCTAGAGATCCCTGCTTACTACTTAAATTAGTATTTATGTTTTCCCAATGCAATATTTGACCCCAAATCTAAGGACATCTATGTAGTAATCTACAAAGATATTGTTTGACAAGAATAATTTTAGATTTTACTCACTGAGAGTCAGATGCTCATTGTTGTTGGTGAATATGAAAACCAGCTTCCTTATATAATACACAATTTTACATTTACTTGATTTGAATTTTGCATATTTAGTCTGAAATGGAGTAAGTTGAAGTAATGGTGTTTACTCCCCAGCCAAGATTTTTCCATTATTTCAAGCAGAGCCAGTCAAACCTGGGTAAAACCTGTCAATATTTGCCAAACTGAAATGACAAACTTTCATACTAGGATCTGCCTAAGTGGGATAGGAATCTATATGGTGAGAGGCACATTGATTATAAGTGCAGGCTTGAGACCACTTGGAGATCAAGGCCCTATTCTGAAATGGATTTTTATAATCATTGTACTTAACTTTCACAGTAAATGTTTCAACTAGAAGTTGAGGACTTGTAGCATTAGTTTTATATTCCTAGAGAACACTTTAAGCTTGCATTTCAGATGATCTATGACCAGACACAAATACAATATCAATTTTAAATTCCATTGTATTCAATAAAATTGTATAGAAAATGTATACAAATATGTTCATATTTGATATAATATTTCATAAAAATATATATTCTTTTAGGTTTCAGATTTTATTGGAACATTTCAAACACAAGAAGAAGAAAAATATCATCTACAAATTATGAAATATTTTGGTGAATTAAATTCTGTTGTTGGTAAGATATCACATTATAATTCCCTTTAAAAACTTTTCAGCATTATTTTTAGCACTTATTATATCATGGTAGGAGTCAGTTTCTAGAGCATTCACCCTTAAAATTGAGGATTATTGATTTAGACTTAAAGCTGGATTATATAAATACATAACTAATAAGCTTTGAATAACTAACCTTTGAAGAATCTATGTTCAGTTCATTGAAAATTAAGCAGTGTCACATGGTAAAAAATCTGTAACTAAATATATCTCAATTTTAAGTCTTAATTTTGCAATTATTTACCTATAAGTAGCTGGTAATATGATGATGTAAGTATTTATTGTAGCTATAAGAAATTAAGAGTGTTTTTATCTATCTCTTTTTTCCTTTTTGCTTGATTAATTTAAATATTTAATGCTATCTAACAGTATCATTTTTTTTATTTGCAATACTGTTTCTTATTTCATACTTAACAAGAAATACACTTACCTACATTCATTAAAAATTTTACAGTAAC
Organism: Tegillarca granosa; assembly: GCA_029721355.1. Classification (NCBI taxonomy): domain Eukaryota; kingdom Metazoa; phylum Mollusca; class Bivalvia; order Arcoida; family Arcidae; genus Tegillarca; species Tegillarca granosa. The sequence continues at coordinate 14,961,976 of CM056600.1, read as the reverse complement.
TGAATGGTCCTTATTGAAGATTTCCTTTTGACTGATGAGTCTATTGTGGACTTGACAATCATTAAAGATTGCATAGTAACTGACAAGTCATTATTGAAGATTTCATTGTAACTGACAATACTAATTGCAAGATTTATTTAAGATGTCAAAGTGTCTGACTAGACATTTATTGAAGAAGTCAAAGTGTCTGACTAGACATTTATTTAAGATGTCAAAGTGTCTGACTAGACATTTATTTAAGATGTCAAAGTGTCTGACTAGACATTTATTTAAGATGTCAAAGTGTTTGACTAGACATTTATTGAAGATGTCAAAGTGTTTGACTAGACATTTATTTAAGATGTCAAAGTGTCTGACTAGACATTTATCTAAGATGTCAAAGTGTCTGACTAGACATTTATTTAAGATGTCAAAGTGTTTGACTAGACATTTATTGAAGATGTCAAAGTGTTTGATCAGACATTTATTAAAGATGTCAAAGTGTTTGACTAGACATTTTTTGAAGATATCAAAGTGTTTGACTAGACATTTATTGAAGATGTCAAAGTGTCTGACTAGACATTGATTTAAGATGTCAAAGTGTCTGACTAGACATTTATTTAAGATGTCAAAGTGTCTGACTAGACATTTATCTAAGATGTCAAAGTGTCTGACTAGACATTTATTTAAGATGTCAAAGTGTTTGACTAGACATTTATTGAAGATGTCAAAGTGTTTGATCAGACATTTATTAAAGATGTCAAAGTGTTTGACTAGACATTTTTTGAAGATATCAAAGTGTTTGACTAGACATTTATTGAAGATGTCAAAGTGTCTGACTAGACATTGATTTAAGATGTCAAAGTGTCTGACTAGACATTTATTTAAGATGTCAAAGTGTTTGACTAGACATTTATTGAAGATGTCAAAGTGTCTGACTAGACATTTATTGAAGATGTCAAAGTGTTTGACTAGACATTTATTGAAGAAGTCAAAGTGTCTGACTAGACATTTATTTAAGATGTCAAAGTGTTTGACTAGACATTTATTTAAGATGTCAAAGTGTCTGACTAGACATTTATTTAAGATGTCAAATGTTTGACTAGACATTTATTGAAAATGTCAAAGTGTTTGACTAGACATTTATTGAAGAAGTCAAAGTGTCTGACTAGACATTTATTTAATATGTCAAAGTGTCTGACTAGACTTTTATTTCAGAATAGATAGTGACTGACTAGACATTTATTGAAGATGTCAAAGTGTTTGACTAAACATTTATTGAAGATGTCAAAGTGTTTGACTAGACATTTATTGAAGAAGTCAAAGTGTCTGACTAGACATTTATTTAAGATGTCAAAGTGTCTGACTAGACATTTATTGAAGAAGTCAAAGTGTCTGACTAGACATTTATTTAAGATGTCAAAGTGTTTGACCAGACATTTATTGAAGATGTCAAAGTGTCTGACTAGACATTTATTTAAGATGTCAAAGTGTCTGACTAGACATTTATTTAAGATGTCAAAGTGTTTGACTAGACATTTATTTAAGATTTCATAGTGACTGACTAGACATTAATTGAAGATGTCAATGTGTCTGACTAGACATTTATTGAAGATGTCAAAGTGTCTGACTAGACATTTATTGAAGATGTCAAAGTGTTTGACTAGACATTTATTGAAGAAGTCAAAGTGTTTGACTAGACATTTATTGAAAATGTCAAAGTTTTTGACTAGACATTTATTGAAGAAGTCAAAGTGTCTGACTAGACATTTATTTAAGATGTCAAAGTGTCTGACTAGACTTTTATTTCAGATGTCAAAGTGTCTGACTAGACTTTTATTTAAGATTTCATAGTGACTGACTAGACATTTATTGAAGATGTCAATGTGTCTGACGATTTCATAGTGACTGACTAGACTTTTAATTAAGTTTTCATATTGACTGACTAGACTTTTATTGAAGACTTGATAGCAACTGACTTTTTTTAACATGCTGCTTATCATGTGAAACTAGTTTTTCTTTAAGCAAAATTTCTAATTAAATTAAAATAAGTCTTTCATAATATGATAAGCATTTTTTGTTTCATAACATCCATCTAAACATTTTCAGAAACTTTTGATGAGATTACTTGTTATTTCACATCACCTTATTTTTCTATACAGCCCAACTTTTTATTCTTTTTTCAGCATCAAGCAGTAGAAGACATTTAATTGTATGGAAGTATAATTCTTCAGGGTGTATAACAGCTTTAAAATGTAAAATACCCTTAGAAAGTTTATGTTACAGTAAGTACTGGTAATTTATATAGTATATAAGATATATTTTGCAAATTGTCTATTTGTTATATTTTTAGAAATTTGAATCATTTGACAATGTTTTAATCATGTATAATAATTATATCCATACTTCATCTGCAAATCTTGTTAATTTTAAGTTTTATAAATTAAAATTTTTGTTAGGTCCTATTTTCAAGCGATGGGGGTCTATAATGAACTAATCTCTACCAAACAAATTAAATTAAATTTTTGTTAGGTCCTATTTTCAAGCGATGGGGGTCTATAATGAACTAATCTCTACCAAACATGATTTAACTTATTTGTGATAGATGGTAGTGTCTACCACTGTGTTACTTAACCACACAGTGCTCAATACATACAGTAAGTAACTAATGTTAGGATTTTGATTGTGTAAAATTGCATTTTTATGGTAATATTTATTTTTCAGCAAGGAAAGTGCCAATTTTGATATTTAGTGGTGATAATGATGGTGTAATAACAAAATGGGAAAGAATGCAATCAAATCATTTTATGTACAGGTAAATATATAATTCAACCCTTTACTCCTGGCTTACTTTGATGTACCATTGAAGTGTGTTGATATACCAATGCTGTTAGTCTCTTTTTGAAATATTAAAACAGTTGAAATTTTATCATTTAATTTGATAAAGGTCTGAATAAAGGGAATTTTATGTACCCGTATGTTAAGTTGATTGTTTGAAAAAGGCATAAGCAAATTATTGTGAAATATAATCCATTGTCGAAGATAATTTTTAAAAAGTAAATAAAAAATTTTATTTGTTTTTATAAGCATCAAGTCATGATTTTAAAAATGTGTTAAATTGTATGAATACAAAATATATTGTCTCTTTTATATATCTGCAAGAAAAGGAAAAAATGATTTAACATTTAGACATGATTAATTTGTCATACTAGCATCTGATACTTAACAATATCAAGTTTTTAGTTTGGTGTACAGCACAAAAGTAGTCATTTTAAAGAGTTAGAATGAGTTATCTCCCTTTATACTTTATCTATTAACGGTGTTTATTTATTACAGTAAAGAGATGTACCAATTAAGTGATTCCAAATTAAAGAAAAAAAGAAGAGTAGGAAGTAAAGCTAGAGAACTAATGTTAGAACAACAGCTAAGTCAAAGTCAAGCTCAGAAACAAGAACAAATCCGTGCAGAAAGTAGTGCTAAACAAAACAACAAAATACAGAGTCATTATGCATTTAACAAACCAATGATACCTCCTGTAAGTTAAAGACACTGGGCCAAAATAAAAATATAGTTTGTTTCCCCTTGCGCCACCGACCCTAAAAATTTTATTTTATTTTATTGAAAAATGCTGTGTTTTTTGCTGTTTTTTTTTTTTTTTCGTGATTCTGTGCTAATAGATTCCGGTTCGATTCTCTTTCCTTTTCACGATTAAGTCACCAACCTTCTTAGTTGTCAAGACGCATATACAGTTATAATTCAATGCGATACAAACACCGTAGTGATAAGATGTACTAGTAAACATACAAGGTGACATGTGAAGAATGTTTCCTAACCAGAAAAGAAAACTATGAGGAAAAAAAAAAAAAGCCTACCTACCTACCCAATATCAGAAGTAAGGGTAGGGCAAGGGGAAACAAAGATATTTTTAATTGTGGCCCTGTTATAACCATTACTATGGTAACTGGTTCTTGTCTTGTCCCTTACACTCTGGTAATTAATACTAACAGTACATGTATCATCCATTGTCGTTTTGTTCATGCAGCATATACCTTTATCAGGGATTATAACATAGCAGTCAAAATTACTTTATGAAGGATGTTTAAAATTAAATAATCAATAAATACAATGTATTATTCTTTCCAGTAGTTAACACATAAATAAAACACTTTGTATACACCCCTTCAGTCATAAGACATAGAATGGTACACAAATGTACTCTCAGTCTGTCACTCAATCTGTCTGTCCGTTCATTCTCAACATGTCACATTGCATCTTGGGATTGTATGATGTGAATTATTCAAAGTTGATGCAGTTTTTTGTAATGGTAACTTATTGATCTGTATATGGTAATTTTTGGTTAAATTTGAATAGTTTATCCTGGAATTATGTAACTTAATTTGTTAAATTTTGGTCAACTTTTTACATAATATGCTGTGTCTCAGGACTTATTTGTTGTTACATACCTTACATCACGATGTAGATCATTAAGTTATGTCTCATAAATATATTGTCACATTTAGAAGGTTTGACTTTATATTGGTCATCAAATATATCTCAGCCTTTTGTACATGTAGATTTGAATATTAAGCACTAGCATATTGTGCCTTCCTGTAGAAGATATTTGACATCTAGGCTTAGTATTAAAACGTTTACTTAAAAAAATTCCTCCCCCCACAAAATGTTAAGATATTTGATCTGAACTAAATACAAGCATATCATGTACTTATTACACACAACTGTTTATTTATGCTTTCATAAATTTATAATTCATCTGTCATCTTATTGTAGGTATCAACACATGACCATCCAAATACAACAATATTAAAGATAGTTTTTGTTGAAAAGTTAGATTATATATTAGCAGCTTCTGAAGATGCCAATATATGTAAGTATTATATAGTTGACCTTTATATGTATTGTGACTTTAAAGCTCAGATGGTAGAACACTTCAGGATATAAGGAGAAGTTCTATGATTGAGCTATATTAGGGCTCCAATATTTTTCAATATTGTTACAATTTTGTACAAAGTTATATTTTCACAGTTGATAAATCACAAACTTTAAAACCATTGAAGTTATTTATCAAATTATAAAAAGCTTGTTTATTACTTACATTTATATTCGTATGCTCTCAATAAATGGTGGTCAGTCTGTTTGTATATTTGTTTGTCCACCATCTATCAACTTCACCATATCTTTCCTCTTGAACACTAGGACATTTATATTTGGTTCATTATTTACCACTTATTTTTTGCAGTTCAGATGACTTCCTGTTGCCAAACATTTCTTCAGATGTGAGAAAATTGTATAAGCAATGGGGGATCCAATTTTTTTTTAAATCTTTGTCCAAAGTTAAAATATTACATGCATGATCACCTTGTTCAAATTGTAACAACAAAATCATTTAAAAAAATATGTGACAGGAAGAATAATCTTTTACCTTTTTTCAGATGTTTGGGGATTTGACGATGATGCAGTTGAAGCCTTAAAAAGTATGAAACCAGTGGATTTAGAGACATTGATAGCTAAATATAGTATACTGCTAGATGCAGACTCTGAACTACTACCTCAAAATAATAAATTTAACGTAAGTTAGTATAAAATGTGTTAAAATAGAAATGTTATAAAAATGCAATGATGTTTTACACCAGAGTCAAGTTTTTTACTTGTATTGAGTCTGTTTTGTAAGAAACAGGCAGATGTCACTGATGATTACTAGATTACTGGGTTTTACAGGAGTTGATAAGATGTCCCTAGCTCTCTAAACTACTTATCAGCTATTGAAATACCTTTATTAGCATTAAGCAAATAAAAGGCTTCTTTGCAATTCATGATGGTGAAGGAAAACAAAACATAGATTTATAGAATCTATAAACATGTTAAAAAGATACAAAGACTTTGTTTGTGTTTTACAATATCACATGTACACCTCTCTCTCTCTCTCTCTCTCTCTCTCTCTCTCTCTCTCTCTCTCTCTCTCTCTCTCTCATGTATCTTTCATTTCATGGTTAATTTCTTTTACAGGATAGTGATTCAGTAACCAATAGAGTGGCAGGTTTTATATGCAAGTATATATTTGCCTACCATGAGAGTTGTGTTACAAGCTTGGTTGTGGTTGGTCCACAGAATGGAAATCCAGAACTGGACAGTACATATGTGGTAAGTGTAGGAAAGTAGCACTCCCTGTCCTTATGCATGATGGTATTCACTGTCCACTTCATAACTATTGAATGGTATTGAGTATTTTAATGAAACATGTTTATTAATGTCATATACAGAAGATTTGCAGAGCACAGTGCATCGATGTGTGGATAAAACATTGAAGTCATATGATGCAATAAACTAAAATTTTGGTTTTTGTGTCCATTTAAAGCTCTTTAACCAACATTCATATATTATTATTGCATATGGGTCATCCCTCTCATTCTTTCAAATTAAATAACTCAAATTCTATAAGAAAAATATTCACTGTATATTCAAATTCACAAGTTTCACCATAAATTACCATGAAATTAAAGGTTATTTCAGTCAATAGATCTTTTGCAGTATTAATAAAGTCATTTATATTGAATGAATGAATGAATGAATGAATGAATGAATGAATAATTGAACTGTGTCCACCCTTAATATGTATAATTTTACATTCTATATACATGTATATAAAGGAATTTAAGTAAGAGTCATATATATTTGTAAACTCAAAACATTTTGAAGCTGTGAAAAATCAGAAGTTTTAATATTATTTAAACTTTATGTCTTATTTGTTTTATATGTTAAAGCTGCATTAAGTTTTCCAAAGAAAAAATTAAAACGGTGCTAATCTAATTAATGATGTTCCTAATGAACAATGTTAAATTTGGTTCAACGATAAAAGCTTGAATAAATATACAGTATTTACCCAGCAAGATGCAGCATTTGGGATCTAATATTAGAACATGGTTACGTCATCAAAACCCAGGTCATTTAAACACAACTTTTAAAACGGTGAAATACGATAAACTAAACACAGAACTTCATTGAATTTGTCATTTGTGACTTAGTAAGGGATACATAACACCATTTCAAATACATCTGGATATTAATGAAAGACAATTAATGCAATCTGTCATGTTTCACCTTCGATTCTAGGGTTTGCGTGTGCATGCTCCAAGCTCATAATTACCATCGTAAAACACTGACCAACCAGGTCAGAGGATTCCGTTTATTTACAGCTAAAAGAAATGAAATTTTAGAAAATGAATGTCACGGCTTGTGGTTAGAAGATATCTATTTTTAAAAAAAATATATTTTTAGAAAATCAAAAAAAATCAGAAAATTGAAAAACTTAATGCAGCTTTAAAGACTAGTTGCTGTTTGTAAAAAGGAAATTTATGTTTGAATTTTTATTTTACCCAAAGGAAATCTTTTAATTATCAACTGAAAAAAATCTTTTTGATCAGATATTGTACATTGCATTTACTTTTATTATTTTTTTTATAGCTGAGTGCTGGTTGGGACAGAAAAATTTGTATATGGGATCTTGAAAATGGAAGGTAACAGTTTTTTTAGACAGTGTACTGAAACTAAACCACTCACTAAAGATCCACGCAAATTCTTCCATCTCAAAATAAATAAATGCTTTTTGAATATTTTTATATAATGTTTTCATTCCATACTTCTTGTTTCAAAAAAAATAAACAGTCTTTTTCACAATAATTTGCATCAAATTTAATAATGTACTTTTACATTTACATGTATTTGAAATGATTAATGTGGATAATTTTTTTTATGATTTGTTTTATGCACAGAATATTTATTAAAAGTAGAAATAACTTGTCACATTCAGATTTTTAAATTATCCAAATTGTGTAATCTGGTAGAACAAAATAGTAATAATAATAAAAGTAATAATAATAATAAAAACTTTTTATAGAATTTAAATTATTGCTGCTGTAAAAATCAACAGTGATAGATGAATGTGTTACATTAAAAACAATACTCATATAATGTTATATTTTACTTTTTTCATTATCTTGGAAAATAAATTATACTAATTTGAATATAAAGTATGAAATCAAATCAGGAACATATATAACAAATTCATTATATATTTTCCTGATCAAATACCACAAAGAATTTTTTAAAATGGCAAAACCATGAAATTTGTTAATGATTCTGCAGTAATTAAGCATGGAAAATTTATACCTAGTGTGCAGCATTGGAAGTTGTGTTAAATTAATGCTATCAACTTCCTTTTCTAAAATTATCTATGAAATAAATTGTAATATTTCATTTTTTCCAGAATGCATGATACATTTAGAAACACTGCCCCTGGTGCTAGTTATGAAAGTTTAGAATTAGCTTGTGATGGTGTTATTATGGATATGGATTATTCTCCAAAAACGTAAGTACTGAATGGTAGCAGTTATCTCCCTTAAAAGTTTTTTTTTTGTTGTTGATGTATTTATGGAATGTATTCTTTCTAAAAATGGAAGTTAAAAAATACTATGGAAGCTCAGATGGTAGAGCACTTTTTGAGTACGTGGGAGGTTTAATTCCCATTGGGATCAAACTTATACCTTGAAAATAAGCACCTGTTATAAGTTTCTATCACTGAAAACTTGCCTTTCAAAAATGATAGTCATTGAGTCTATTGAACCTTGATTTCTCTTGTCAGGGGAAATGATAGTCATTGAGTCTATTGAACCTTGATTTCTCTTGTCAGGGGAGGGGTAGAGATATGTGGTTGAGTGGTTTTGGCTGCAAACTAAATCATAGGTCATTGATTTTGGAATGGACCCCGCTGCATGGTATATCATTAGGCAGGATATTCAAATTCACATTGCTTCAGTCCAGTCAACTCTCAAATAAATGAGTACTACCAGATATCCTAGGATTTAACTTTGTACTGCAATCATTGTAACTATGTCTGATTTATTGTAGAGTCACTGAACGTTTTGCCACTTAATTCACACTCTTGAATCTTGAATACCAGTAAGCACTTGTCTAATAAACTTATAGGACTCAGAATGGATGTTACCATTCAGCATTTAATTGTAGTGATCCTAAAGAAAGGTCTCAGCTTCAGGCTGAAAAATGTAACCACAATTCATTGATGTCTAATTCACAATACAACAAGTGTGCATTTCATAAAAATCAAATCCAGATTAGTTGTTTCAGGGAATTTTCTAGACAGTTACTGGTTCTTCTATGAAGTTAATATTCTTCTTGCATTTTAGAAAGGAGATTGCATATGCAACAAGTGATAAAATGGTGTATATAAGAAAGTTTTCTACCTACTGGTTCAAATATGACCTTGGTTAACACACTGCAAGGTCATGATGGAGAGGTTACTTGTGTTAAATGGAACCCAGTAGGTAAAGGTACCTGGGTAACAGGATCAGAAGATGGGACTATAAGAATATGGGTAAAGTATCTTTTTAAATATTTTGAAATGTTATACAATGTGTTAAGGTTTAAACTAGGCCTGAGTATACTGAAATTTGTTTTTAAACAGGTTTTAAAGTCTTTGCCACAACTTTGACTTGAATTCCAATCAGGAGACTTAAGATAGCCTATTTCTTTTTAAATGTTTTCCTACATTAAATCTCATAAAACTTATTGTTTTAATGTCATCTTGGTAATGATTCAAATTCACAAATAAGCAACATTAGTTTTAAACTATAGTAATTGAATTAATAGAGCATCATATAGGATATATAAATCTAGTTCACTATGATATCCAACTGAACTGTAATGAGACATGCGTTTTCTGTTTTTCAGTCAGGTTCTGGGTTAAATGAATGTGAGCAGGTTTTATCAGCTCAGGGTGGTGTATGTTGTCTGTGTATAGACCAGACAAATGGAAGTATAGTAGCTGGTGTACAGAACTTTATCAGGTAAAAATTAATCTGTGTAGGAAGTTCTCTAGAGAATGAAAGCACTCATGCAGTAGTGTCCTGAAATTTGAGGATTCAAACTGTCGATTTGTATCATCAGTTAACAACTCAATTTGTAAATGTCTGGTTGCTTTGGTAGGTGACTGAAAAATAAAGCATTTTTATATACAGGACAAAAACAAAGTTTAAGTTTCTCCTAAATTGAGCAATGTGAAGAGCAAGCCACCTATTACCCATCCTAACTTATAAGGTTGATTTTAACAGTGAAAAAATTAATTATTTTGTTGTTCCTTTTTCTTTTTTTGTAAGTAATAGAATATTTTATGACCCTTCAAAACATTTTTGACCAATTGAAAATTCTTCTGCGACTCTTTAGAGGTGCACTTGATAGCATCCCTGTTGCATCTTTAGAAATGTCTAAGATAAGAACAATGATAGATATTATACATTATCTTATATTAAAGTTTGTTTTATCATGTTGTAGGGTATATGACCCAGAGAATTTTAGGTTGGTTCAAACAAATGTAGGTCACAGTGATGCTGTTCGAAGTATATTACATATACCAGAGAGAAATCAGGTAAGTTGTATATATGTATATGTCTAAATGATAAAAGGGATCTCAGTGTCCAAGTGGTCTAAAGGATGCTTCTTACTGGACTTGATTTTAAGTCCAGCAGATCTTACCATGGGAAAATTTGTCAGTTTGTTTTCAAATGTTTGTGGGTTTCTCTAGATATTCTAATTTATTACAAAACACTGTCCTTAATACAAGTAAAAAACTCTTGACTGGTGCATAAAACATTATTCCTTTACTTTACTTAGTATTCTCTAAATAGCTTATGTCAGTCCCTATGATGAGACTCGGAGTCAAGGTCCAGTATTAAAAGTTTTTGGTTATAGCTCTGCTGTCATAAAACAGCTTTTGTAACTCTTTTTGTTACATGTACATGATAATTAACATACCTTGGAAAAATCACAGAATTAAATAGAATTACATGTTTTTGCATTTTAAACCATTTTACTTTTAACTATTTATTCAAATTATTCTGAAATTAATAAAGAAATATGTTGCTGAAATTATGTAGAATTTATTATGTATTTTGCAATAGATTAACCAAAACAAACCCCCTACCAAATGAGTAAAAAATGGCAAGATAAGATTAACTTGTTTTGAGATAACTGATTACAAATCTTGTATTCTTTTTCATACTTGTCAGGTATAGATTTTGAATATGTTTTAAAAATAATTTTCTATTTAATCATTTAATCTCTTTAGTATGTTTCGTGTTCATGGGATAAAACTGTAAGAGTGTGGAATGCATGGAAAATGCCGAAACGAAAAAGACATCGTAAACAGCAAGAAAACAAAAGTGGATCGATTATACTTGGATTAGATGATAACTTACATAAACCTTCTACATCAGGTTCAGAGAAAAAAGTTGAGTTTGCAGAGGCAGCAGAAATTAAAGACATTGAAATAAATGTTGATGAGACAACAGAAAATGAGGAGGAAATGGAAAGTCAAAGTGAAAGTAGAAGTGGAAGTAGGTTAACTGAAGAAGAAATTAAGGAAGGAGAATAAAATGCTGGGAATACTTTTAAATTTTTGGATTCCAATTTTCATGGACTTACGAAAAAGTATTAGAAAATATTTCATGGAAAGTTAAAATTTATAGGTAAACAACTAGATTTTTTTTCACTATTAGTTCAATTGATCAATTTAATTTTTGAATTCTAAATTGTATGATGTCAAAAAATGATCATTTAATGAATTCTTAGTTGTAAGTGGTGCATCTTAGTTAAAATATATTAACTTAAAGATTTTTGCATTTTTTATACTGCTTGTAATTCATGGGTTCAACAGATGTCTATAAAGTCCATGGAAATTGGGATGCCATAAAAGTAAATGATCCCACAGTATTTATTAAAGTGATTCATTAGTTACTGCCATACCAAAACTTATATACCATAAATTATACCTACATTTGTCTTAGAATAAAGTCTTTCATTTACAAACTTATGTGTGAATTATTCTATTTGTGTGTGTGTGTGTGTGTGTGTGTGTGTGTGTGTGTGTGTGTGATTTCATTTACATATGTGAGAGTGATATGCACAAACACATTGAAATCTTAAGCGTACATAAAATATGTGATTGTATGTAAAAATTCGAACTTGTGTTACATGTACATACATGTAGAGCTTATTCACATGTATAAAGTATAATGTAATAATTACATATGTATAATTGATGTAAAAGAATGGAAATGCATATATATGTATAAATATATGGATCTAAGTTTTAATTTAAGTAAATTTAAGTACATATGTAAATCATATTTACATATGTAATATATATGTTCATGTGTAATTTATAATTGATATATTATCTTATTAGTGGCATATACTTTCATACTGAATATTGAAGAAGTATTTGTGGATAACAAATAAATTTAAATTTTATATATTTTTAGATGTTATTTTTATGTTACACCTGATGCCATATAGATTTATAAATACAAAATATAAATATATACAAAATGACATTTTGTATCATATATGTACCAGAAATTTAATGTTGTTGAAAATATTGTTAGTGAATAGTTTTTTTGTTATGTAGTTCTATTGTTGTTTTCATTAATGAATTAGTAATCATGCAGCTTTTTTTTTCTAGTGATTATTTGGTACAATAAATTTAACAGTGTCTGACTGCCTGATGAACCTTTCAGTTATATAATAAAAGTACCAAATAAACTATGTACCCACAGGAAAATTTCTTTCTACAAAATTTACATTTTTAAACATTCCTTTCAAAAAAATGATAATAATAGAAAATAACTTGCACAACTTAAAGATTGTAACAGCTGTTTTGATTGGTTAGTTTTGGTGTAACACTCATTTCGATTGGTTAGAGTTTTGGTGTAACACTCATCTTGATTAGTGATGGAATAAAGTAAATGAAAACCCATATTTCATAATAAGGTTGGTGCTTACAGCTCAAAACTTTTGTTATTGAGATCACTGTTACTGTAGTTCAGCTGATGTGGGTAAATCTACAGAAATAAGGTAAAAAGGCTAAACTGATCATTGTAAAGATATTTTTAATTCTTTTTGCTGTTCAAAATTGGTGCAAATAAATAATGGGCCATACTTTCATTTTCTTGCTTTATAAGCTTCTATCTTCATTTTAAGATCACAATGTTTAATTTTCATAAAGTTTTATAAATGTACTCACATATACAATCATGTGATTGCCTATGCAGTCAAGCATGTCTATATAGGCTGCTCAGAGAACCTTCTTGTGGTGACTTTATGTACAGGTTTTATATGTTAAAAATCCAAGTAAGTTATGATTCTTGGAAATCTGCCCCAAGTACCCTGTCAAATGTTTATGAGCTGCAGGGATAGGGTACCTATGGTTTTTTTTTCAGAATACCTGGGACCCATGTAGTTGACGAAAAACCAGTATAACATATTTTTTACCCTTCAAAACAACACAAGCTTGCCCTTTTTAAACTTGATTTAAAACTTGCATGTTTGTGTACTGTAAAGGGATGACAGATTTTATTATGATGTACCAGTTCATTCCCTTATACTGATAAACATCAAGTGTTTTATGCATCTTGGCAGATTTACAATCATAAGTGTAGTTCCAAGTACTCTTGCAAGTCGATCGCTATGTGATAAATTTCTGTGAAAGGTTAAAGTTCATATATACATGTATTATCAAATCCTGCCTTTATAAGTATGTTCTCTGTATACAGAGATAGCTTTTAAGTTTTTTTTACTGTATATACATTTATACACTTTTAATTGTGGTATAAATGGCTTTATTATTTGTAAAAATCATTGCATTGATCTCAAATCTCAGAAACAATAGAATAAAATTATTTGCATGTGTTTGGAGTAATTTATGTAAATAATGCTTGAATATACATGCATGCTGTAAATATAGTTTTGATCTGTGATATATGTGTTCATTAAAGCACATTATATTATATAAATATATTTATACTCTACAGTTATGTTAGTCCCAGGTATACACACGATGACAGTGAGAATGTTTCAACAGTTTTCATTATGGAATACATAGTACAAATATATTTCTAAATGTGTTTCTGGAAAAGATATTTTACAAATATTTATTTATATTATATACTTTTTTATAAATACATGATTCTGGTGTGATTTTGTTGTATATATTGAATTTAAATTACAGTGAAACATGTCTAAAACCAAAAACTTGGATCAGAAAAACTAAAAAAGATTGCCCTTTAAGCATGGTTTTCTTTCAGCATAAAACTTTTAATTATAAAATTAATAAAATGTCTAAATAAGACTGTAAACAGTCTTTTGGAACATATTCCTTATGGAATGTGATAAACTGTAAACACTCTTTTAGAACATATTCCTTATGGAATGTGATAAACTGTAAACAGTCTTTTGGAACATTTTGCTAAAGGAACATGATGCTTGATAATTTTGTATACAAGTGGCTGTTTTTCCTACTGGTCAGGGAAATTCTTTCATTTGTAATGTCCAAGTTTTTAATGAGAAAACATTAAAATCATTGGGTTCAATAAGCATTTGAAATGATATCCACACAAACCTCTAGGGACTTGATGTGATACAAAGGTGAGTGCCATTTAGAAAAGGTACATGTATATATTTAATAGAAGTCTGGTAAAGACAGTAATAAAACTCAGTTATACAAGTCCATGTTGGTTTCGTTTCGATTTGTTTCACTGTATGCCTATCATCAATTTATTGCAATATAGCTGCTAGTCTTAAGTGTTTTGATACCAAAAAAGTAAGAAAGTTGTTCTTTTCTTCCAATTTTCAAACAAATTCCATAGCCTGAACATTATTTTACCTATATTTTAAAGGATAACTTTGTTCTGTATGTATTAAGCCTTTTAGAATATAATTTACTCTGTGGTCATTTTGTTTACTGTTTCTAAGTAACACCAAAACATAAAGTAAATTCCTAGGTTACTACAACCCTGCAATTTGCATCATACTAAGTTCAAGGAAGCATTACCCTTTAGTGACTTTTGTAGCATTTAATTGATACAGGCCTGCTAAAACAAATTTTACATTTATAATCTCTATTACAAGTTATAAAAAACCGATAAGTATAGGAGCAGCATCCACACAAGTCAAAATTCTATCATTTTTGTATAAAGATTTGCTAAAATTAATTTTCAAATGAATAAGAAAGTTCAAAGCTTTAGTCCTTACTCCTAGCAATGTTGTTATTAGAATTGATGAATTATATCAGTTGTAAAAATTAGCTCTATCAGTTGAAATAAAATTTTAAAATCATTTTCATTTTAGTGTAGCACATGTTCCATTGCTAAGTTTAACCGATTGCTTTTTTTCATTGAAGCATGTGTATTACCTCTATTTTATGGCCTAAAACTAAAACTGTGAATATATATGAGATTGCTTTAAATCTAAATAATGCCTATTTCAAATCAGGATAAAGCAATAATGTGATTAATTTTCAAAAAAAAAAAAAAAAAAAAAATCAAGAAAATGATCAATTAATGTATTTAATTCTTTACCAAAATTTATGTTTGATCCCATTGTTAAGATTGTTAAGTTTGTAATTTTCAAACATTGCTGTGATTTGCAATTTGTTTAAACTGAAAATGTTTGTTTTACATACAAAATTAAGTTAAAGGTGTGTTCATTCAGAATAAATCATGACATGTATCAGTACAATATAAACAATTACAGAAAACATACTGCTAATAGCTATGTTTTAGTAGAAGAATTATTAAGTTATAATGGTAAAAGACTTCAACTTCAAAAAATAAAAGTATAAAAAACACCTTGATTGTATTTTCCTTATTTGTTGTGATATTAATGTGTACATTCACATGAAGACATCATTTCTTTCCAGTTCAGTATTATTTTCTTTAAATTTAGCAATGTATGGTATTATAACATGGACATTTGAATAAGTAATTTGGATCTATTTGTGTTTGTGTGCATTGAATATATAATCCATTTGCAGAAATTACTTCCTTTCAATTTTAAAGATTTGTGTATTTTATACTCTTTCCCTAGTTGGTTGGATTTTTCTGTGATTTTGTGTCATACAATGTATTATTGCTCAAATGTATTTCTTGCATATGCAATCCATAAAACATACAGCCTTCTTAAAAACATTTTTTTATAACTATAAAAACTTATATATGCAATTCCAGGTGGAATTTGAATAATAGAAAAGTGTTTTTGATGTTAAAACTTTATCTGTTGGCAATTTTATTTTCCTGGTTGGTGCCATAAAAACTTAAAGTCACATGTTTTGATTACAAAATTGACTTTATATATCTATTCTGATAATCAAAAATTGAATGAAAAACAAGAGGCCCAAAGGGCCTTCATCGCTGCAACTGGCACTTTATTTGCATGTGAATTTCAGACAGCCATGCCGCTAGCTATTGCCAGTTGAGCTAAAATGATTCAGAAAAAAACGATATGTATGTGAAATGGCTATACATCTAATGTCTATATACCAAATTTTATGATATATAAATGTGTATTGGCCATTCATTACTTTTTGCTATTTATAATAACGGCAGCCATTTTGTATGCCACAGTTTATGCAAACTTTAGTCCTGCATCACCTAGGGACCTTGCACACCAAATAAGGTGTAAATAAGTCCAGTAGTTTCTGAGGAGAAGATTTTCAAAGAATTGGCTAAATATAGCACCTTATTTGAATATTCCGCTAATAGCGACCCAATAAAAATTGATTCTGAAAAACCTGTTACATATGTTAAATGGCTATGCATCTACTTTCTATATACCAAATTTGAACTAAATCGGTTGATAAATAAACATGTATCATCCATTTATCACTTTTTGCTATTTATAGTAACGGCGGTCATCTTGGATGCCGCAGGAAGTTGATTTGTGCAAACTTAAATCAGCATCACATAGGGACCTTACACACCAAAGTAGGTTTAAATAGGTCCAGTAGTTTCTGAAGAGTAAGATTTTCAAAGAATTGGCTAAATATAGCACCTTATTTGAATGTTCTTCTAATAGCGACCCAAAATTGTTTCTGGAAAACCCGTTATATATGTTAAATGGCTATTACATCTACTTTCTATATACCAAATTTGAACTTAATCGGTTGATAAATAAATGTGTATCAGCCATTTATCACTTTTTGCTATTTATAGTTACGACGGCCATCTTGGATGCAGCAGGAAGTTGATTTGTGCAAATTTTAATCTGCATCAACTAGGGACCTTTCACACCAGAGAAGAAGATAAAAGTTTACGCACGGACGCACGCTTCGCCATGCCATAAGCTCAACTAGCTATTGCTAGTTGAGCTCAAAACATGTCATCAAACAAAATCTGACGCAACAAACGTCTGGCCTCTTAGTTCAAACTATTTGTCCAAATCTCCAATAGTAAGTGAAACTATAAGCTCATTCTTAATGAAAGCACAGATCTGTTGTTCTTTTAACAGTGTTCTAAATAATGTTTAGATGCTCTACATAGAAGGGTGTCTTGATGACAGCATAAATCAGATCTTAATAAGTGGTCATTAATAATATTTTTTTTAAAACTTATTTGTTGTGTCATGTTTCATTGCTTTTGCTATTGCATAGTTTAAAATTGACATCTTTAGATTTTATTTTTCTATAGAAAATTCATTGTTTTGACTATTCCTATTTTTTCATAAAACTATATCAAATACCAAAACACTAGCTACTAGCTACTGACAACTGATAATTGCCTCAAAAAAATAATAAATAAATAAAAATAAAAAAGTAGTAATAAGTAAATAATAATAATAAAAATTCGCCTACAGAAACTAAATGCATCAGATATCATAGTGTCCTGTCCAAATTCAGGACACTAATAGACTAAAATGTGTTCATCTTTTACCATTTTTATTCATTTTTGTTGTGATATATTTTCTGTTCTGTATTTTGTCACATACATTATAACATCAACTTATTACATGAAACAATGTACATGTATATTTGATTTTATCAAAATTTGTAAATAGTATCAATAATTCCACACAGACCAAGAATCCCACGAATCAGCCACGAATTGATACATTTTTGGATTCGTAGTTGATTTGTTATCAGTTCATTAAGTTTGTTTCTGATCAGTAGTCGATTCTGGCAATTCTTCAGGAATCGGAAATTCGTATAGCAAAAGTTTTGAGCTGTTCAAAATTTTGGCCTCGAATTCCTGATTCCAAAAAGTACGTAAGTTCGTTCGTAAAAAATTTCGTAGTGTATTCTCAGTTATCTTAACTGAATCTTATTCAAATCGTAGGCATTTTTAAGTATTCTTAACTCAATCGGGAATTCGTGAATCCGTGGCTTTACCGGGAATCTGCTACGATCTTTCACATATCCCAAGAATATCTATATGAAGGACAATCCTACAATTTTTCAAGAATAGTCAGGAATTCATTTTTATTGGTACATGATTCGCACACGCATTTGGCATATTCTTAACTGATTCATAACTGATTCCTAACGTTCTTGTAAATCGTAGTGAATTCTTGACATGTATTCGTGCGATTGCAGCCGAATCCAGACGAATCCCACGAATATCCGTAACTCTATCGTAACTGAATCGTACAGCCTCACGAATTGGATCTGAAAAATTGGCAAAAGTCTACGAATCATCACGAATCCAAAAATGTATCAATTCGTGGCGAGTCGTGGAATTCTTGATCTGTGCGGAATGGTAACATAAAGTAAAAATTGTTCAATCGCAAGTAGTTAACCTTGCGATTGGCCGACACTGAATGACCATACCTGCAAATTACAAGGGGTTAACCTCGTGATTGGCCGACACTAAATGACCATACCAGCAGATTACAAGGGGTTAACCTTGCGATTGGACAACACTGAATGAGCATTCCAGCAGATAAAAAGGGGTTGACCTTGCGATTGGACAACACTGAATAAGCATACCAGCAGATTACAAGGGGTTAACCTTAAGCTTACAATATACTGAAGTCCCATTTAAGATTAGGCTTGTGTTTTTTTTGAAACAAGTATAAGAATCCGCATGGTGATTCAATTGTACTCGTTATCGGACTTTTACACAAACCTCTGTCCACAAATGCTGTTGTAAGGTACAAACTCAGATCCAGACGTTTTATACACGTATTCTGGTTCCTTTCGATACGCCACATTTTCTTTCTTTTGCCTTCCGTCTCATAGCTACCCGGTTTGGCGTTGCCGTCTGGTTAATCTCATCCTTGACCAACTAATCTTCGCCTGATTTTGACAAGAATTTTATTTAGCAACCATATGTGACCCTTTTTAAAAGTGGAAACAGAACAACAGATCTGTCTTCAAAATTAATGTAACTGATTTTATTTTAACATGTACATGGCTTTATTAACGTGCGATTCAAGTCTTGAGGTGGTATAATTGTGAACGAATAGTAACAAGCCGGACACTCTAGCCTAGCATGTCAAGCGCCTCTTTTTATTTTCTCAAACAAAGGATGCATCAAAAAATAGTTTATAACAAATTTGTACGCATAATTCTATATATTGTTTTTAATTACAACATGACACATATCACGGTTATAATAATCTTGTTGTGTTCTTAGTTGATTCATAAACTTCATTGTTATATGCATGGATAAAACTCCTAGTCTTATCTCTTTTCTATCAGTTTGAGCTTTTGGATATGCCTGTACCTTCCTTTCATTCCTCTATCTCTCTCTTTCAACATACATTCCATTGCTATGTATGCATCACTTGACAGATTTGTATTCGAAATACAATGATTATAAATATCAACTACTTCCTTTTGTCTTTGTCAGCGCTCCAGGGACATACATTTATACATTCTTGCCTTGTTGAGTTGTCAATATTTACTTGTTTTATGTTCTTGGTTTCGTTGTCTGTACCAATGTACTGTTTTTTCTCTTAAAATTGCTAAAAAAATTTAGCTCCAATACATACATTTATTTTCTATTTTGTAATTTTTAACTTTTATTTTATTTATTTGTTTATTTTTTGCTTAAAATTGCTTAATTATATTAAGCTCCCAATACATTTATTCTAACTTTCATTCGCCTTAATGTAAAGCTACCGCAGTATAGGGGTGTTATTTCTGATAAGGTACACTTCGTGTGACAATAAAAACTGATTGGACTAAAAGAATATCTCTGACATACCTGGCAAGACTTACCTTATGATCGATAATTATTGTGGTATGTTCTACTTTGCTCATTTTCTAATTTTTTTTTTCTCATTTTGATTTCCGGCTTTTATGGCTTCTGGCCTCAATTTCACAACCAATCCTTCAAAAGATTTTACATCAACTAAAATTTAGCAAATGTTGACAATCTCATTTGGAAGTACTTAAATAATAATAATAATAATAATAATAATAATAATAATAAAGAAGAAAGAAAAGAGAAAGAAGGGAGGAAAAATAAGAATGACAGCTACAAATCGTTTACTTGTATCGTGTAAAATCGTACCTTAACTTGAGAAACTGTACTTTCTATATTGTCTGTTGCACTTTGCAATCAATTTTGGACATATCCTCAGGTGAGCGTTAAGGCCTCTTTTGTTTATTATCATGTAGTAGATTTTTATTTTTTGATTCACGCTTTTACTGCATTATACCCCAGAACATACATTCTGCTACCAAACGGTTCTATTGAACATGGAATCATTTTTATTGAAATTTCTAATAAAAATTATGAAAGTATGCAGCGAGACAATGACACCCGTTTTTGCAATCATCCACTGTCATTTAGTTTCAGCAAATTAACCATCTATTATAATAATACAGATGATATTCTTGACAAAACTAGAATACATGTGCCACACATTTAAAGTTACTTTCAAAATGACCACCTTAAATTCCTGAATATTTTGAAAAGCAATAAATTTATTTTGATTTTTGGTTTAATGCCATAATTTGGTCAGTCAGATTTGGCACTATGGTGGAGATTGGCCATATATCAAAGTACACTTAAAAAGAAAAAAAATTCCAGATTCCTGAAGGTCAGCGCTGCCATTATTTCAATATGCAATTACTCCCGAAGCTAATCGTTTTCAATAAAATGTCAATGACGTCCTGGAATCAGCCAGTTCAAATCGATAGATTAGTTCGATCTTTTTTATTTACCCATTAAACGGTTCTCTCCATAACTTAATAAAGATCAATTCATCTGGACTAGGTTTCATAATTTAATCAAACGTCGGAAAGTAATGCAATACATCTAAACTAAATTGACAAACCAATGTGGGGTTATACCCTTTTTGGTAATTGTTCACAGATCATTTAATCTCGGATAGACTAGTTTCGTAATGTGATTACTAGTTAGTGTTGAGAAGCCAGTATGAATATAGTATGTAAAAATCCAAACCATTATTGAGCTGTATTATTTCTTAGTAAATCAATGTTCGGCACTTATGATCTACTGATAATATGTTATGTTCCAAAAAACGTAAATCTTTCTGATATAGTGTGGCCCTAAGCAATTGTGTTTACGTTTTTGATAGAAAATAGAAAATTTTCCAATAAAACTTGTATAATCAGTGTTGATAATGTGAATAAATTAATACAATCGATCATTAAAGAACTTCTTGTAAAACAGCATTAACAACAACCAGACGGTTTATTTTTTCCTTTCCATCATTGATTAGTTCCGCAGTAGACTGGTCGATTGCATTAGTCAATGAAAAAGCTAGTTAACTTAAGAGGGCCGTATGGTAGCTAAATTGTGTCATTTCCTTTTACACTTTTCTTCCCGCTATTTCATTTTTTCCCCATTCGCTTACCACTCTTCTGTATACCTTAGAACTTCGAAAATGCAAAAAAAAAAAAAAAAAAAAAAAAAAAAAAAAAAAAAAAAAAAAAAAAAAAAAAAAAAAAACCGCCAAGCGAAAAGATAAAATCGTACAACTTAGCTACCATACATTAATGTAACGGTTTGCCTTGCATTCCATCTAATTAAGCGAATAATTCTCTCAGTCGAACGAACTGCAATTTAATTGTAACTTCCGTAACAAAATACTACCACGTGTTTAATTAACAGATAGATTCCAGAAGTCTTTTATATAATACTTCTCTTGATACTAACAATTTGCATTTTTCCCTTTTGCTAATTGTTTAATCATCATGCTTAATTTATGGTTATATTCCTCACAGCTTTGGCTTTTCCGCTATTTTTTACACAAGGCGCATAAATAACATTAATCAGTCTAAGTCTCATAATTTTCACTGGATAAACATTTAACAATCGTGTTTATTACACGTGAACACAAGTACTTGTACAGTAAGCAGGACGTGTGATTATCTTGTTAACAAGATTTCTTTATTTATATTGTGACGACACCAGGTAAAGGTTACTTGCTTATGATAATAGGTAGAAAGTGTTCTTGACACATCTTCTGTGGCACATCAGACAGACGAGTATATGCAATTACCAAAATTTCTGAGGGATTGTATGGTTTGAACCAACAACTCGGCTTGGAGTGACAAAACAATTCTTACAAGACCTTCCGTTTTAATTATTTAAGAAGTAAAACTCGTGATAACAAATTAGCCATACATGAAATACTGAAAAACTGCTATTTGGAAAATCTAAATACGGTGAATTTGGAAATCGTACACAGGTTTCAGTTGCCGAATGACCAGAACTTCAGCTTATGAATAACAGCGTCCTTGCCGACAAGGTTCCAATTCATTTTGGTAGATTCTAGTATAAGAAATCAGACAATTCGCTTGACAAAGGTCGGTAATTTTTGTTCTTGTATTCAGTTTTTATTTATAGAATTTTTACAAAAAATTATGCAATCAAAAGTAGCAAATAATAAAAAAAATTCAAAACTAGGAATGTGTCAACTCTAGAAAAATGGCCGCACTGATAATGAAATCATTTTAACTTGGGCCTACAATACCTGCAATTTATTTGTAGGTTTTTAACGCTTCAAAGTACTAAAGAAATGGACACTTTCTGACTTCTCAACATCGCTATGTCGCCGATTGAAGAAATACCTTCATTATCTCTTGTTTGGTTTTTACCCATTTGGGTACTTTAGTTTTGTGTAGCTTCAGTACTTTGATTTCTATGGTGGCTTATTTCTGACATCGACATAATTTTAGTCGATGTCAGAAATAAGCCACCATAGATTTCAGAAATAATTGGTCTTGATACCGACATGTATAAATTGCGTGTTTCCCTTTCCTATTACTTTAATTAACGCGTTTAATGTTGAATGTTTGTCTTAATAGACGTATAAAGTGATTATTTTATCATTTTCAACCCCCTCCCCCCCCCCCCCCTCTCTCTCTCTCTCTCTGTATGTATGTAAATTAATGTACGGTCGCATAAAAATCCCAAAAGCATATTTTACAAACATGATTATGTTACACGTATACTCCGATAAAATGACAAAAAATTAATTTTTCTGAAATTAAATGGAAAATTTCATAAAAATTAATAATGCTAGGTAACCCTTTTATAAATATTAACTCAGAAAACTATATATATATATATATATATATATATATATATATATATATATATATATATATATATATATATATATATATATATATATATATATATATATTCTGATGCATCAGTTTACATCAGTCTACAAAGGACATACATCAATGTATGCATGCAAGTATGTATGTAGCAATGCGGAGAAGTTATTATCACGACTCAAAAAAAAGTTTGGTTGATACTGACAGCTCAAAAGTCTGTTTAAGAAGGAAAATTGCATTCAACAGATAGATATTCCTTAAATATAAATCTTTTTATTTTTTAATTTTTTAATCAATGCCGCTAGATATGTAAATATATGATACAAAAACTACATTGTAATTATGTATTTTTTTTATCTTTCATTACTGGCATGCATTACAATAAACTGCAAATGACATTTTTGATGCAATATTACAAACGGTAAATGGCATGTTTTGATTGCATTATTTTAAACGGAAATAACATGTTTTCAATGCATTTTAAATGGCACACGTTGTGTTTTCATTCCATTATTTTAATCACTACATGACCTATCTTTAAATGAATTACTATAAACGGCGTACATGTACGTTTTCAGTGCATTTTCAAATTGTACATGACATATTTTTAAATGCCTTATTTAAGCAAGTACATGGATTGTTTTGAATGCGTAACTGTATTTTGAAAAACATATGGTTACTTTTTGGATTCATTAAAACGGCGCATGATATGATTTAAATGCATTATTGTAAACATCTTTTGTGACATGTTTTAAAATGCATGAGTTTAAAAGGCAAATGACGTTTATTTTCATGCATTATTTTAAACGTCACATGTCATAATTTGAATGCATTATTTTAAACTGCACATGAAATGATTTGAATGCATTATTGTAAACGGTACGACATGATTAAATTGCTTATTGTAAACGACACGACATGGTTTCCATACATTACTGAAAACTAACACATTGTTTTAAATGAATAATTTTTAACGGCAAATAACGTTTTGTGTTAAATATCTTAAAAGTAAATAACAGGTTTTTCATTACATTATTTTAGACGACAAATGACAAAATTTTAGATGCATTATTTTAAAAGGCACGTGATTTGTTTCTGAATGCATTGGAATGGTACACGACATGTTTTAAATGCATTATTTTAAACTCTAAATGACATGTCTTTGAAGCATTATTTTAAACTCTAAATGACATGTCTTTGAAGCATTAATTTAAACGCTAAATGACATGTCTTTGAAGCATTATTTTAAACGCTAAATGAAATGTCTTTGAAGCATTATTTTAAACGCTAAATGACATGTCTTTGAAGCATTATTTTAACGGCAAATGACATATTTTCAGTATATTGCTTAAAATGGCACATTACATATTTTGAATGCATTATTTTAATTGGCATGTGGCATGCTTTAAACACAATATATATGCCTGTATTGCATCAGTTGCTCAGTATAATTAAAATAATGTCACCATCACCAAACTGAGTATGTATAACATATTGTCATATTATATTTTTTTTTTATTTTCTGAATGAAATAGTCAAAAATTTATAATATGACAATATCATACCCTTGTGCAAAATAATGTATGCAACACAGCATTAGTATCCAATGATCAATTTTTATTTTTTTTTTAGAAAAAAGGTCTTCCAGCTATTTACATAGGAAGAATTTTTTGTATTAAAAGTTTTAAAAAAGGAATCTGACTTTTCACGCTGGATTTTTAATATAGAGTTGTTTGCAGTTACACTTTCTTGTTGGCAAAATCTCGGTGCGATTACTATCCGATAAGCTATATCTATGGAGTCCTGTAGCTTCTCAATAATCAATATGACCATACACCCCCCCCCCCCCAGTTCCCTTGGAACTGCTAAATTATGTTACGTTTGAGTGGTGGCTGGCCCAACCTGCAAAAATTGTATCCTGTTTTAAACCTATCCTAAACGCCTAAAAATATACTCCGAATGTTTTCAATTAAGAAAAGTCATCTGTAAATTTCTTTTATTATTATTATTATTATTATTATTGTTTTTTATTTTTTGCAATAACCATTTTGCTTTTGGGAATGTACATTTTCGTAATTAGAATTACTATATTTTTTACTGGTGGCGTGACCAAATGACTTTGTATTTTTATACTAATGCCCTTTGCAATCCAATGTGTCACGTGCATTTTTTTAAAATACTTTATTGTATAAAAGTGAAATTTTAAAAAATTTCAAAACAAGTTGTAAAAAGGAAAATTTTGGTCATAGAAAAAATATGAAAAAGATATAGTATGATCTTTTCTTGAAATAAAGACACTGAATAACCTAACACCCTTGTGAGAATTGGGGGAGATACTCAGCTACAGCAGGTATTGTTTACTGCTAACAAAATACATAAATGTCTTCAACTTGTAACTTTAACAATGGAATACAGTCGCAGTTCTGTTTTCACCTAATTTATCATTTACAATGATATAATCATACTGTAACATGACAACTGTCAAAACCTATCATATTGAAACGTCAAAACAATGAATGATAACTCCGTTATCGGAAAATAATCTGATTATCGTGTCACAATAGAAACAGATAAAAACGTGACAAATACACTTCCGGCTATTGTGGTGATTTATGGTAAAGGTGATGAATTATATCGGATTTCTGCAAGGAATGGCACTTTTATCCCCAAAATAGAATTTTTTAAGTGATTTATAACCGTCATAACCACAAGTTCTACACGGGATCACGGTGTAAATGTTGCTAAAAATAATGGGCTTCTGATTATTATTCCCGAGAGAGAGAGAGAGAGAGAGAGAGAGAGAGAGGGGTTGGGGGTGGGGTGGTATGTATATGACGATTTGAGCCATGTTCACTTAGCCTCAAAACTTAAGTAACAAAATGGTCATTAAGACGATCTCCTACTCTAGTGTGCCTTCGGCCTACTATGACGCAGTTACTAAAAGTTACGCAGTTACTACTAGTATTTTGATATAGTTTTCATGTCAACAAGTTTTATCAATCAGGGGTTCGATTCATATTCAGAGTTTGCAAAATTGAGAAAGTAGATACCAAAATTAAAAGGATTTTTTATGACAACACTTAGGCTGTACCTAAACATACAAGCATATGTTTTTCTACGACACTTGCCTGTCTTAAGGATTGATCATATAAATTCATTTTAAAATCTATTAATTCATTTTATCATCCTCGTTATGGTGCCGTTATGGATTCAGCAATTCACTTTTGAAAAATAATAAATGCATTGTTCAATTTAAAGTTAAATCTTTGAAAACTCCTTATGGTCTATTTGTTTGTAATTTGCAAAGCTGTTTGAGGAGTGGTCCATCAGGTCTAAATCATCAGCCTAAAGATTACAGAACCTCTCAACGCCTACATTCAAATCCACCTAAGCCCTTGGGTGTCAGAAAGTTTTTGAGTTTGCTTGTGTGGTCGGTGGTTTTCTTCGGATACTTCAGTATCCGTTTCCACCACACAAGAACTCTCTACCTCAATAATTAAAGAATCTTTACCGGGTATTGAACATCATTACTCCATTGTTTTTATAGCGTTTGTCTATTGATAACGATAAAAAAAATTGTAACGAGTCACTGTGCGTGGAGTCCAATTCGTTGATTATTATTAACGAATATTACGGAGCCCCATTAGTGCCAAAGACATTTATTTTATAATCGTGCGCTCGAATATACTAGCAGCTCATAGCAATTAATAGTCTGGGAAGTGAGTGTCCCCAATTGAAACATGAAATTAATGAATAATCGAAGTTTTAATACTACAACTGGATATCCCTTTATTTGTAAATATTTCAGTGTCAACTAGGGGTCACATAGTTAACCTATGCATTTGGAGGTCTAGTTCTATAAGTAAAAAGGGCAACGCATCGACTTCCCCATAAAACAAATTCGTTAATTTTTGGGCAAGGGTCTATTTAGCCCAAACTTGGACCCAAATGCGGTCTACATCCTTTTGAGTTTTATAAAATAGTGCATTCAAAAGTGGTACATGACAGGTATAATCTCAACCTTGGTGGTTTATTTCTTTAATGGTACTATAAATCCACTTTGTCGTGAATTTTCTTCATATCTAAATTTTGGGATTTTTTTGGGGGTAGGATCGATTTTGTCCATTTTCGGACCCCAATTTAAACACGAATCATTAATTGATTAACTATTATCTAGTTCCTTCCTGTTAAAATTCTCAACCTACATAAGCAATTAAGATACTGCTAGTCGGTTCGTTGGTTCGTTTGGAAGTGGAGTAATGTGGTTTTACAATCTGGTCGAGATGTTTATCAATTATTTATGGTAGTTGGTTCCTGGGTGGTGAAGGAAACCGGAATGCCCGGAGAAAAACTACCGGTCGTTTCAGCATGCCAAACTGACATAGATCTTTGCTAGTGGGATTCTAACCTAAGCGAAAAGCAGCCACCGAAGCCCCTCCATCCGTTTTCGGGAACAGATTTATGTCGGCAAGTAATTAACACCGAATTAAAACCGCTTACTTCAAATACATGAATAGATAGTTATGTGGTTTTGTGGTCGTCGTCATTAGTTTTATTTTTATTATATTTTTTATTCTGTCATCTACAGACTAAATTTCACTGTGTTAACTTATCATGTTGTCAATTTAACAGACAGGTAAGTAACAAAAACACTTAATTTCTAAATATTAATTTCAAAACAAGTCAAATCTCGTCCGACGGATCTAAGTTGGTGACTTTCGTGTAAAAAAAAATAAGTGTTTGTTTAAATGTCCTTTCCAAAATATTATTTCAATTTAAAGAACGTCTTACTATAAACAAATACTGGTAAAATAAGCTGATTATTTACAATTAAAAAAAACCTTGACAACGAATTTGTGAAAATAAAAATCGGCAATAAGGATTTAAGTTTTTTTCTTTGGTTTCTCGTGTGTGTGTGTGTGTGTGTGTGTGTGTGTGTGTGTGTGTGTGTGTGTGAACGTGCTTCATAACTCATAGATCATTTTTGTATATCCCAATACAATGAAAAGAAAATTGAATTGAACCCACGGAAGCTTATGCTAAGAAAAAGATCTGCTCTCTCTCTCTCTCTCTCTCTCTCTCTCTCTCTCTCTCTCTCTCTCTCTCTCTCTCTCTCTCTCTCTCTCTCAGAAGTGTCTCAATTCAAAATCATTTGAAATAAACTGAATAAATGTGTAACTGTTATGTATAACAAAATGAACAAGTTTCGATGTAAACGACCGGAATAATTATTCACGTGTCATTTTTATTGATATGAATTAAACGTCTACCTTGTACTTAAAAGTTTAATTTAATTCTAAAAGTCACAAGGTTTCCAAAACAACTGCAAATCCACGTGACAGATTAGTCAGGTATCAATCATGTAACGTAAAATTTTAAGCCAGTCTAGAAATGAAATTTATTCATATCACATATGGGACAGATTAAACACATCAAGTAAAGTGTCAAAATTAATTTATGAAATTCTTAAAAAAAATTTCTAACAAGAATTTTTCCCCTCAAAATTACTCCGAGTATATGTCCCGCTTATTCTTAATTCTCATTTAATATAAAATATATAATTAGCACATGAGAGGTTAATGTCAAGATTTATCTTGTGCACGTATCGAAACTCTGCAAGTTACAGTGACAATTCTGGAATAGTTTTAGGAATTAACAACTGTGCCGACAACCGCTGTTTTTGATTGCATTATTTTTCAAAAAAAAAAAAAAAAAAAAAAAAAAAAAAAAAAAAAAAAAAAAAAAAAAAATAATAATAATAAGCACACGAAAGCACTGTAGCGTGCTTACTGATCTCTCTAAAGGGTTGGGCAACATCCCTCACTCTCACTTGAAAGCCAAAACCCTATATTGGATGGAAGTTTGTTTTTTTTTATAACTCTGTGATCAATTCAGTTAGCTCTTGTATTATACATTTTATTTATTTATTTGCTGGATTGTCCGCCTTTTAATGTGAAAATTTGTAATGAAACTAGAATTCTTCGTCCAAAATTTAATTTTAAAGTCACAATTAAAAATTAAAATGCTGACATACAACATTTTGGGCGTCTACTTATAAGTTTGTTTTAAGTTCAGATACAATATTTATCATAAATGTTAATTATGGGAATCGTGACTTCCGTTTGTTATTTATTATCATTAATTTTTTTTTATTTCAAAAAGACGAAATTCATCACACTGCATGACGGGTTCTTTTCTTTTTCTTTTCTTTTTTTTTTATATCCCTTGTTCCACGAACATGTATGAAGGACACAAGTCCCTCATATTAAAGGATGTTAATTTCCCAAAGTCGCAATTGTAATGTCTTGTTGGCTAGTACAAATCTAGCTTGCCGCTTGATTTATTTTAAAAGAAAAGACGCTCTCATTCCGATAATATGTTCGGGTCAGTAGCAACTATCGAGTAGCTTATTGATCATCTCGAAAGTCCGACGGTAAAATCAGCGCCTTCAATATGTTATCATAACCGTTTTTATATTTATTTATGTATCTAAAAATTATTTATTCTCTGTCATTAAAAAAAAAAAAAAAAAAAAAAAAAAAAAAAAAAGAGCGAGAGGGTACAAATTTTACCACTCAACCAAAAGTCTGTTTGCGTTTTCTGAAGATTTATAAAATTTTATTTGTCTTGTATATATCATGCATATTTGTAAACTTCTTAGGGATGGGAACGCCCCCATGATTGATAAAAACTGACTGAAGCGTTGTCATTTGACCGTTTTTAATTTAAATACCAATTTCTATATGAAAAACTTGGTAAATAAAATTAAAATCGCATACATTAAAAGCTTAAAATATCAAGATTTCGCAATTTCAATCTAAATTGTGAGTTGTGTGACTGACACGTGCACTGAGTAACCTAAATATTCTGACCAGTAATCGTACATTTCCAGCTGTCATATCACGTGACGTCATCATCGACTTGAAAATATGGCGGACACAGAAGATTCAATCCAGTCTTTGGCGGAGAAAAAGCCGAAACAAGAAAACGGATCGGTTGATCACATTGAATTGAATTTTAAAATGACGAAAATTCCGTCCACATCAAGATTTCAAGTGGCTCGGGTTGATTTTGCAGAGGAAAAACCAGAAAATCAAGAAAATCAAAATGATATAAATGAATCCGAACAGGAAAATATTAGCACAAGTGAACGCAGTGATGTAAACAATTCAAGAAGTTACGATTCACCAACATTTTATGCTGGAAGTATAAGTCCAACTGATACATATGGATACAATCATTCCTATCCGTATGAAACAAATGTTAAAACTTTCGGGAAAAATACAACAGAAGCACTTCCTCACGTGGATCATTACCGCAATTTATTGTCTGCTACAAATGCCTTGAAAAGTAGACCGACTTTGGCAGAATTACACGAGGAAAAGGTATGTTAATTTAATTACGAGATATATTTTATTTAGATAGACATATCTGCGTGTTTTTTTATTGGCATAGATTATAACCTTAAGCACAGATTCATTTTTCTTTCACGTGTTTACATCCTTAAAAATCAATGAAAAACGGGTACTTATAGTATCTGAATAGAAAAAGGCATGGGAAATAATTTCCGGTTCTCTATCCATAAATTAATTGCAGATCTTATAACAATTAATAATATTTTTAAATTCGATAAAAATTGTTTTTCATTCTTTTGTTATTTTATTAAACCAAATTAATGACAAATATTATGATTGATTAAAATTGCAATTAAGAATTGTCCATCAGAGGGTAAATTAGGACTGTCTCAGGCATCATATTTCAACCACTAGACCAAATTGCAAATTTATATTAATAAATGAATGTAAGTTCCCAGACTTGGAAAGCAAAATAATATATATTTACTGTACAAATTAAGAAATGAATTTATGAAGTAATGTTACTTAATCTATGTTGAAATATTTTTTAGTTACATTATCTGCCTTGATACATTATACTAGTACATGTATATAATATAATATATTATATATAGTCACATTAGAGTGGTATGACATGATGGCTCCCATACAATTTTTTGTGCTGAAATGATTTTTCTATTGTTTGACTTTGGTATGGTGTTAAGCTTGTTTATGACATGCTAGTCATACATCATCAAGTTTATTGCTAGAGTCTGCTAGTCTAACACCATCAAGTTTTATTGCTGCAACATGCTTGTCATACACAATCAAGTTTCATTGATAGAATCTGCTAGAATCTGCTAGGCCTACACTGTCAAGTTTCATTGCTTGATCCTGCTAGAACCTGCTAGTCATGCACCATCAAGTTTTATTGCTAGAACATACTAGTCAAACTTGTACACCTAGTCAAACTTGTACACCATCAAGTTTCAATGCTAGAACCTGCTAGTCATACACCGTCAGTTTCATTCTAGAGCCTGCTAGTCATACATGTACACCATCAAGTTTCAATGCTAGAACCTGCTAGTCATACATGTACACCATCAAGTTCACTGCTAGAACCTGCTAGTCACACACCACCAAGTTTCATTGCTAGAACCTGCTAGTTATACATGTACACCATCAACATTCATTGGCAAAACATACTAGTCATAAACAATCAACTTTCAAATGCTAGAACCTGCTAGTCATACACCATCAAGTTTCATTGCTAGAACCTGCTAGTCATACATCATCAAGTGTTACTGTTAGAACCTGCTAGTCATACACTATAAAGTTTCACTGCTAGAACATACTAGTCATAAACAATCAACCTTCATTGATAGAGACTGCTAGTCATTCACCATCAAGTTTCATTGCTAGAACCTGCTAGTCATACATCATCAAGTGTTACTGCTAGAACCTGCTAGTCTAACACCATCAAGTTTCACTGCTAGAATATACTACTCAAAAACAATCAACCTTCATTACTAGAGCCTGCTTTTGCCTGCTAGTCATACATCATGATTTTTAAATATTTATTCAAAATTTAAACTACTTATTGAAACCCTTTCAAAAAATTGAAGATTTTTCTTGTGTTTATGCATCATTACCCATGTACACATGTTAATGCAAACAATTATTTTTTCAAGGACCCATGATTTCAATTGAATTTACAGAAAAGGAATTTGAACTTTCAACCTTTTTTTTTTTTATAACTTTCCAATGGTCACAAACAAATTTATTTTGGTATTTATATATAATTATATGTAATGAAACTCTTTGGGATTAGTCTTTTCATGCTTTTATTTAGGTATAAATAAATATTTATTATGGCTTTAATTTGAATGAATGGATTAAAGACCATTGATATCTTGTTGACCAGTGTAAAATTCATCTTAGTAAAGCATCACTGACCATAAGGATCTAAGGTGAAATTTCATACTTCATTGCAAAATTAAATTTTGAAAGCTGGGATATTGAATGATTCTGAATATATGACATCTTTTGTAACATGTTCAGAATGGCCTCCTTGTTTGTTCAAATAATTGTTTTGAAGCTGAAACGAGGAAAAAAAGGGCAAACAAAATAAAACTTTTAAAAGCTGAAATATATTGCCTTAATCTAATGCTGGGTTTGAAAGTCTATGATTATATGTATAATATTTACATGGACAATCTATCAGATTATTATAATTTATCAATGCATGGTGATTAAATCAAAACTCCTGACACAAAAACACATGCTTGTTGTCACAGTCCTCATGAATATGTCAAAACAAGCCATACTTGTACGATATTAATTGATTATATATACCATTTCATGTCATGAATTGATCACTGGGTGTTCTCATGTTGTATATTTTATACTTTAAATGCACATGCATAGCCATAAGGTACACTATCAATCTTAAATACCACATGAATTTAAGAGCTTAATACACCAAACTAATTAATTTTCAGGTAACATTTACATAGTATAATCCCTAGTTAAGTAATATTCTGATCATGTAATTTAAAAACCTGTAAAGTTTAATGAACAAATCATAATGATAGATAGATCTATAGAGATGTTCTAAATTAGGATTTACTAATTTAAGAAACTATATGGATAGCAGAAATTCTTATAGAGTCATACCTTCAACTTGGGCATCAGCTTTATTATTAAGTTGGCTACTAGCCCTAATTTGAGCATCATCTTTGCTATCAAATGAACTTAAAAAGACCTACATGTAACTTTAGCATCAGCTTTGCTATCAAATAAGCTGTTAGCCATAACTTGAGCACCAGCTTTACCATCAAGTAAGCTAATAGCTCTTACTTGAGCATCAGCTTTACCATGTAGGAAGCTAAAGGCCCTAAGTTAAGCATCAGTTTTACTATTATGTAAGCTAAAAGCCCTAATTTTAGCTGTCAAGTAAGGTAATGGCCCTAGCTTGAGCATCAGCTTTACTATCAAGTAAGCTGTTAGCCCTAGCTTTGCCATCAAGTAAACTAGTAACCCTGACTTGAGCATCAGCTTTACCATCAAGTAAGCTAAAAGCCTTAACTTGAGCATCTGCTTCACCATCAAATAAGCTAAAAGCCCTAACTTGAGAATCAGCTTAACCATCAAATAAGCTAAAAGCCCTAACTTGAGAATCAGCTTTACCATCAAAAAAGCTAAAAGCCCTAACTTGAGCATCAGCTTTACCATCAAATAAGCTAAAAGCCCGAACTTGAGAATCAGCTTTACCATCAAAAAAGCTAAAAGCCTTAACTTGAGCATCAGCTTTACCATCAAATAAGCTAAAAGCCCTAACTTGAGAATCAGCTTTACCATCATATAAGCTAAAAGCCCTAACTTGAGCATCAGTTTTACCATTTAGTAAGCTAATAGGCCTAATTTGACTAAAGCCAATAGCCCGAATTGACCCCAAGTTTAAGTTTCAAGTGAACAATGCATATAGACCTAACTTGAACAGCAGCTTTTATATCAAGTCAACAAATAGTCTAACTTAAGCATGTAAAGATAACTCTTAACTTTGCAGTAATTCGTTTAAATGAAGTTGGCAAATAAAATTTAATATCTTTTTTTATTGAGAGCTTTATTATAAAGTCAACTAGTGACCTTTACTCTCCTTTATCATTGCCCTTAAGTGGAGAGAGAGAGAGAGAGAGAGAGAGAGAGAGAGAGAGAGAGAGAGAGAGAGAGAGAGAGAGTGTGTTAAAGACTACTCACTACTAGTTTTATATAAAATTCATTATTATCTCTTTGAGTTCACAGTACTTCACACTATATCAACAAACATTACTATGTTGTTCTGTCAATGACAGATGCAAAAAGTAAAACAGAAATGAAATGAATAATTTTATGTGAAAGTAGTGAGTTGACTTTTATATTGATATAAGTATATTATTACACCTTGTGCATAGAAGACTTGTTTACAGTTTATTATATTTACTTACACTTATATAGTTTTGTAATATACTTTTATATTTTTCATGTTACATGTACCTGTATTGGAGTGAAATAGTATATGGTTTTACATCAAAGCCAGCACTTTCAATTATAAGACTCTTGACTTGAGTCAAGCCATATAAATACATTTAAATACAACTGATTCTTTTAATGAAAATTTGGTCAATTTATAGAAGGCATTTCTTGAACCAAAACAATATTGAATGTCCATGTGTACCTTGCTACAAACAAACAAGTTATTTTCTCTATACAAGAAGATACACTGCTTGATAAGTATATACATGTATATTTATAAATCTGGCTGCTGATGTCTGGTCTTGGCAGTTGTTCTTTAGTACAAAACAATTGTACTTCAGTAGAATATCAAAGATAGTAAACATGATTCCGAGTTTGTTTTCTAACTGTTAGATATATATAATACTGTATTATTGATATTCTTTTTATAAATTGACCTTCTACATTTTTGTAATATTACAAATATCATATTAATTTGGATAGTACCATATGTCTTGCTGATAAAACTGGCTGAGTTTATTATTTGTCCAAAGTTATCATAGATCTATATCAGTAATTTATATAATTGGCACTTTCTGTGAAGTTAAATAGATACAATATTATTTT
The DNA here is from genome assembly GCA_029721355.1 of Tegillarca granosa. Classification (NCBI taxonomy): domain Eukaryota; kingdom Metazoa; phylum Mollusca; class Bivalvia; order Arcoida; family Arcidae; genus Tegillarca; species Tegillarca granosa. The sequence continues at coordinate 14,926,642 of CM056600.1, read as the reverse complement.
CAGAAGCATTGGTAAATACTGGAACTTGTGACAAACATTTCTCCCAAAGCTTATTAAATTAGTAATTACCGGTATATACAGTTTGCAGGCTATACTGTAGTATGTATTTACAGCTTAGAAGATTTGTTAAGCAAATGATAGCTCGAGACAAAAAGATAGTCTAATTTTTGTCGAGCCTGGCATCGCCATAAGGCGAAACTTTGGTGTTACTTTTCCGGTGTCATCGTCAAAATGTGAAAGTTTATGTTAAAGTAATTTATTTTCTACTCGATCAAAAACTAACCAGGCAAGACATTTAAATTCGTGGAATTTAAATTTGTGTTTTACACCCTAGTCAACATTCTTTCACTTATATAGAAGTGATATTTTTTGGATGGTAAAGAAAACCAGACTACATGTAACCACATAAAACCATCTACAGTACTTGAGCAAACAAACAGACAACTTTCTCACACCATGCTTTGTCTTTGAGGGATTCAAACCTATCCCACAAGAGGCACTGTAATCTATAAGTACATGCTTTAGACAACTTGTCTGAGATTCTACCTAATTCTTTATGAAATTAAAGTCTAACAAGTATATGCAATTTATTTGTCTAACCTTCTGCATTTGAAATGTGATCTTATAAAATAACTTGGTTTGCATGATCAGGAGTGATATATTTGTTGTAATTTACTTCACTTTGCAAATAAGATGATTTTATGTATGACATGAGTGTCCATTCCTAACTTGAAGGAGGGACCTTAGTGGCAGACTGGTACATTAAGTTAACAGATGATCACAGTGTCTCTAAACTGCTAGATTTGAATTAGGACTTTGTATTAAGATCAAAAACCTTGATACAGTAACAGATATGTTGATAGATTAAAACAAAAATGATTTTCATTAGTGTTAGAGAAAGGAACAGGTCAAATTTGTAGATGTTTTTCTTTTATAATTAATTTTTGTATGCCAGTAGGTTTTTGTAGGTCAGTAGGTTTTTGTAGGCCAGGTTGTAGGCCAATGGGTTTTTGAAGGCTAGTGAGTTTTTTGTAGGGCAATGGTTTTTTTCCTAGTTTCCTGGTCTATTCAAGAATTAACTACCTTGATATGAAAGAAAGACTTGACAAACATGTAAAATACCTTTACTTCTCTTCATTCCACCCGGCTCTTTAGAAGTGTTTTATAAAAGGAAGAACCAATATTGTTTAGTTACTATAAAGTATAAATCGGGTACATTGCATTTGATCACTGCTAATTTGACCTGATCAAATGTTACCAGAACAGTAATGATTTTATTTAGTGTTTGTAGAAGGCTTGATAAGGAGTTTTAACAAGTATTTAACTATGACTGATTCAGTCTGATTGTATGACATATTGCTCTAACATGGCACGATAGTTTAATGATCGATGCTGTTGGTAGAAGCTTATTGATTTCTGTTGTAAATTTGTTTCTGATAAAAAACTTTGCTAATTTTTTTATAGATAAGAACATAATGTGAAAAATGTCAAGTAAAATTCTAGAGAAACCAACAATTAGAGATGGTATTTTTATAACTACAAGTATACATTTAATGCCACTTATGGGTTTTCTGATTGTGTGTGTGTGTGTGTGTGTGTGTGTGTGTGTGTGTGTGTGTGTGTATACATGCCTTTGGAATCCAGAAAAATCATAAATTTTTCAGTTCATTTTGGGTAAGGAATCTTGATATGAAATTAGAAGGGAAAAACCACTTACAAAATTCTCTTCCTGGTCTAGAACTTTGTATTAAGAGGACAGCGTATCAATGTTTGAAACATCTTTAATTACAAGCAAATAATTCCATCTTTAGTTACAAGCAAATAATTCCATCTTTTTATATTCCATGCACACTTAGTATCATGGAGGGGTATATTGGAATCACCATTTCTCTCTTTTTGATTGTTTCTACACATGTGTATGTTTATCCATCTGTCTCTTTTTAGAATCGTATTTGCTCCATAACTTTTACATTTATGGACAGGTTATAACCAAACTTTGCACAAAAATTTACCTAAATGACATTTTTGCATACCATATTTGAATGTGTATCTCAGAGGTCAAGGTCACCTTGGAAATGTTAGTGCACTGGGGTATTTCTCTCTCATGAGTGGGTTCCTGTACATACAAAGTATGCATGTTATGTACAGATTTAGATATCACTAGCTATTATCTGGACCTGCATGCTTACCGGTATTTCATTGCTGTCAGGAGCAAAGCTTTGACTGAAGACAGACATATTTGCTTTCATATCTATTTACATAAGGCAGAAAATTTTCTTAGTCTTCAAGTAAAGTCATCATCTCCAGTTTGAAATTAGCTTTAGTTGAAGCAAGCATATACATTTATAATAAATAGTTTATGGTAAACAGCAAAAAATAGAAAACATCATATTTCAGTTTCATTTTAATAGATGTACTAAACATGTATCTTATTATGCCAGTTTAAATCTGCCTTGATGCACTTAAGAGAATTGATATTGAGTATCCATCATTTCATGAATACCAATAATTAAGAACTTTTGTAAAATTATCAGCAACCTTTATTACCCCATGAGATGTCTGCTTGCATCCCTGGTGAATTTGATTTGTTTATCCTTCAAATGTAAACATGAAATTATAACCCAATGAAATATGAAAATGGCACCATAGGGAGAATCTCGGTTATAAGTATAGTATCCTAAATGCGCTGACCTATAAAGATGTTGAGTTCTTACAGTACAGAGAAATCAGGCTTAGACTTATTACTTCTAATTGGCACCCAAGAGTGGGTAGGTGGGTGGTTTTGGTTTTGTAGGTACCATAGACATTGACTTTGCATAAGCATAAGCTGCATTTCCTTAAACAATGGTTGTTAGTCTGATTATCAGTCACAGAGCATCTGTAGAGAATCCCTACATGGATTTCTAGATCTCAAAACTATATAAATTATTGGTATATCTGAAGCTGTACAATAGATCAGTGTAAGGAATTTTAATTGACATTTTATTACATTGATCATTTGACACAGATATCAACAGGCATACCCTTAATTAGATGGCCAGACATTACTATTATTGTCAGTAGGTATTTATTATGGAGAGGCTTCTTTTATGTAACTAACAATACATAGAAGACATGTATAATTAATGATAACTGTGACAGTCAAAAAAATCAATAATTGTTCCAATATCAGGCAAAATTTCCTTCTCACATTGTCTTATAACTAGTAGGAAACCCAAACTGTCGATAAGTATACTAATATTGGGTCCAAAGTTCTTCTTGTGTTGTAACAGCCAGTGGACTAAATTGTCAAAAATAGATCTACTGTTAAACAATATTGAATATAATTATTAAATCTATGTTTTAGTATTCCCTTGGTGTTTAAGGTTATTCGTTGTCATTTGTTTTGTATTTATGTGACATACATGTATATTTTTGACATTTACAGCACATGTTTTGTAGAAAGGTTTTTATATGACCCTTAAGACTTTGTTTGATGTCACTTTTAAAAATAGATTTAAATCCTGTCTTTTAGAAAGGAACTTACATTGACTGTAGCCAGGTGCTTGTCTTTCAGTTACATACCATTTTATTTTGTTTAATATTCTTTGAGCCTACAGATTTTGAAGTAAAAAAGACAAGAAAAATTTGTTCTCTTAAAGCCAAGATTCTAGTGAAAACCCTCAAGTATTAATCCAAGAACAACTAAAAAAATTAATCCAAGAACAACTTTAAAAAAATAAATAAATAAATAAATAATTAAATAAATAAAAATTGAAATAATATAAATAAATTATGGATGTGAAAAATTTTACATTGGTATTACCGGTAGTATTAGAAATAAGTGACCTGTTTTGTATTCAAGGGAGTTCTGGCAAAAAATGGACTAAATGCTTGTAAAAAATCAAACTCCTTACAAGGTAAGGTAATGTTATCTAAATCAGTTGTCTAAATGTAAATTAATGCAAAATCTATATCTGGTCAGTGAAAAATCTATATCTTTTCAGTGAAAAATCTATATCTGGTCAGTGAAAAATCTATATCTTTTCAGTGAAAAATCTATACATGTATCTGGTCAGTGAAAAATCTATATCTGGTCAATTAAAAATCTTTATCTTGTCAGTGAAAAATCTATATCAGGTCTGTGAAAAATCTATATCTGGTCAGTGAAAAATCTATATCAGGTCAGTGAAAATTCTTTATATCCTTTTTAGTAATCATATTTTTAAATGGTGCTTCATTTATTATTTAATTGTAATATAAGGATGTATGTGTAATTACTGTACTAAAATTCTAGAAGTACTCTGGTCAGAAGATGGCTGTTTTTGCTACAGGACTGTAGTGTGGAAGTGAAAGTGCAAGGAGTAGTGATGTAAAAAATACATGTACTACAAATCAGAAATGAAAATATTTTCTGAATTTCTTCATATTTTTATAAATGATTTTATTAAAGGAATTATTGTCATGTAGTTGTTGATATTGTATTTATTCAAGACAAGGGTCATTGGCACTGTTGACCATGCTATTGACCTACTTTAAATTAATATTATTCAATAATTTAAGAACCTATTTGATATTAAAGCAGAACACACACACACACACACACACACACACACACACACACACACCATAGAGAAAAAAAAGAAATGACAAACATAAGCTCTTGGAAAAGGAGTTCAGTGCAATAAACAATCCAGAAAAGTACTTATCATTATTGTTTACTTGTATTTTTATTTCTAAATGCACTTCAAAGGAAGACTAACAAATCTGTTCATATAGTGTATTAATATTGTAACTAAGTATGATTCACATAGGTACTTCCTAGCGTAAGCTTCCTGTTTTTAAGTAGGGGTCTGTTGCTAATATTACCGGGTAAATATAAATATACAAAGCTGAGATGTGCATTATTTACATATTGCCTGCTAAAATCCTTTCTATTGATCTTGTCATTTGTATTTATTGTTAAGACAATGATGTAATCCAATAGAAGAATCCAAATTGTCAAATTTGAACTACCGGTAGTTAACACTAGAACACTGTCAAGGTAGAAGTAGATTGTGGCAGCAAAGTCACTTTATCTGTTTCTATTTAGATTTTCTCACCATTGTCCATTAACCAACATTTTTTCTGCTGTTTCCATTAGCTGTACAAAATAACAAGCCATTGTTACAAACAAAATATCCCTCTGCCGATGGGTGCTTGTTTTCAAGGAGGGCTCAATTTGAATTTGTAAAGTGAAAATTAGAAGAAAAAAACAAAGCACTACTCTGTTTCTCTATAATATCTATCTGAAGTTTGTAGTTGATATGTTCTATACACTACTATAACAAACATAAAATAGCCTGGAAATAAAACTCAGATGGACGTATGGATGGATAATGCCAAAACAATATTCACCTCCTGATTCCATTGGCAGGGGATAATAATGCTGACACCAGTTCTTTTAAAATTAACCCTGTTTTAAAACTTGCTAATTAAAAAAAAACTGTGAAGGAATATAAGAAATGGTTTTAGTTAATTATTTGGTATATGTGCTATCTACATGTATATTTAAAGGTACATGTATCATAATTTTGAAGGTATTCTATAACATAAAACAAATTGTCTTATATATCCTTAAAATTTGAAAAACAATCATAATCAAACATTGAGTTGAGAGACATGAAAGTTTTACATGAATTTATGCATTGAAAAAAAAAATCTCATTATTGTAAACCCTACAACATTTGTAGATGAGATCATGGTACATGTACAAACATGTAATTTCTGGATAAACAAGCATGTCTTACCATACATATGGCTAAAATAATATCCAAGGTCATTGGGTTGTGGCTTACAGACAGATTACCAGTATCTCATCATTCTTATTTGTTAGTCACATCATGTGTGGTTATCAATATGGGCAAGATGACATGTTTTTGTCATAAAAAAGTCAATATTTATATATTTTGTGACCAAATTGGTAATGATACATGTTTTTATAATGAAAAAATGTTTTGTGGCCGTTTTTTATAGACTCGATTTCTCAGCATTTTATCACTAGTAGTCATACTTATGTATTTACCTTTAAATACAGTTATTTCCTGATCCGTCTAGTTTTACAAGGTAAAACAGTTGGAATGTTTATTGCATTAGAACTACATTATACACATGTGATGCATGCGTCACCATAACATGTACCTGTTTTGCACTAATGTTTTTGAAGTAAATAAATGTTTTCTTAACTAATTATGTAATTACTAGACTTTATCCTAAAACGGACAAGAGTAAATGATAGTTGAGACATCTTTACATATGTAATCTTTTTTCTCCTTTGTTTAACCCTTTGTTAGAGTCAGTAAGTGTATCATTGTTTAAAGCTGCATCAGCATTAATGCAGCTATTTGGGACTAGAAACCTTTGGTATTATAGGTACACATATAATTGATGTATCTTATATCTTGTTGAGAACTTAAGATGTAATTATGATAATCTATTTCTAAAATATTTGAAACTACTATCATGTGAAGATTCTGACCCTCATTTAGATTGAATTGTGCTCTAATTATGTATTATATATGTATCCAAATCACCTGTCCATAAATATGATGATTTAATTGTCCATCTTATATATTTATGTGACATTGGTTCCACTCCTGATGACACATGAAAAAAATCTTTCATCTCTTTCCAATTTTGGCATTATCAGTTTATATTACCAGTAATTCATTAACTAAGATTTTGCTTTTGAAATCTGAATAAGTTTTCAGTTTTCCAGGCCCCTGTTTCACAATCATTTCTTGACTTAGATTTTCTTATTAGAAATCTGAAAAATTTGAAATCCTAATAATTTTGTATTTCTTAGGATATTCATGAATTTAAGATGTCAATCTGAATACCACTTTTACCTTGTGATGTCAGTTTTCTATATTTGGTGAGAAAAATTATTAGAATTTGCTGCAATTAACTTTAAGAAAATTTTAGTTGATGACTGATTGTGAAACTAGGCAAGATATAGTATTTATTGCTGTTACATTCTCAAGCAAATCTATGGTACAAACTGATTAATCATTAGGTTTCTTGTCTAGTTAAAAGCTTAAAAATTGCATTTATGATTTATTAACTTCAACCAAATGAGAGAATATTACATAACTATATGACATAATGCTCTGATTTTATACAAGAAACTCCGAATTATTTCTTTTTGTAACTGAAGCTAAAAAAATAACTAAAATTGTTAAATATGCAAATTTGTTTCACTTTCTAAAAAACAAAACATTTATTTAACAATTGAACTGTTTTAAAATGGTGTTCATTGTCAGTATGAAGGCAACAACTTTGCAAGCAAACGGAATAACGCGCGTTAGCATGTTATGAACAGTTTGCTTGCAAAGTTGTTGCCTTCATACTGACAATGAACACCATTTTAAAACAGTTCAATTGTTATATTTTTGTTTAATATTTTTTTAAAAAAATCATTCATTTATTGTAAGAAAAAAATTCCCATCTATAACACATGCACATCGGGGGAGTCCAGTAGACGCAACAGCTGAATTTAAGACCGAGAATGACACATCATTAATCCGCAATATTTTTAATGTGGGGTAACAACAGGAAGTTTTGGTTTGAAACAAATTATAGTGTTATCAGGTATTTTGATGGTATTTTCTCAATTTTTCATTAACATAATGAATTTTTTAGAATATTGGATATAAATGATATATATAAAAATTGAATATCAACGATAAATGTGTTGTTATTTGTGGACTATATTTCAGTCGAAAATCAGGTGCACCTGTGTGGCCCTGTTTCAATTTGCAAAGAAGTTTGGAGTAAAAGATTGCTGGCTAAATGTTGGAAGTGAAATTTGTGAATCTGAAACGGGAAGGGGGGAATTGTAGCTGAGGGATAATTTTCAGTGGCCAAGCATGTGGGTTTCGAATCTGTGATATGTGAGTAGACAGGGATTTACTTAGAGATTTCTTCTGGAATGTCAACATTGTTAGGTTGAGATTCACTCTAACATAATGTGCCGAGCTTCATACTCGGTATCATTTAAATGTAGACAGCAAAGCAGTGAGAAGTATACTTATTCTTTATGCCTGGTGTGGTTCAAATATCTCTAAAAGTTGAGAAAATTATCATTTTAAGGTTAGCAAGGAGTTGTGTAGTACTTAAACCATGTATTGTACTTTTGAGGAGTTCTTATTGTATCCCTTGTAAATTTATTAAGAGCATGTAGATGATTTTTTCAGTTTTTCCGATCAACAAACGCAGCATGTGAAACGGACAATTTTCACTGGATGTGGCATACATGCGTGAATCTAATTCCAATTGAAATTTACATCACTTGAAATTTACATCCCGTGAGACACAAAATTGATTGACAAGTTGTACCATTACACATTGTCTCAAAATAATAGGGTATATATATATAGCAGCTTTGTCAAGGTAGGAAGAATTTTTTAAAGATCCGATTGTTCAAAAATGTTTTGTGGTTTGATGGTTTTGACTGATCTGTTGTTGTCTGTTCTTTCAACAGGCCATCAAAAACACCACTCTCTCTCACAATGTCAAAATTACGGTGAATATCAGCCAGGTGCCTATACGTTATCAAAATATTATTTTATTAATTTCTTTGATTTTACTTTGTAATATCTCGTAAATGTGTTTTTCAGTCTCGTCTCGAATGTAAACAAATGTGACGTGACAGTCATGTTTGTTTACCTACTATAATGTAGTTCCGGATTGTGTATTGCATTTTATATGTATTCATACACAGAGTGACAAAATTTTTTGGCATTCATTGTCAGTAATAATTACAACGGCTCTCAAGCTTGCAGCTATGGGGATTTCACAAGGCAAATGAAAATATAATATCATTAGTGCTGTTCAAATTAACAAGGAAATTTTTTGCATTTTTCTTACTGCTTTCTTTTATAGTACATGTATATAGCACTTGTTTCTTTGGATTTTGTTGTTATAGCACCTTTTGTAGTTTTCAGATCAAGCAGTGCTGGTTACCTAGGAACACAAGAACTGGTTTATGGGACATTACATAGTTTTCAAGCAACACATATTTATGCTACTTTTGAAAATAAATCTTCATCCATTTTGATTTTATTCACAGATTGAAAGAATTTCCTGCCTTGCTTAAGCATGAACAAGATGCACTCTTAAAAAATTGAAACAAAATTAATTTATACTTATTAAACTCTATTCTAATTTTAAAATATTCTTAGGATGAAGTTGAAACTAAAGCAAAGCAGAGAGATCCATTATTGGCATCTGAAGAGAACGTATGTGAAGAGGGTAAAATTAAAGAGACAAAATTGTCACCAAAATTTGGATGGATAAAAGGTGTATTGGTATGTATAAACGGGTTGATTTTCCTAATTGCCTGGTACCCAACAAGACCCTCCAGTCTTGCTCAGAAGATATGCATGAAATATATTCTGTAGATATGTATACAAAGTACATGTTCATTGCATACTATGCTCTGTAGTGAACGGTAATGAAAGAGTTGGACATATAACCAATTCAATTCAAATTTTATTGTCATATAAGTCAAAATTTAACTTGTGACAGCATACATACAAAGGATATTAAAAGAAAAGAAAACACACATTACTGGGAGATATAATACAAGGAAAAACTACTAAGAGCCAATATAACCAAACCTTGAGTATAAGGCACATCTGTCTTAAATGAACTGATTTCATAAGGCATTCTATATTTTTTAACCTTTGTAAACCTAACACCTTCCTAATCCTAATAAAATCTTCAGATTTTATAAATGTTCTTGTAAAGATACTTAATTTATAATTTTAAACCATTTTAATAACCAAAATAGATAATAAAATTCCAATAAACTATGAACATGGTAAGTGTTTGGTTGGAATCCTTTGTATCCAATATTTGAACTGTTGTTCAGAATTTTATTCATTTTACTTATTAAAATTTAAAGATGTAATTTGAGTCGAAAGAGGGAGGTCAATGATTTATTATGTTATATATAAGAAGACTACATTCTTATTTTAGCAGCCATGGAAACATTATTGCTAAGAGATCCACTAACTTTCTGCCAATAACTTGACTTGTCTGTATCTGATACAAATGTATATGTGAATTTGTCATTCACCTATGCTTTGAGATATTTGATTGTATTACATTGTTCCGTTGGGAGGTCATTTATAACACAGAATTATGATCTTTATACTGGTATAAGTAGAGAATAATTGATGCATTATATTGTTCACATTAATTCATTTTGAAATAAAATATCAATATCAGATACAGTATACCATCATGGGACTTTCAAAGTAAAATTGATATCAAAATCTGCAAAGTTGTAATACTAGCAGGTATTTTAACATATATATACACAGTACTAGATATAGGTAGTAAAAGTTGGTAGACAAACACTTGTAGTATTCCTAACTGAATTTAAAACTAAGTCTGGTTTTAGATTTTATTCATACTTGTATATTGATTAAATTTAAATTGAAAACAGTTTAGTTTTGAAAGATTAAATTTCCCTAAAATTTAAAGAATAAAATCATTTGTGAAATTTAAATGTTGAAATTAAATACTCTTGAATTTCATAAACTTTTTCTTACTTGTTTGAACAAAAGGAAATTGATTTCATTATCTTTAAATCAATACATATTTTTGTTAACTATTAATTTTTTAATGATTTGATGTAATAATAGTCCAAGTCAACAATAAAATGAGTTAAATATTCATTTATTTTAAGTGCATATTATGGTTCCATCAATCATTAGGGTCACCTTTAATGACTGTATAGTGTATGCCATGTATCGTAACGTGCAATTAGCCCATTTTAAATTCAATATTCTCCAAATATATGATAAATTTAACAATTTTTTCTTGAATACCATTTTTCAAATTGAAAAAATCTCAAAACATCCTGATAAGTCTTAGTAAAAATTCAAGTCTAAGTAAAAATTCAAGTCTCATGCACTTAAAGAATTTTTACTTTCAATATCATAAAACCTTTCCCTAATATCTACTGGTGTAGATCTATGCCTAATTGTTATATTTTACTTATAACAAGTCTTGAAATTGTATACTTGTGTTCAAATTATAAATCAAATAGATGATAAAATAAAATAATATTCTTCCCCCGACTAAAATTGTTAGTAATTCTATTTTTGCCATGCAATCTTTTAGGCGAGAAACAAGACTATAAAAAGTGAGAACCTGACTTTGCCAGGGTATTTGTGACACACTGACATGACTAAAATATAATTGCAGAAATTTCCAGTTGTTACTTAATCAGTGAAAAAGCGATTTCTATCGAAAAGGTAGAAATATTTGCTGCTTGGTGACTTCTTACTTCATCTCAGGGTTAAAGCACTTTAATCAATAGTGCTCTCTTGCTGGAAGTATAATCAAAAGCACAGTCAGCACCTTTCATTGCTTAGGTTCAAATCCTACACAAGCAGATTCTTGAGTGAAAAAGTTTGTAAGCTAGCTTTCTGAAAAACAGTGGCTTTCCCTCTTATCTTACCATTTCAGAACTGACCATTTGATTTATTAAGTTCAAAAAATTGTAATAAGAGGTTCAACATTGTTCCTTAATTTCTCTTAATATCAATACATTTATCTTAACATTTCTGTGTACCAAATATTTATTTTTATTTTGTAGATAAGATGTCTACTAAACATCTGGGGTGTTATGCTGTTTTTACGACTGTCATGGGTTGTTGGACAGTCTGGGATATTATTCGCCACCTTGATTATATTACTGTCTACTGTTGTTACCATTTTGACTACTATGTCTATGTCAGCTATATGTACAAATGGTTTAGTAAAGGGAGGTAAGTCTGTCAACAACTACCTGGTAGTTTGTCTATGTATTTGTTGACTGTAAAATGAAATCCAGAAAGAGAAAAAATATCTTCTTTTGAAAATGAGATTTCATTTACCTTTTTTAATAAAGTTTTTGTTTGTTTGTTTTTTTGTTTTTTTTTGAAAAAACAGTAATCAAATGGATGTTATATATAACTGTAAATAGAATCAGTGATATTCAATGTGTAATCAAGATTTTCTATATTGATCATTTCTTTTATGAAAGTAAGCATTATATATAAAGGTTATATATCAAACTAGGTAATAATGATCTGAAAAATTTTGTTTGTTTGTTTTCTGCCTGTCTGTCTGTTTGTCCATCTATCTGTAACTATTCTTGTCTCATATTTGGTATTTTGTATACATGTACACATATTTCCTTCAATAGCTACCACAATTACAAACTGATGACCATCACCACTGTAGTGTTTATATAGCTTATGTTATTTGTAATGTATAAAAAAAATTTTTTTAACTGTTACAGGGGGTGCATACTACATGATATCCAGAAGTCTAGGACCTGAGTTTGGGGGTGCTATAGGATTGATATTTTCTGTAGCAAATGCAGTGGCTGTTGCCATGTACGTCGTTGGTTTTGCTGAAACTGTGAGAGACTTATTAAAGGTAGGCTAGGCTAGGCTAGGACGTAGTACATATTTTATTTTAATTCTATAAACGCTAAGTTGATAGTGTTTGGTCCAGTAGTGGTAGATGAGTGTCTCAATTTAATTCCCATTTGGGTCAAACATTTAACTCAAAATGGATACTAAAAACTAGTTCTTAGAGATAGAAATCACAGGATCATTTGGCTGAGATCTTATAAACGTGTAGCCCTACATCAGGTTAGGGGTTACAAAATACTTCATTGCTGTAAGTGGTATTAATTTCCACAGTTCTATTCTAACATACCTGTTAATGTGTCATTAGAAAAAAAAATCACATTATACTTCAGAGGTCGAGTCAGACAGTTCATAGAACAAGATATTTAAGCAGATCACAAAGTTTCTTTACATATTTAGACAAAAAAAACCTACTACTACTTTTAATTGCCATGTTTACTTGTCACGATTTATTTATGATTCCTGGAGGTACTTGTACCTGTAATACAAATTTTTTTTTTACTATCTGGCAATGATGAGAAGCCAAATTGCTAAATTAAAAAAAAGGGAAAATTTACTGTTACTGCCCAGAAGACTGGCACAAACTTTTATTGTGGGAATTTGTTACAAAAGTGAATGAGATTTTATGTAAATTCTATGTTATGGAGTAAATATAAGCATGATTTTGCAAACAAAAATGAAAAGAAAAAAATTACAGCTATATACAGTACTAATAAGTTAAACCTGCTATAACAAACACCACTATATAAAGACTACCTGATCATTAAAACCATTGATTAAAGGGACTATTTTTTCATATTTTAACCGAAACAAACTTTTATATAAAGACCATCTGTGTAGAAAGTCCATATTTCTTAGGTCCCAAGGTCAGTCTTTATTTGCAGGAATGATCCATTCAAGGTATATATGCTGTATCTGATGTGGCTTATATGATATTTTTTACAGAAATTTAAAAAAAAACCCAATATTTTTGCTAGTATTTAGATATATTTCAGCTGAATCTATTTAAAACTAACTTGCCATTCCCAAGAAATACAAGTCTTAGTCTTGGAGTTATTTTCAGCACTTCTTGTTATAGACTTTAATATACATATTTATTTCAGGCCAATAATGCACTAATGATAGATGAAGTGAATGATATACGTATAATCGGCGTCATTACAGTTACATTACTGTTGTGTATAGCAATAATAGGATTAGAGTGGGAAGCTAGGGTAAGAATGTGTTATATGTCAACAAATCTTGTTATCTTTTGTCAATTTTGATATAATGAAACCTTATTTTTCTGCTACAAAATGATTCAATGATCAAGAGAGCATTATATTGAGGTTTCAGTGTATTTTACTTATCAGAGTGGGAAACTGGGTTAAGATTAGGTATCAACATATTTTTTTCTTTTTTCTATAAAATCAGTCTTGTTTTCCCAGAAGTAATGTAAAGTTGTAGTAAGATATTAGGGATCTGATACTTTTTCAAGCTTGTTTAAAACATTCTTATATCTACCTTCATGATAGTAATATTTTAAGTACTATTGAACTTACATGGATTTGAATATATGCATGTCTCTAATTAAAAACAAAAAAACATGTACATGCTATATCAGACATACAGTCTGGACTGCAGCTGTGTGTACTCTAATTGCCTGAAAGGACAATATGCACAAAAGATTAGATTTTGTCATAGTGTCAGTGTTAGAATTTGTGTCTGCACCCTTTTTTAGAAAGTTTCCATACATTTCAGCTTTTAGGTGCCTTCAATACATAATTAAGAATGACAGAATCATTACTTTGCATGTAAATAATAATAATATCAAAGATTTATACTGGCTTAATATTAGCATTAGGACGTTGTATTATTGATCAGTTTACAACTACTTATTTCATGTACAGTAAAAGTTAAGTTTGATGTCCATTGACAACTGTGATGTCTTTCTTTTTAACACAGTTATTTGAAACCTTAGAGTCCCTTTCATTGATATATGTCTTATAAATCATTCTTAATTAATTGTCAAACCCTTGTATAATGCTAAAATCAGATTATCAGATGACATTAAATCAAGGTTTTGTTGTAAACCATACAAGCTGTGTAATTGTAAACTTCATGTACATGTAATATGATGTTTTATTTTATTTTATAGGCACAAATTGTGTTGCTGGTTTCATTATTGATAGCTATAGCTAATTTTGTAATTGGAACATTTATTCCTCCAAATGAAGATAAAATATCTAAAGGTGTTGTTGGATATCGACGTAAGTAAGGCTGATGTGAAAATGTTGAATATATTTTGTTTGTATGCATAAATATTTCTCCAAGTTATGATACATGTGATTTTAAAACTCTTCATTCATTACGTTTTTCATTCATTTAAAGTATGCAATCATTCATTCTTTATTTCACAAAAAAAAAATTAAAAAATGACTCAGGTTGGAAAAGAAAAGAGAGATAAAACATAATTCAAGCATGGAATGATTGAATAGAAAGAAAAAAGAACATCTGAAGTCAGATTTAAACTTTTTTTTTTATGCAAAACAAGAGTGATTACAATGATTATGGTTTAAATGGTGATTGCAGTGTCACAAACTGATCTATTGTCTGAGTTGAAAAGCTGGAATTGTTATTTTACAATAATATTCATTCATGATGATTTTGAAATCTATATTGACCATAGAAATATTCTTTTAAACATGAAAAATTGATGGTAATTTTGATTTTTCTGACCAAGTCTAATGCATGACCTACAACCTTATTTATGCCTTACATAAAAAAAATGATAATGGCATTTATCTCAAATACTAAAAGACTTTAAAAACAATTCCTGTAAATTAGAATCATAACTGTTTAACCTCTCACAAAGTAGAGAAGAACTGTCATACTCCTAATATAAATATTAGTATTTACATGAACATATAGATTTTATGGATTAAGTATAAATGTACAACTGAGCTGGGTCGCTCTTAAATTCTTGTTCACTACATTTTAACAAACACTTTCTCCTTTATATTTTTTCTGCAGTTGATGTGATAAATGAAAACCTACACCCAAAATATACAGGAAATGAGAATTTTTTCTCAGTGTTTTCCATATTTTTCCCAGCTGCTACTGGTATTTTAGCTGGTGCCAATATCTCAGGTGATTTAAAGGTAAGTTTTGAGATGTGTTCAATAGATGCTACAAATTGAGAGGTGTTTTGGTTTTCTTCATCATCCCAGGATTGACAGCCTTGATATGATAAAGAATCTTGGATATCAAATACCATCATACCACTATTGCCTACCGGTAATTTTATGATACTTTGAATATTTGAATATGTCATGTATTTATATTAATTGATAAAATGCAATTTAAAAAAAAACATTATTTCAGTTTAGTAAACCCTGTTATGTTATTTCCCATGTTCTGCACTGTTTTTGCTATTTTTGGTGATCTGTAAAACATTCATAAACTTAGAAATATATATATAGAACTGTTTATTATTTTCAGAATGCTCATAAAGACATTCCTAAAGGAACATTGTTAGCTATCTTGTTATCCACAATTGTTTATATTTTGGTTGCTTGGTTACTTGGTGGATGTATACTGCGTGAAGCAACAGGACTTTTGCCAGTCATCATTAGTAATACCACTAGTTTAAATAATCCTCAAACATCATTAATACTCAATATTACAAATAGATTTGATCTTGCCAAAAATTGTAGTCTTCTTGTTGATGACGGATCTTGTAAATATGGACTTTTACATGATTTTCAGGTATGTAGGTAACTTATAAGGATTGGTTGTAAAATGTTGTTTTACATCACATCAGCATTTTTTTTATCATATTTGTGATATTTTTGACAGGATGATTGTTCTAATTAAGCCCAAAGAGTAATCTTAAACACAATATTTGAAATCTGCATTGTATTTAGTGTGCACTTGATGTGACCTTTACAGGGCAAGTACACTCATTTGCAAAGTCACAAATGAAAAACCAAGTGTACTGAGTGAGCCAGTAAAGGCTTATGGCAAGGACCATCCCTTTCTCATTTAGGGTCAATGAAAGTCAACCCTGTAGCTGTGATAAGCCTTTTGTTAAAAGGTTAACACCTTTACCACTTGGCCACCACAGCTTGCAGTGGCAGCTTGTCAAAATGTGAAAGTTTATGTTAAAGTAATGTATTTTCTACTCGATCAAAAACTTACCAGGCGAGACATTTAATTGTGGAATTCTTGTGAATATCAAAAATTTGTATTCTGTAGACTTGATAAATCTATTAACTGTTTCATCTTATTTTAAAATATAATGAAATAAAACTGATGACATTTTTTTGTATATTTGTTTATCTACAGGTTATGGATAGGGCATCTGGATTTGGTCCATTAGTTATTGTTGGTATCTTTTCAGCCACTTTATCGTCCGCTCTTGCCAGTTTAGTATCTGCACCCAAAGTCTTTCAGGTTTGAACTCTTTAATTTTGCCTTTGTTTCAAAGCCCTGGAAGCAAGAAAAAATGTTTCTTATTTGTTGCCATGTACCTTGTCATCATGATTATTAACATGTTTGTTTAGTGAAAAACTTGATACTTCATAGTTTTACAATAACATACAAATAGAATTGAGAATAACAAGAATGTAGAAGTGATTTATGGTTTAATAATTAAATTTGACAAATTTCTAACGATTTCATTGGTTGATAAGCGAAATTTTTCAGTGACTCGAACTCACATGTTGAAGTGTTTTTGATGTAATTTAGAACAAACTACTTTCAATACACATCATTTTACATTGTTTTAAAGCTATTGAAAGCAAAAATTGCATAAAGTTTTTCTCTCATTTGATTTAGTTGTCTTTAAAATTTAATTATAAGCATTGAATCCGATTTTCATTCTGGTCATTGAAAAATAACCTGAATGGATGTTGTGCACACTTTTGCATTATTCGCTTTGTGAATTACACAGTGTGCACAGTGTCCATTCACGTTATTTCCCAATGACCCAAAAGAATATCAGATTCAATGCTTAATTGTTACTGGTTTGCATTGCATCCTTTTTCAATCCATATTTTCTTTCCTATTTATTATTCCTTGAAGATTTTACCTGTTTCATTGCATTGTGAATACTAAAACAAGTCTTAACCTAAGATTTGTCCAGATTGAATAAAATTTGTATTTAGCATGATTAATATCCTGAACATAATTGACATAGAAACTTATTTAATTATAAGGGATGGCATCTATGAAATTTTCTGTTCATATAATTGAGTTTGATGACATCATATGTTCAAAATATGGTTCTTTCTCTATAATGATTCATTTAAAAATATATCATTTTTATAACATTTCAGGCTGTTTGTAAAGACAAGATATTCCCAAAGATACACGTCTTTGCAACAGGTTACGGTGCTAGTGACAATCCTAGACGTGCTTATCTATTGGCCTATTTTATTGGGATAGGTTTTATTTGTATAGGTGAGCTCTTCATTAGACATATAACTGTTGTTAATATCAACAATATATAATTTATATACTTTATATAGTATTTTGATTGGTAGAGGCATTGATATTATTCTTATATTGATTGTTTTAACTGTAGATTAGAAATAAGTATTTAGATTTAGATGTTGTATTTGTAAATAAGAAACTTAGTTTTAGAATGAAATTTTTCTTAGATTTAGATGTCTCATGGAATTTTTTTTTATCATTTGGTAGATTTTTATTTGCGATTTACACTTTTACTTCATTATATCCCATGACATACTTTGTGCTACCTAATGGTTTTATTGAATGTAGGATTATTTTAATTGAAGTTTCTAGTAAAAATTATGAAAGTTTGCAGTGGAACAATGGCACCTGTTTCGGCAATCATCCACAATTATTTAGTTTCAGCAAATCATCTATTATAATAATACAAATAATACTTTTGACAAAACTAGAATACAGGTGCCACAAATTTAAAGTTACTTTCAAAATGACACATTAAATTCCTGATTATCTTGAAAAGCAACAAACTTATTTTGATTTTTGGTTCAATGACATAAATTGTACATTCAGACTCAGCACTACAGTGATGATTTGCCATATATCAAAGTACATATAAAGAAAAAAATAATAACATTCAAACTTTAAAAATACTGTGATAAGGAGATGGCAAAGTTAGGGAGGGGCATTATGATAATGTAAATGTTAGAACTATAGTTTCATTTTAGTGACTTAATTATTACTTATTTAGTATTTAGTTGGAAACTCCAACTAACAATCATTTTCTTTCATCATGTATCATATGATTTGAGTGTGTGTGGTTGTTTTTGTTTTTTTTTAGTTCTTGTGTTTTTTCCCTACTTGTTAAATAAACTTTGAGTGAAATACTTTGCATGATTGAAATTTGATTTAATTCATATATTCCAAATATTGTGAAATATTTATAACTCAAGTTTCCATAGTTTTGTGTTTTTTGCAAATAATGTTAATTTCATTTATGAAACATCACAAAAATATAGTAAATTATACTTATATGTACATGTATTTGTAAAAACCATAATAAAAAAATTGATTACAGATATGTCAATTTTGAACTTAGTAAATCACAAGATTCTATTTTTAAAAATGAAATTTGGGTTCATGCAGAATACGATTAATTATTAATGATATTTCAACACACTTTACTGCCAAAAGTTTTAATAAGTGGTCTTAAATAAAATATTGCTTGATTGTAGATTTAAATATTTTATGACATCTTTATTAATGCACTTATGGAATAAAATATATATATATATATATAGATTATTTAGGTACATGTGGTCGGGCTCATGTGTCCCCATAGTGTCGATCTTTGTACTTTCGCATTGACGACACAAGGTTTGATGGCCATCTTTGTTTATTGACAATCATGCATTTTCGTTTTTCTGAAGTTACACAAACATTACTGAATCTCATTTCGAGACCTCTTTGATTGTATTTAGACTTTTTAAAATAATTTATTTATAACTCAACAGTTTGCCAAAACCATACTATGCGCGTTGTAATCTTATTTAACATGCCACGTGGAACCTCTTTGATGTAGTCCAACGACCATGACCTTCAAGGATCAACCCTCGTTATCAGCTGTTTATGGCTTCCGTCTGTCAAGCGATGTGATTACTTAATAAACAACTTAACAACAAAATTAATGAGGGTTCGGACGATGAAACAAAAGGAACAGATTGAGACCATGGATTCTAACTGATTAATAAACAAAAGCCTAATTATTAGATCTGTAGTATTTATTGAAAACTGTTGACAGGTGATAGCAAACAATACTCGAGTAAAATAATGACCGACAAACATATTTATTTACATGTCCGATTAACTGAATTCTATTATAAACTAAAAATGTCTGACAAGTGATTTTTCACATCGGACAAAAATATTTTTTGTCAGACATGTCTGGCAAATATGACCGTTTCCGGACCCCTGATATATATATATATATATATATCAGGGCTCAGGAAAACTTTGACTGGGGTGTCGGACATTTTTTCAAAGCAACCGTATCAACGATGCTGTGTAAAGCAAAAAAAAAAAAAAAAGAAAAAAAGAAAAAAAAACGTACCACCGATATTGTTATTGACGATGTTTTTTAAAAAGATTTTAATATTTTAATTTTTAATATCAAATAGATTTTAAAAAGTATTTAACTACTACATAGAGGTTATTTAGGTACATGAAGTCAGGCTCATGTGTCCACACGGTGTAGATTTTTGTACTGTCGGTGTTGACGACACAAGGTTTGATGGCCATCTTTGTTTATTGACAATCATGCATTTTCGTTTTTCCGAAGTTACACGAACTTTACTGAACCTCATTTCAAGACCTCTTTGATTGTATTTAGACTTTTTTAAATAATTTATTTATAACTCAACAGTTTGCCAAAACCATACGATGCGCGTTAAAGTCTTATTTGACATCCCGCGTGGAACCTCTTTGATAATAGTCAGACGAGCATGACCTTCAAGGATCAACCCTCGTAATCAGCTGTTTATGGCTTCCGTCAGTCAAGCGATGTGATTACTTAATAAACAATTAATGAGGGTTCGGACGATGAAACAAAAGGAACAGATTGAGACCAAGGATTCTAACTGATTAATAAACAAAAGCCTAATTATTATATCTGTAGTATTTATTGAAAACGGTTGACAGGTGATAGCAAACAATACTCGAGTAAAATAATGACCGACAAACATATTTATTTACGTGTCCGATTAACTGATTTCTATTATTAACTAAAGATGTCCGACAAGTGATTTTTCACATCGGACAAAAATATTTTTTGTCGGACATGTCCGGCAAATATGACCGTTTCCGGACCCCTGATATATATATATATATATATATATATATATATATATATATATATATATATATATATATATATATGGTTTGAATATTTATTTATTACTAGTATCCCTTCATATTATCTAATCACAATCTTCGATCATCAACTTAAATCGTTTGTAACTACATCTTGCCAAAATGTATACTATATTTTGTTATTTTTCTCATTATTTTAGGTGATTTGAATAATATAGCACCAATTATATCTAATTTCTTTTTGATGTCCTATGCCTTAATTAATTATTCAGTTTTTGATGCATCACTGGCCAGATCACCAGGTAAGTTTCTAACTATTAATATTTTTATATCCCACCATAGGGTTAACATATGCTGACATTTTGTCATAACTAGTTTTCTGCATTTTTTTACTCTTATGGATTTAGATAAAAAAAATAGTATTTGGCATGTATCAATGGCATGATGAAATACAGCTCAAGTTAAAGTTTCATTTTAATAGACCTACCCATCTTGAGAGTTATGGCCCTTGGAAATTGAAAATTAAGGATATTGTTGCAAGTGGGGGCATTCCTGTTATTCTGACACATTCTAGATTATAACTATAAAGATTTTGAATAAAAACATTTTTATTTTCAAATATTTTTAATGAAAAATCCTTCTATTTTGCATTATATGCCATATTATAATGACAATTGATATTTGAAGTATAGTATTAAAAAGATAATTTCAATGTAAATTTTATACCATAAGTATTGGGTAATACGTTATGCAATAACATTTCTGAAAATAGTGTTTTTAAATTCGAACATTGTACCAATTTATTTTTGTTGACAGATATTATTCAAAATTTGAAACTGTTATGTTATAACTGTTTGACATTTGTATTTCAAAACCTTTTTTGTTAACAGGTATATTTTATATTTATAGGTTGGAGGCCATCATTTAAGTTCTATAACATGTGGTTAAGTTTACTGGGTGCAGTATTATGTGTAGTCGTCATGTTTATCATTAATTGGTGGACAGCCCTTATAACATTTGGTGTTGTTGCTGCTCTCTTTGTATATGTTCATTACACAAAACCAGGTATATGTTTTATATGGTACCTTTTAGCTCACCTGACTAAAGGCCTTGTATCATTGATATTGTTGCTCTTTTTCAACTTGTCCATTTTATATCTTAAACTGTATCTTGTTAGCTCATCTGGCTACAGGCCTTTTAACTTTTATTGTTGTTACTGTTCTCTTTTTTATACCCATTTCACATCTTGTAATGAACCTTGTTCGCTCACCTGACTGAAGGCTTTATAACTGTTGAAGTTGTTGCTTCTCTTTTTATAAATGACCATTCCACATAACAGGGTATATATTTTATATTGTACCTTGTTAGGTCACCTGACTAAATGTTTTAATACCATCTTGTTTTTTCATTCCATGTTCTTTATGTCCATTCCACAAAACCAGTTACTAGATATTTGGGTCTTTATCTGTAAATCACTTAATTTTGGGAATACCAAATTTGTGAAAACAAATCTTTGATTAAACTCTGTTTATTTAGTGAAAGGAATGAGAATAAAGCACTTGAAAAAAAGGTGTTTTACAGTATTTTGCCTTTTTAGCTCACCTGGCCAAAAGTTTACTTGCCTACTAAATGTTGGCTTTAAAGATACATGTATATGGTCAGTTTTATCTCTTAATTACTTTATATGCAAGTTATTAATTTCAGTCTTTGGATAAAGTTTATATAATGCTTATAAATTATGAAAGTTTTAAATATTTTGAATTTAAATGCAGACATGCTTAGACAAAACTAAGATTTAAACAAATTTGTTTAGAATATTTTTGTACATTGGTAATTGTTGTAAATAAAAATTGATATTTATTTATTTATTTATTTTAGATGTAAACTGGGGATCTTCCACTCAGGCTCATGTATATAAGAGTGCTCTACAGACCACATTAAAACTTGTAGCAGTAGAAGATCATATCAAAAACTTTAGGTATTTTTGTATTGTAATCTTTATCTTTGGAATATGTCTATGAAATACTATAAGCTCGAATAAATACAGAAATTACAGTAATTACCCAGTGAGATGCAGCATTTGGGATCTAATATTAGAACATGGTTATGTCATCAAAACCCAGGTCATTTAAACAACTTTAAAAATGGCGAAATACCATAAATTAAACAGAGAACTTCATTAAATTTGTCATTTGTGACCTTGAAGGAAGGGATACATAACACCATTTCAAATACATTTGGATATTAATTAAGGACAATTAATGCAATTTGTCATGTTTCACCTTCGATGCATGGGTTTTTCCGTACATCCATGGGCATGCTCCAAGCTCATAATTACCATTGTTAAACATTGACCAACCGGTCAGAGGATTCCGTTTATTTACATCTAAATTTTAGAAAATGAATCTCACGGATCCTGGTTAGAGGATATCTATTTTTAAAAAAATATATTTTTAGAAAATCAAAAAAAATTCAAATAATTGAAAAACTTAATGCAGCTTTAATTTTGCAAAATTTGAGAATATAATATATAATACATATATACACATAACATATAGTATATGTACATGTAAATCCTTGGAGCTTTAAGCTTGCAGTGTAAACCAGCATTTAATGTTAGGTTTTTGGTGGAGTTTTTTTATACTATGTTTTGGTAAGCCTGAAATTCAAGAAAGCTATGCTGTTCCATTTTATATCTGTTGTTGTGAACTAAAAAATTTAGTCTGAAAAAGTTCTTAAAACATGTCCAATATTTGGTGTTTTTGAAAAAAAGTTTAACTTTCTCTTAATTTTGCACATTTATCCTTGTCAGACCATCCATTCTAATATTGACTGATTTACTTAAGACATGTCCAGTTCTCAATAATTTGTATTTTTATTTTATTCAGAGCATCAGTTCTGATATTCACTGGTTAACTCAAGACACATCTAGCTCATGTAAATTTTGTACATTTATTTTCCCCATCTGTTATGATGTTGATTACTTTACCCTAAAAACATGTCTGATGGTTGTTAATTTTTACACTGATTTTTTTCAGACCATCCATTCTGGTATTGACTGGTTTACCTAAGACACGTCCAGCTCTTGTAGATTTTGTGTATACATTGACCAGGAAGATCAGTCTTATGACATGTGGACATATCATGATTGTAAGTAAATATAAAGTTGTAAAAGAAAAGTCATTTGATTTTGCTTCTTCATATTTAAAGAAGTTGATTCACAATTTTAACATGTTATAAAATAATAAATTGATTTAAAGTTAATAAGAAATTTTTGCAAATGGAAATTTTTTTGATGTGGAAATAAATATTTGATTTCTTAGTCACACAGTACATTGTTTCAATGTAAACTGTAAATTGTAGATTGTTACTAAATTCAGTTCACTTACATTGAAATTCACAATCTTTATGCACAAGTTATAAGATGAAATCTGCAAAAGTGTAAAACCCACATTCTAGACCTTGGTTATAAAGTTATGTTAAATAGAGAGCATTTCCAATCAGCATATTTTAAATCCCTGCTAAAGGACATAGCTTTTATGACCTTACTTTAAGCTTGATTTTGTAATATCCATTTTCTTATAACAATTTGTGAGCTTTAAAATGAATTATTTAAACATACATGTATTTAAAGACGAGATAAAAATAATTGTTACAGGGAAGTCAGAGTGATAATTTAAGAGAGATGAGTAAATATAGATCTGGAGAGGTATATAGATGGTTACAGAAAAGGAAGGTTAAATCATTTTACAATGTGTGTACAGCATCCACATTTAGACTAGGTGTTCAGTCTTTGATGCAGGTATGTATCTTCACTTACATGTAAAAATAATTTTTTTTAAAATTGGAAGGAAACTATTTTCATATTTTTATTTTCTGGACACATTTTTTGTTTGAGTTCTTAAAGATTAAAAAGATAAATGTAAGCCTGGTAAGTGTGTGTATGTATGGTGTATGTATGGTATAAAGGTAAACAGAATACCATGTAAGCTTTAGACAACTTTTCAGGTGGGATTTATTATCAAAAACATTTTTGTTAATCAGCTGACAAGTGTTCTATATACACTAAAATGAATCTTTAAATTAATATTTTCTGATATTTTATATATAATATATAATTCTCCTTTTTTGAAAATTTGCCAATCTGACCAGTTGAATTTATAAAGCATTGACAGGTTATTTCCGATAACTATATGATAATCATTAAAGTTTTATGTCTATTTATCTTTGTGTTTCAGAATGTTGGTTTAGGAAAATTAAAACCAAATATATTAATGATGGGATTTATGTCCGATTGGAAAGACAAAAATACACAGGAAGTAGATGATTACTTCAATACTATTCAGTAAGTACACTCTACAGAAATCATTTCTTCAGTGAGTTGAGTTGAATAATGGTGTTTTACATCCCAGTCAAAAAATATTTCACTTATATCGAGATGTTGCCAGTTATAGGCGAAAGTGCAGAAATTTTGCCTGTGTGTTGCACTGATGGTATTATACAGCAGGGTTCTTTATCATGCCATGCCTACTGTGACAAGAGACCTCGGTTATTTTAAGTTCTCATCCTAAAGAACTTTGACTTTCATTTCATAATGCTGAGTGTTGAAGAAAGAACAGTCACCACCCACTTTTAAGTCTTGGTTCAGACCCAGATGGGGTTTGAACCCAGACCTCCCACTTACGTAGTGAGCACTCTACCAACTCAGCTCCCGCAGTGGTCATTTCTTCAATGATCATTACTATATAATAAGTAAACTACATGTACAACGGAAGTACATAATTTCTCAGATACTATTTAATAGGTAAACTGTAAAGGGAGTAATTGTGTTTAATGCCCAGGTCAAGATTTTTTTTTATTATATTGAGTCAGTTAAGAAATAATTGAGAAAACTGGAGTGCCAGAAAACCACAGTCCTAAATCAAGCCAGTAGATAATTTTTACCATTTATGAATATTAACCTAAACACAGAGTGCTAGATCAAAAATGTATTTTCAACAATAAATCTGACTCATTAATTCTGCTTGATGTATTTTCATTTTAATATTTACATTTTCAGTGATGCATTTGATCTCCAGTTTGGTGTTGGTATATTACGAGTAACTGAAGGATTTTATAATGTATCGGAACAAGATGAAAGTCTTGAAGTACAACACAAGCCAGAAGGTAAGTGAATATTTGTTTTAGAAAATTTACATCCAATATCAGCCTAAATTTAAATGGAAATACTTCGAGTCATACTTGCGTGCCTGTGATAGGGTTCATTAAGCCTTAACATGTGACCAGCATGAATAAATTTTACTGGTTCTAGAACAACCAGCATGATTACAACCCCATTAAAATGAAATCACTGGACAGTTTATCATTTGATATAATTGCAATAGCTTTTGTTCTGTAATTATAAAAATTATGCTATATACATCCATATCCCTTTTTTTACAGAGACTTACTAACTGTTTTGCTTTATACAACTAAAGTTATATGTTTTCTGAATCCAATTTTGTCTCTTTTAGACTAGGTGTGTTCACCTGATAAAGGACATTTACCACAGGTTAATAACAGAGAGTTTTATCTTCAAACAAAGTTTTACTCTATTGTATATCAGCAAATTTGAAAGGGATATGTATATACATGTAGCTATTACTTTCCATCTTTCTGTCAAAAATTCTTTGACAGGTATTCATCATGTCATTGATAGTTCTAGCTCAATGTAAGTTTTAAAAATCAATGAATTTATAATGTAAATCTTCAATCCTTTAAATTGAACTTTGTAGTGGATGATGATGAGGAACTTGGAGGAAAGTCTGCCCCACCTACACCTACAATGTTACGTAGAGCCAGTAATTCTAGTGGTAGTCCACATCATACAGAGGCCTCAACACCATTAGAGGTTGGAAATAAAAGTATGATGTCCCCTTCTACAGAGAGACTATGTAACAGGTTTGCCAAGAAACAAAAGAAAGGAACAATTGATGTCTGGTGGCTTTTTGATGATGGAGGTAAGCTATTTTGAAAATTGTCATTTGAATAATTTTGGGTTGGAAAACTGAATAAAAAAGATATTTCTGGGGATTCTAATTTAAAAGTGATTTATTTTAGTGTAGAATCATTATTCTGCTTAAAGTCATGTGTCAAACTTATTTTGAAGATGCTAATCTTTTATCTTCCTCTGTATGAAAGCCTTATATACACATCCATAAGTTTGTACTATAAAAATCTGCAGCATGTTTTGTGGTGGCATTGGACATTTGAGCAAAACCATAGGACAAAAAACTGAAAAATAGTACATTTGAGCAACAAAGTAATGGACACTTTAGTGACAGATTTCAACCTATTTGAGTGAATTTCCAAATAAAAAGTAAACATTTGAGTGGCAGATTTCTTAACCGCTTCTATTAGCCAGACTGAAGTTTTCTGTTTGCCAAAATTTTTTCTGTTTTCTAGCCTGATATTCAAATCCAAGGGTATGTGTAAATCAGTCTTCACCATATGCATAATACTGATAAAATTCTCTCAAGTTATCAGGTTTTTCTTCTTTCTCTCTCTACTCCTAACACAGGAACTGTCTTGTTCATGTGTCTGATCTTTATGTATGTAGTTGTATGTATCTTCGTTGTGATATATCTGTGTGTGGTTGCTCAAATGTCCACTAAAGTTGTTGTTAAAGTGTACACTACGAATTTTGTTTAGTTTCCACTCAAATATCCTGTGCTCATTTGTGGATCAGATTCTGGTATTGGCAGAATTGGTAAAGAATGGATGTATATGCGGGAGGTTCAATGCTTAAAACTCCAAGGATATAAGATTTTTTTCTCTGTTACATTCAGTAAATTTTATTTTTCAGGACTTACTTTATTACTACCATACATATTAACCACCAAATCCTACTGGAGTAATTGTCATCTACGTGTGTTTGCTGCTGGAACTAAACGAGGAGAAATTGACAGGGAACAGAGACAGTTAGTATTCATATATGGAGCTCTCTAGTAATAATTAAACATGATAGTGATGCTTTTAAAATCTTGGTTTCTAAAAATCATGGTTAAAGTGAGAAAACCATACATTACAAACATAGTTCTTTAGTACTTAGTACTATTCTCTAGCTAAAATTGTTTGAGATTTGTTACATACCTAACATTGTTCCTGATTATTACATTTAACTGCAGCTAATCTATGGATAAAACAGTAATAAAATTTACATTCATTTATGCACATACATGATCAAACCCATAAAGGTAATGCAGCAGTGTTAAATTTCACTTAAAATCCTAATTAAATTACGTGGATTGGTAAAAAATTTCAAAATTGCTTGCTTTGCTCATCAAATAATGAGTTGGTAATGTTAGACATGAAGTTCATCAGATCTCTTGTTTTTGTCACAAACATTAACTATTGGTGTATATGTTTTTCAGAATGGCTACTCTGTTAAGTAAATTCAGAATAGAATGTTCAGAAATGATAATTTTACCAGATATAGGAAAAAGTCCCAAAGAAGAAAGGTAATATTTTATATTGCTAAATATACTAGTATTTTATTTGTGTCTCCAGATTATAACAAATACATGTATATGTATTTATTTACACTGTTTAAAGATTTAAAAAATATAGTTTTGTGTTACAAATTTTAATCACACAAATACAAAGTGCAGATAACCTTATCACATACCTAATGTGATTGTAAGTATGAAGATTCATGTTCTATGATAAGATTTTTGTGATTTCTTTAATGGACTGATAATAGTGTGTTTGTTCGTCTTAGCTCTTTTTAATAATGAATGTAGTTATGAAATTTATAAGGTAATATTTCTTTAATTAAAATTTGAAATATTTTGCCATATTTTACTGCCAGTAAACAAATTTCTTTTGTTTTTTAGTATGAAAGATTTTGACAAATTGTTGGAAGGACTGATGTTAGATGAGGAGAAAGGAGAAACAAAAGAGGACCATCCACTAAAGATTACAGAAGAAGAAAAAGAACTGCTGAAGGATAAAGTAAGAATTACTCAGAATAAATGTCATGTTTAATAGGGGTGACCATGCACCTGTCCTTTCTAAGATGGCATTGTCTGATTTATCAACATTGAGTGAGAATTTTTGTACAAAAAAACACAAAGATAATTTTCAATCTAGATTTATTTGATCATCATACATATACACATTTTATAATACCAAATGGAAATCTGGGTACAATATCTGTAATGTTGAGAACAAAATTCAAGATCATAATCTGATACATTAAGTTGTACAGGAATTACAAAGTCTTAATTAAAATAAGCTTTTTGACAAGTGCCAATTATCATTTATTTATTTGTATGACACATTGTTGTATAATTTAACTTTCATATCATCTGCTGCAATTGTAGTCAGGGAATCAATTATTGGGTTGAAAGAAGTAATATTTACAGATTCTAGTTTCTAGGATTCTGTCATACCACAGTTGAAGTTCAGGCCACAGTTTTACAATCATTCACTCAACTGAGTGTACATGCAACTGAAATTCGGGAATATTTCATTGTCAATTTTCAAGACATTACACACTTAAATTGAATATCTGATGTCATATTTAAATTGTTTAGTGTAGGTTTGTTAAACAAAACAAAATGGTGTCTCATAAAACTTTAAAAAAAAATATTGATGAAAGAAAAATGGGAATATTTGAGTTGAGTGTACACTCATTTGAGTGATTGATTGTGAAACGTGGGCCATTTTATCTGTAAATTTTTTCTTTTTATTACATTGTTCCTTTTATTGTTAAAATTGCCTGATCACCTATAAATTGCTATAATGTAAACAGCCAAAGACACAATAATTTTACATTGTAATTTTCCATTACAGACAAAGCGTAATGTTAGATTAAAAGAATTACTAAATGAACATTCAAAAGATGCTTCCTTGATTGTCATGTAAGTACTGTTACTTTTTTTATGAGGCATTTTAAGGACAAGTATTTTAATTTGAACAAATCTTAGTCATGGAGCCCCAAAGGATAAAACTTGAAGTTGCCTTTTTGACTAGTTAAAACTATCAAATAACAAGGAAAATTTGACGAATTTTTTTTTTTTAAGTGAAGTAATTTTACTTTCGCACCTTTTCTCCTCCATATATTTTCAAACATTGATTTATTAATGAAAGCCTTATGAAAGGCTTTTCTGTTAATTTTATATTACATTTGTAAAGATATGCCACATGTTGTATGGTACGTGGATTTTGGTATTAAGCATGTTTGTTATCTATTATTTCAGGACTTTACCAATGCCTCGTAAAGGAACCTGTCCAGCTGCTCTCTACATGGCATGGTTAGACACTTTAACATATGACATGCCACCTATTCTTTTACTGAGAGGAAACCAAAGCAGCGTGTTAACATTTTACTCTTAATGATAGAACAGCCTATCATGCAAAGCATTAATTTGATATGTAACTCTCGGTGATAGGAAAACCTCTCATCATGAAATCTGAAAAGATAATTTGGTTCAGGGGACACAAGCTGTTTGACAAACAACAGCATGCAATAAATGAAAACTTAGAAGAGACATTAGCTGCAATAAGAATGAAACAATATTTCTGATGATGTAGAATGTCATTGAATTATGCTTTTTGTACAAAATTTGAAAGATTGTTGAGTTTGTCAAAGTGTATGACCTTTAAATTCATGTATGTCATGCCTGTATATAGGGGATGAAGTAGCATCTTTTCCAGAAAGGACATAAAAATTATCACATTAATTTTGTTTATCTACATAAATTATCACATTAATTTTGTTTATCTACATAAATTATCACATTAATTTTGTTTATCTGTATTTGTTATCATTCAACATATTCAAGTGAAATCTAAATAAGAAAGAAAGTGTGTTAGTTTATTTTTCTGATCAGAAACAACAGCATGTATATACGTTGTTGTAGAAAAGTTTGTATTTTGATTTATTGATTGTAATTTTGATAAAGATCAGTGTGCATTTCCACCTATTAACAAATCAACGTGTTTGAATCAGTGTAGTTAACTACCAGTGTACATGTCCCAGTCTTTAAGCACCTGTTCTCATTGTTAGCTTGCTTGAAGATTTATTTTGGAAATAATGAAAACATTGTCTCTCACGTGGTATGAATTTTTTATGAATTATGCTTCTTTTCATGTTTTATATTATGCAATGAATACTGCTTTAACAAATTTGTTTCTTGTATTTCTAGACAAATTGCTTTAGGGAGTATATACACATGTAAGAAATTTCAAATAATCATATTTAAGCCAGTCAAATAGTTTCTTACGGAATCATTGAATAACAACTTCTGATCAGGATCTCAACTCTGTCACTTGGTGTGTTCTTTAAAGTCAGATATCACAAATCTCCAATCTTAATTAAATAGGAGATGCAAGTCTTCAATCAAAGTAGGAAATACATGTACAAGTTCTCAATATGGCAAAATACATGGTATGAATGTTGTCTGTATTCAAAGTTAAAAGAAATGGTAGGAATTGTGTTGCAAAATCAAAGAACCCAATAATTGTTAGGTTAAAACTACCAAAATCATATTTGTAAATTTATGAAAAAATCTTTGAAGTTAACAAAAATAACAGGCACACATTTTCAGTTTATAAATATGGTTAGCATTGAACAGGAAGTCAAGTATATGTTAATCTTAGGTCAGACGTTAGTTATTTTTACTAGTACTGTCCACAGAATTTTTTTCTTATGATGACTTGGTGCGTTTTATAACAAGATTGCCTAAAAACATAATTGTCCATAAATAAATGATCTGTGATACTTACCAGTTTAGCTGCATTGTTTACATTTCATTAGAGAGTTCAAATATTTTAATAAATATGTACATGTATATATATTTGTATTTATGTATGTTTGAACTTATATTTTTATGTCCCTTTAACATTGCTATATATATATGAAGACTTCAATATACAATACATGTCTCTGTTTGATACAGCATTATATAATTTTTATGGTTCCTTATATTCCAGCATAGTGATAATGGTTTTAATTTTTTTCATTCTGAATTCCCATCTTTCTTTTAATTTTTTTTTTTTTAAATTCTTTAATACATTACCAGGTTGGTCACAAAATCCTGCCAACTGCATAATTGTCTGGAATCTTCTGGGGTTTGTTTTATTTTAAATTTAATTGTTTGGTCGTTACTAGAGATAACAATGATTCATTGTTCATATAATCAGTGAATGATCTTATTTGATTTTACAGTTATACAATTAATTTTTAAGTTTTGGAGAATTTCTTGGAAAATTTATAAAAAACTGAACTTTATTATGTTTAATCTGTTCTTGATAGAACATATCTCTCATACAATAAAGTCACCATGGTAAACTTACTGTCAACTTGATTAATTGATTCATTGTTTATATGGATTAATCTTTCAGATGCTAACTGATAAAACATTCAAATCTATAAGCAGTTAACTGATTAACTGTTTAAACCATTTGGACACCTCTCACTGCCTAGGTTTGAATCCCACTCTGGTAGATCCAAGTGTGGGAAAGTTTGTTAGTTTCTTTGCAGAAGGTCGATGGTTTTCTCCAGGCACCCCAGAATTTTGACTGAAGCGTAAAACACAATTGATTCACCCAGTTTCCTCCACTTTTCTTCTACTGGCCATCATGATAAAAGTGAAAGAATTTTGACTGAAGCGTAAAACACAATTGATTCAAACCAATCCAATTTTAACCTATTGGTGGTAATCTGATCTGTCATTCGAACTGTCATTACAAGCAGTTAACCAGTAAATAATTTCATTATGATTTGTAGCTATTACTAATACACAATCTTTTGTCTTCCTTTAATATTATTTACTAGTTGTTGTTTAGAAGTTCTTCTTTTGTTTCCATATATACTGATTGTATTTTGTTTGAATTTTATTTAGCTTTATTTATAATCAAACTTGCATAATATATAGGACTGCTTCTTTTACTGTCTCAGTTATTTTCATATACATGAACATGAACATGTAATTTTTTTATCATGCAAAATGTATGACACCAAACCAAAAAAAAAAAAAAAATGAAAAAATAAAATGAAATAAAAAATAATAATAAAAAATTTAAAAAAAAAAAACATGAATTAAAAAAGTGATGATTTTTTTTTTTTTGTTATGCATGCTAAAATGATATAAGTCGTTTTGTATTGCAATATTGGCTTTAGCAATGTAAACAGATTTTGAATTATTGTAATTAGTTTCTCAAATTTTGGTGATATTGGCTTTAAAGATTTATTTTGAAGGTCAGACAGTACTTTTGATTCTTACAAACCTTTTGCTAAGTACTAAACTCAGCTTTATTTAAAGTTTATTTATCAGAAGAATATATTTATTAACTATTTTATTTATATTATTTTGCTTAAACATTCTTGATTATTGTGCCATTTCACAGCTGTCGATGTACCATATAAATTTTTTTTATATATTGTTTGCTTTCATTGGTGCATTTAAACTGTGATTAAAATCTTGAAATCTTATTGTGGATTTTTCATTGGTTTATAATGTTTTACAACCAGTCTCTTCCTTTATTTTGAAAATTCCGACCTTTTGTTGAAAAACTTGTTAAATTGTATTTGTTAACCATATTTTTTTTTATTACTGTACATATGTTAAGCTGTTTAATCATGTTTTGGGGATATTGGAGGAGTGTATTTAGTTGCAGAAAGTTAAGTGCTGCTTGTGCCCTCTCACTTTGATTATGTATATGTGTGTGTGTGTGTATGTGTATGTGTGTGTTTTCAAATTGTGGTGCTAGAAAAAAAAGTTGTGATCACTATAGCAAAGAATTTCATTTCTGTATTTATTATGAGTTATGAGTTGGCTTTTTTGTACAACATTTTGTTGTTATTCTGGTGCGTATATATTTCTTTCAACTTATACATGTATGTATTAAAAACTAGATCCAAATCGAAAATTACAAAAAGATGGTAAAATTCATAGTTCTAAATTCAGAAATTAAAATATTTTCACAATTATTCGGAAGTTTTTTTATTTCCATCTTTATAGAATAAATTAAAAAAAAAAGCTGCAAGTCAATTATATTGGCTCAGATGAACTCTTGATTATGTTCATCTATCTCTTGTAAGTGTTTGAAGAATAATGTCACACTAAGA
This sequence comes from Tegillarca granosa, assembly GCA_029721355.1. Taxonomy (NCBI): domain Eukaryota; kingdom Metazoa; phylum Mollusca; class Bivalvia; order Arcoida; family Arcidae; genus Tegillarca; species Tegillarca granosa. The sequence continues at coordinate 14,892,757 of CM056600.1, read as the reverse complement.
ATTGTAGATTAAATGATGTTGTAAAACCCTGAAAAGTATAATTTATAGTGAGGTCAAAGTAATTTAGAGCTTGAATATAGGTCACAGAACCTCTCATTCTAAAGGTTTAATCCATTTAGGAAGATCCTAGGATTAAAATGTTTGCTTGTTGAATGTGCCTGTATTTTTCAGATACTTACATTTTTTCCAGCATCCCAGAACTGACTGCCTGGATATAACTGTAAAAAAAAATATCTCGGCTCTGGACATTAAACCTCCTAATGCAAAATAATCTGTTGATCAGTACTATATTATTGTTTATATATACATGTAAATATATATATATATATATATATATATATATATATATATATATATATGTATATGTAACTTTGGTATTTGAAATACCAAAATGATTGAAATTGTAAATATTGTTATTTATACATATTAGATTTATTTGTTACTGTTGAAATGTTAATAAAATTTGGTAAGGTTTTTCTTGATTTTAAAACCTGAATTCCCTTGGAAGTAAAAGCCAAATATTTGTGATTCTCAACACATTTCATATTTTTTTTATCATCGTGTTCTTGATGTTAACATTTCTCCATTGTTACATGTAGATTGTTTTGCAGCCTTGTGGATCGTAGTTTCTCTTGTTGTTTGCATCCAACATACTGGTGGTCATTGCACATATTGATGGTCAGTGATGTTCTGTAGTACTTTGGTTCCTTAATTGTGAATGGTTACAGTAGTTAGCAAAATGATAGTTATCCACAAATAACATGGATATCACTTGTGGTGTGTACATGAACCCCACTTAATTTTACAAGGGATATGTTTGATCAATGAATTATGATACCTTACACTTTTACATGTACATGTATGTGTTACAAACACGACTGTTTTGTTATTATACAATTATAAATATTGCTTGAGGATTATTTGGTAAAGTTTTAGAATAGAAATAATGTCACATTCATCTTTATTGGCCTAAATAAATAATTTTATATTCAGTACTCTTTATAATGTTGATATGTATAAAATGATTTTCTTGTGTAAAGGTTTACAAGTATTTAATAATGTATTTTTGTAGTTTCATATATTTATGTTATCACCTAAATACTATGTACTAATATAATAGCACATTCCATATTAAAATATCAGACAATGCCATGAACAAATAGGGGTTGACAGGAACCCAGAAAAACCTCAGTTGTTGTAGTTTCATTTAAATATACAGAATGAGTTTGAATCTGCTGATAATAAATGTATTTCATGTATATGACTGCATCTGAAGTAAGAATTCTTACAGATCCATTGTAAATGAGTCTTTTGTATACCGAAGATACACCATAAAACTTTGAACTATTGTTTTCACTGGTAAGGGAAAATGTGCTGGAGTAAAGTCATTTATAGATTCCATATCCAGTAAAAATAATAGATTTTATCAAACTGTTATTATGAATATACCGGTATTCATTATTTTGTCGAAGATAAATTTTCATTTAAATGATACATGTATAGTTTAAAGTCTATTGTTTATCATTGAACAAAAAAGGTCACTGTCTCATTATGAAAATTATTGTAAATGTTTCTTAACGTTGATAATTATTTGTTTATGTGTTTCTATACATATGCATTGTATAAGGTCTAGTTTACATGGAAGTTTTTTTTTTTTCAAAGTTTGGTCATGACATGAAAATTATTTTTGCAATTGTTAAGAATTGTTTTTGTTGAAAATTAAACCCCAGTCATATTTATAAATACCAGTAAGGTTTTTTTTAAAAATATAATTTAAGTCACTCAAGTTTTTTTTGTTATTGCAGATATTGTTTGTCTATTTCATGTCGGGCTAAGAGCAATTTTTCATTTTATTGGCATTTAGTAATGTTTGAATTTTTTGGACATATTAAACAATTGTAAGAAGCCATTTACAAGTATTTACGTAATTGTAATGCAACAAAACCCTTTTTGTGTTCAGAATATTTTTATTTATTGTTTAAATCAAAAACAACTCAATTTTAGTAACATTTTTATTTATTGGAAGAATAAGCAGAATATCATAATTGAATCTCATTGTTGCTTGTATAATTTAGATCTCATCTGATGTCTAATGTTGGTAACATGCACATTTAATATGCAGTATTGAATCTCATGGTGAAGTGAAAAGAAAACTATGTAATAAGTTCTAAGAACATGTGCATATATTATACCTGAAATTGAAAGCAATACAATATGTTTTTGTTTTTCTTTTTTTAAAAAAAAAATTGTAATGGAATGTTGGATTAGATTTCTTGCAATATATCAATTTACGACTTGCCTTTCTTTTCAATTTTAACTTTATTTTTGTTTAAACTTTGTTCATTTTGATATACAGTGTGTATTAAAGGATATATATAATGATTGACAGATTCAAGCTCTGTATATATTTTTGCTAATTTTTAATTGATTTCAGATTTTTGTATTTAAGTTTTCTGCTACTGCTAATGTTGATAGCTATTTCACCTTTGACATTAAACCATATTTTACAGCTGTATTAAGTGAAAAGAAAAGATAGTGAAACTCATTTAACTAAGTCAAAAAATAATTTACAGCTTGTTGTTTAAACTGAAAAGAATACAGAGTCTAGGTATTTCTTGATCATAGAAATGTTTGCATTGAATGTAGGTAACTTTTCAAGTCCTGATTTTGAAAAAAAAAAAAAACTTGAGATATTCTCATTAAAGTTTGCAATATATAATAAAGTAAATATAAGTTTATCAATATATTATTTAATCTTTTTGTTTTCATTTCAGTTTTTGACAAAATAAGCACCTTATTCAATAAATGATGCTTTTTCTATACAAGTAAAATTATATGAAGTGTTTCTCACTTAAAATTTATGTACTTGATCAAAAATTACCTGATCAATTTATAATTTGATCTTAATTTCTGCTTCAAGATGTGTTTTTCATTTAGTAAGCTCATATTTTTTTTAGTTTTACACAATAGAATGGCATTGCATTTCAGGTTTCATTAGTTATGGGTACAGACAGTTTTGAAATTAAATAAAAAAAAGTAAATGAAAACCAAATACATGTATTTTGTTATTTTTGAACTACAGTATAGTCGGTAAGTGATTTTTTAATTAATTAAAGTGGTTTCATGTTATCAAATTCATAATGACAATAAAGATTGACAGTTTTGACAAGGCATCTTGTGTATTGGATATTGATAACATTATAGCAATAACTTCCATTGCTTATTCAGATTCCAATGGTAGTAAAAAAGGACCAATAGTCCAATGCCAAGATACATTTTATGTTTTTTGAAGATTCAGAAACCACTCGGCTCAAGTGAGGTAATGTTACAAACTAATTTAGTTTTACTTTTTTTGTGAATTTGCCAGAATGGCTGTTAGACAGACCATATGAGATACTCAACTGAGATGTTGTTTAACAATAAATACACAACTATTACATTTGTTTAATAAATGGTTTATTCTGAAACACTACATGTATTAAGATAGAAATGTGTTCCTGGCCCCAGTTTCCCAATCATTCACTCAAATGAGTGTACACTCAACTCAAATTAGGGAATATTTCAAGGTTAATGTTTAAACATAACAGTAGTTTAAATTGAATATCTAATGTGATAATTGTATTTTTAAGTGTATTTGTTGAACAAAACAAAACATTTTTTCATAAACTAATTTTATAATATTGATGAGAAAAAAATTTAAAAATATTGGAGTCGAGTGTACAAGTGAGTGAATAATTGTGAAAATGGGCCTGATGTATAACTAGTAATTCCCTGTGTGATAGGAGTATGTATTTGTCTTTCTTATTCAAGAATATTAAACCATTTAAAAGTAATTTATTTTTCAAAATTCAACAGGATTTCCATTTGGTATATGCTTCAAAATCAAGGTTATTTTAATGAAACAACTGTCTATAAATACTGCTTTAGAAATGCAAATTTTCAAACATCTTCCATTTCATAAATCTTTTAGATCAGATGCACTACTCAATCAACTTGCTCAAATTTTTGGGTAAACACCTCACTCTTCAGGTGCAACTAACACTCAGGTAGATCTTAGTGTGATAGGTTTGTCAGTTGGCTTGCCAAAAGTCTGGATTTTTTGTTCCAGGCACTATGGTTTCTTCATCTTCTCCTGTAATTCAAGTAAAATGCCGGCTCCACACTTTTTTATGTTTGTAATTTAAAAATAAGGTATTTGACACTCCAATAAATTTGAACTAGTTTGGCCCTTTTTAAATTTTAATTTCATCTTCAGTGTGGCTTGTGAACCAGGGCTATCTCAGCAATGGAAGAATTGCTTCCATTTACCACTAAATATTGGATGCATTTACATTTATGTACCCTGACAGATTTATAAACCATAATTCCATTTACCCTGTCAAGTTAACTAATACTATGCCACAAATTTCTATAAACGATCCCAAAAAATACATATCTATCATTTATCCAAGTATTATAAACCCAATACATGTATAACAAAAAGTATCCACACATTTCTTACTATTTTACATAAAAACATTTGGATTACTTTCAATTTTGTTGTATTTTTTAAGAATGAAGGTGTTTTGCGATATAAATAATTGTAAACCACTTTAGAGAATTTGTGGAAAATAATAAACAGGAAAACATAAACTGCAACCTTGAGACAATCAAAAATAGTTAAATGACATTTAAAATAATAAACAATATCAAACCCTTCCTTGTTTAAAAAGCCCTGGACATAAATTACAAGGCTATTTGCCCTTTAAAAAATTTAATCTAAAAAATTTGTGCAGAGACTAGAAGCCTATTGTGTAAGTTGAATGACCTTCGTTTGGTAAACAAAAATGAAAAGTTAAAATGACAAACTATGATAAATTTTTAGTTAGAACACCACTAACTTCAATGTTAAGTGGTGTTCTATAACTCAATAATTCTGGAGATATATGTAGTAGGAACAATAATTACCTTACTGGGAATTTATAAGCAAAAATAAATGAATAAAAGTTATTTTAAATAAAAATACCCTCAAAATTTCAAATATTACAAAATTTAATATTTTTACTTTATCTAAAAAATAAAGAAAAATGAGGTTTTTCAGGATATTTTTATCTCATTAAGGACACCTAACCAAATTATACAATGCAGACAAAATTTATTAGTCTGTATGCAAAAGTATCAACACATGGTTTTTTTTTTTTTTAATATTTCAATTTATTTTAGTTTTTTTAAAGCTAAGTTTCACACAAGATTTTTATAAAGTGGTTATTTATCTCTAAAAAACTTCTTGTGTTGTTTCAAAGCCGAGATGCATTCTACTTATCTGGCAATTTGGTTCTGAATGTAATTCAATATTTAACAAGAATGCCATGAAATTAAATGTCTCGCCTGGCTTGTTTTTTGACTTTAACATAAACTTTCACATTTTGACATGCCGCTGCTGCCAACACCGGAAAAGTAACACCTAAGTCTCGCCTTATGGCGATTCCAGGCTTGACAAAAACTTGAACATCGGAATACAGTCATGTATCTTATAATTATCATAGTTTGCAATTTTAAAAGGGTAGTGTTTTAATTTCACAATTTCCTGACGATAATATCTCTACTGTAAAATAGATACACACTTTTCTCAGTTGTGCTTACACTGATTTTATATTGAATTAGTTCTTTTTTATGTCTCATTTATTTTAAAATTTGTATTACTTTCCAAATGACAAAGATCTTGAGCATGGCGTGTATATATTCAAGACAAACAATTTAAGCTGTGATGATTTTACAGCAAAATAAATGGCAGTGGTAAAACTGAATTTCTACATGACTGAGTTAATATTAATAAAACAGGGTCTTTGTTAAAGTTACAGGGACAGATATAACCATGGCTTCATTTTTATTACCAAGTATTTGTATACACAGTCCAACTGAGCTTCAGTTTTGTATAATTAAGACTTTCTTCACTAGCATAAAGTAATGACTAAATCCAAAAATAGTCTATGAAATGAAACATCATATCTGTTCCTATGACTCTTTTATGTGTCATTTACAATGTGAAATGTACATGATATACATATAATTTCATGAAATTGACATCAAACAAATAATAGTTGTATAAGCATGATAAAGTTTTGGTAATGGGCGAACTTGATTTGTAACTTTGGGGTCAGTCCTTGCACTGTTTGATGAAGATCTAAATGAAGATGAAGATGATCTTGATGATGATGATGAGGAGGAGGAGTTTGCCTCTGATGAAGATTGTGATGGCATTCTGTCATATTTCTGTAAAAAGTTAAATCCAACTTCACCATTACCAAAGAAACCAAGCAATGGTGTTTTAGGAAAATATTTTCTGAAAATATCAGCTTCCACATTATCTCTACCGTAATGGGAATGTCCACGACCTACACAGGCAAACATGAAGGCAAAACTTTTTTCCTCAGGTAAATTACAGTCTTTCAGTTTCCTCATTGCTTTTTCCACTTCTTCAATAGTTTTGATCTCTTCTCGGATCACCACGGAAACTGCATGAAGTCGAGGTCCACAGAAAGTAACGCACATTAAAGAGGCTAACGACTGACTACAATGTAAAGTAAATAATTCAAACTTTAATACTTATATCTTCAAAAGTTATACATGTAAATAAAAATATAATTATTATCCTTTAAGTTAGGAGAGAGAATAAAGTTGGAAAGGAAGTAGTATATATTTATATGCCTATAGGTTTCAAAGTTTTAGTCTAATGGACTCTAAATAAATTTCTGATGTATGGTTGTATCCTATTTAGCATAGGGTTCATTTTAATACATACTGTTAGTTTTAAAACATGTCATTAAATCTCTCAAACCATAAACTCACTTAAATGTACCTGTAAAAAATATCCTTTTTTGAACAATTTTATTTAATCTCCATTTATATAACTCAAGTTTACGAAATTTATTGGGGTTTAAAACATTTTTGAAGAAATAAATTTTTGTTTAAAACACAATTATCTTTTAACAAATGTTAAGACTGGTGGTAATGGTACAAAAATGGTGGCCTTTAGAACCTAAGTCAGTTGATTTTTTAGCAATGCCTGGACTGATGGTTCAGGTCAAAATCATATGTATAATCTTATTTCTGGTGGAGATTTAATGTGTTTAATCACCAAGCAGGTGATGACAAATCAATATAATATGGTGATACTTCGGCTGAAGCATATCAGACTTAGTTAATTCTATTGTCATTAAACAATGTAGTGAAAAGCAGTGAAGAAATGATGTTTAACACCCAGTCAAAAATCTTTCAATGATACCAAGGCGGTCAGTTCTGAGATGGTTGAGGAAACCTGAGTGCCAAGAAAAAACAAATCTTTGGCGAGGAAACAGTCAATTTTTCTCACATTAAGAATTTGAATTCAGACAGCAAGAAGCAGTGTGATTTTTTAGCATATGCCTTAGACTATGTAGTGATATGTTCAGGAAGGTCGAGATGGTTCCACTGTCCTCATGCATGTGTTGTAAAGCGGAGCATACGTGTATGTATCAATCATTAAAAAATAACCTACAAAAAACCTTTATTCAACACCTTGATTGAATGTATACAACAGAAGATATTAGTTTAAACAAAAAACAAAATTAAAAAAAAAAAAAAAAATAAAAAAATAAAATACCTACCCTGTTGGATCATGAGAACATTCCTCTGGAGAAATGAGATTATCCACATATCCTCCAGCCACTACAGTGTTTTTATAATGTTGTAACAATGTGTAACCAATCTCTGGGGGACAAAATGGCTCATCACAGAAAAACAAGATGGCCTTGACCTCTTTACCTTCAGGAACTGTGGTGACCTGCTTTATATCAAAAAGTCCAGAACTAGATTCATCCATCCTGTTTGCATATGTGTAAATGTCCACATTAAAACTGTAAACTTCCAGACCCTCTATTTGAGGTAGACATAAACAAGACAATCCATATCGACTTTCTACTTCAACTGGCTTATTAGTTTTACTTTCTGTACCTACAATCAAATAATTCACAATTTTGGTTACTATAATGTATAACTGTATTTCTGGCTTTAAAAAAATATTCAAGATATGAAACTATAAATCATCTTCATGATGAATTTTGAAAATGAAATTTCATAATAAATATCATTTTATCATAACATAACTTGAAAATAACAAAAATTAACCCAAAAATTTGTTGCAAAATTTGCGACTTGCAGTAGCAAAAACAATACAACATTCCATATTATACAGTCTTAATTAATAAAGATTTTTGTGACAGTGAAAAGTGATATACAATTATCTCACAAAACACAAAAATATTTACCCACAATACCATCAGCAGACATTGCTAATAGTTTACAGTCTTTTGGTAGTATTTTCTTCATGAGATCTCCTACATCCATTACTTCGCACTTGGCTGCTCTCGGAAGTCGAGTACCATGACGTGAGGGGACTTTTAAAGGTTTTTCATACAAGTTTGTGGTACAAAATAATAATAGTTGTTTTGGCTGACTGGAGAGATTCTGAAACAAGTTAAAAATTATAAAACATTTAAGTGATTGCTACTATACAAATAAAATAAAAGGAGAGACTCTTAAAAACATTTTCAGTGGACAAAATGTAAGTAAATATAATCCAAGTTTTGTATTATCTTTGATCTTCAATGAGATTCTTTATTGATTACAGAACGTCCTTTATAAAAATCTGTATAAAAGTGGCACCAGCTAATGAAAAACCTACTGTTTCCCATGTTTATCTTTCACAGGAAGATTTGTCTTAGTTTATAACACTCTAATACTGTATTATTATCTCACCATGTATTTAACTTGTATACAACAGTCACCTGTTCATAAAGCCAGTCTATCTGCATGACAGATTTTACTGTCTTAAAAACCTGGTTATTTGATTCTAAAGGTAGGTATATGAAGTGTAAATGTGAGAATTTATAGAGAAATTAACAAAGTTATCCTACAGTAGGTTCAGTAGATGCAGTTTGAAAGACTGAATGAATTTTTAAAAAAAGTTATAGCTCTAGGTAAAATGTTTAATCTTTTATGGCTAAAATTAGTGTAATTATGTTGAAACTGGTCATGCCAAAAAGAGGTAATTCTTGCATACTAATGCTGTTGATTATCAAATCAGTCAAAACAGTGGACAGAGTCAACTCCTTTTCCCATATCATGCAATCACAATAATTTGTGTGTACAAGAAATTATGCTAATACCATTCATTAATTAATAAATACCTGGCAATATATATTCACACAAGTTTAAAACATGTGCTTATTCAGAAAAGGCAGGTGACCTTTAGCCGCCCAACAAGTTTTGAACAATATCACTTAATAGATGTGCATTTATTTCCAGCACAAAATCTTTATAAATCATCCTAGAGTCATAATTTATGTTATATTTCTTTATTTTTTAAAACTGCATCAACTGAACCTATCGTAGGTAAAATACCTTTATTATCTACTCTATTATATTTTCCGTTTCCTTCCTTTTACTCCTGTTTACTCTTTATATCTTGCAGATTTTAAAGGTCAATATGATATAAGTATATTTCTTTTAACTGTTTTAACTAGTATATAATGATAGCCTTTCCATAAATACCTTTTTTTACATGTTTGGTGACAAGTTTGACTTTTTTTTTTAATCAATTTTTATCAATTATGGGTACACAATGTTAATGAATATTTACCTCTATAAAAGTCTTTATTTGGCTCACTAATATTTCCTCATTTTCATCTTCTTCGCATTCCACAAACATCCATGATAAATCTTTTCGAGATTTTTTAATAGTCTTGCATAAATCATTCCATGTTCTGCATACTCTAAAATTAAAATTATAGAGATGTAAAACAAAAATTAATTTATCAAAATGTTGTCTGGAAATTGACCATCATAATGTGCAGTAAGTTATCTGAAAATTATGAAAAAGTCTTAAAGTTGTGCCATGTGCAGTGAGTTATCCGAAAAATTGTATAAACTAAATAAACTAGGTGGGCACCTTGCACACGTGTTCAGCGTTTTGGCAGGTAAAGGTCTGAGTATTTTGTTAATCACTACTGGAACATTTTGTAACACTTGGGCTGGATTGCTGTTTGGCGTCATAAAGTCGTATTTGATGCTATCCATTGAAGTAGAAGTTCCAGGATGGATTTCTGTAGTGTAATCCTCCATTTTGAATGTTTACATTTTGGACAAATCACGTGAAAATAAACAAAACATTGGGATCGGGACAAGTTATTATTTTTTATTTTCCAGCCGTCATATTAATTAAAAGTATACAAAAATCGTTAGGGACTTTGTATACATTTTTTAATTTTGATTTGTTTTCAAACACGTAAAAAAGCTTTATTTCTTGTCGCACCTGCTTAAATTTCCAAACGTTTGATTGATGCAAATAGTTGTAACCAAGACGCGGCCATATTGTTTACAGATGGCGGGTTGAGATAGATTTATTTAAGGATTTGGCTGTCACACGTGATAGTTTTATATCGAAGAAAATGGGCTCAGCATCTAGTAGGTCAAGTCAAGTTCAAGCTTTGCAAGCTGAACCCACATATAGGTATGTACAGTATAGTTTATCTCAAATCTCTTAACAGGGAGGAGAAAAAAATTTGGTAATCGAACCCTGGGCCTTCTCATTCCAGGCAAACGCTCATGTAAAATTGAGATATCCAGGCCGCCACGTTTCTCTTCGTTTTTCTTGACTAATCCCACATGGAAATTCACACCAAAATTCCAGGGGTTAACCCTAAAACTCCACTTTTATATACCATCTGAGCGTTCAAGACTGCTACCATTTCAAAATGATTTTTTTCGATTTCGCCCACTTCATGGTTCTGTTTTAAAAATTTTGGTTTGCATTCAGACTCTTGAATCTTTAACAATAAAGAGGAAAATGCAGTTGCTAAACTGGGACTCGAAACAGGACATTCTGAATACTAGAGGGATGCTCTTAGAGTCTACCAACTGAGCCTAAAACTCCACTTTTATATACCATCTGAGCGTTCAAGACTGCTACCATTTCAAAATGATTTTTTTCGATTTCGCCCAGTTCATGGTTCTGTTTTAAAAATTTTGGTTTTCATTCAGACTCTTGAATCTTTAACAATAAAGAGGAAAATGCAGTTGCTAAACTGGGACTCGAAACAGGACATTCCGAATACTAGAGGGATGCTCTTAGAGTCTACCAACTGAGCAACCTATCAAGCCCAGTCAGACACATTCCTTCCTTTTTGTATTCAACTACTTTGAACTAAAACTACTAAGTTTTACCCAGGAAGTAACCTGTTGGTCTACCGCTTTCCAGGGTCTGATGAGAACCAGTGACCTAGTATTAGTGGGATGCACTACTGGCTGAGGTACCCAACCACCTATCAAGTCTAGTCCACCATAAATTAAAACCACCAGATTAAGCCTGATGTAACAACTTGAGAAAAAAGCAGGATTAGATAAGATTGGAAATCAGGTTTATTGCACAAAGGACAAGTGCAATAAGCATAGCAGTGGAGTAATGATGTTTACTCCCCAGTCAAGATTCTTTCACTTATTTAGAGGTGATCAATTCTGTGATGGTGGAGGAAATCGGAGTGCCTAGAGAAAAAAAACTGACCTTGGGTAAGGGAACTGAAAAACTCTCTAACAATAAGATCTGTCCCAAGTAGAATTCGACCAGAGCACTGTGATCAGTAAATGTGTGCTTTAGACCACTTGGCCACATAGGCCTGCAATAAGCATAGGGGAATATATTGATGGCTTTTGTAATGACTGTCTTTGCTAGTCCACCAATTTTGAAGGTCATTTAGAATTGCCAAAAAAACCTATAACAAGCTAGAGAACAATGCTTTAACTTTGACATCCTTACTTAATAGGCAAGTGCTCTACCAGCTGGGCTAGGCTTGACACAAAGAGCAAACATGGTTACCATATGTCATTTGTAGTCTTTTACACATAAGAAATTTACTATATTGTGGTTTTTTTTTATTCAGACAGTCCATTTTTCACTGATGGCACAAAATTTTAAAAAGATACATATCATCCTACGTATGATCTTCTGATTGACTGATAGTATGACATTTTTTGAAGTGTAACCAATAAGAGTTTTCTTTTAATTATAAATTATTATTTAGAAATTGGATTTCATTCCAGACCAGTCCATACCTATACTTAAAAATGGGTGACTGACCGTTGTCTTATGCAGCATCAGCATTTTTTCAATACAGATGATTATTGTCTCAGAAGAAGTGAGATAAGTTTTGATTTTGTTCCAAAACCCAAATCAGTTAATTTTTTTAATGACAAACCGAGATTCATTAATTATGAATTGTACTGCTTTGGTTTTACTCTTATTAAAATGACAAAATTTAAAATTTGTTTTATTTTTATTTCAGGGAACTTGGTGAAAAATCAAAACCCACAAGTACTACACCAAAAAAAGTCAGGAAAGTAGGATTTGAGGTAGGTTGACAATTTGAGACATAACACATCCATTTAAGACAATTTACTGAATTCAGACTAAAGAAAATTAAGCAATTTTAACCTAGGTCAATAAAATAAAATAAAATAAAGATAAAAATATATATATATATATATATATATATATATATATATATAATCAAAGTACTCAAAAACATATTAGAAAAAAATACTTGTACCAACATTAACCAGTTTGCAGGTTCATTTAGCAGTTATTTCTCTTCATTTAGAGAAATGCAGAGTAGTAAAACACTTGTATAGAGATTTCATTGTACCAGGTTTATTGATTTCTATAAAATTAAATTTAGACCACAGCCTAAACAGCCTATTATAATGCACTGTTGTGATATTAAGCTGGATTGAATGAAGTGTTTTATGTCTCAGTCAAGATTATTTCGGATTGTGAGTGAAATCAGAGTAGTACCAGAAGAAAACATTGGCCTTCAGCAAACTGACAGACTTCTACAATGGGATCTGGCCAGGAAAGGATTCAAACCCAGGTAGTGAGAGGGGCTGTGATTTGTTAGCCAGCACCACACATCTACTTAAGCCTCTTTTCCAGTATGAGCCATATACTGTCCTCACTGACTCTGCAATTCTGATACTACATATATTTACATGTATATGTATCTGCATTTTTTTTTTTACAAATTTACATTTATGCAACATTGTGACTTAATATGAACATTTTCTTCATTATCTCTATATTTTCACTATCAGATCATAATCCTATTTATGCAAATGTTATGTTAACAATACTTTATGCCATGCTAACTCAAAGCAACAATTGTCGTTGTGCAGTGACTTTGTAAACAACATGGCTGTTAGGTCTAGTAAAGTCACTAATGCAAGTTATTATTGTTGCACTGAATAGCTATGGCCAAATTATGGACATAATTACTCTATACAGTTTGATGCTTAAGTAATTATTGAATGTTTGATTTATTAAACACTGATAATTTTAAATTTTAGACTGAAAGTCCACAGGTACCTGCAAACACAGCTGAAGTAGAAAAAAGTTCTCTCCCTCCTCTTTTCAGTCCTACAGAAGATGTCCAAGATATCAGAGATCCAGAAATAAATAATAATCTCAAAGATTTGGAGAAGCAGGTAGATTTTTAATTTTGTTTAAGGCTTGTTAATTATTTTGAGATCAGGGTTTGGTTCTTTGAAATTAATGAGTAAATGAACTATTTTGTATTAATTAGGAATGTGTATAAATAAAACATGATATAATTTTATAAATCTACAGAAAAAACTTATTTATACCTATTACTGTGGTTCCAGATAAAATAGAATTGATGTTATATGTTAATATACTCTCAAAATTTTAACCATAACAAAAGAACAGAAACATGTGTGAAAAGAAAATGCCTTCCTAAACTATTGTTATCATTAGTTTTTGTTAATATAGTAAAAATACATTGTGTTTTCTGATGTTATTGGTATCCTGGAGGTAACCATTGATTATTTGTCACAAATACTAAAATCAATTTTATGTAGGCAAATTAAACTTTGTTTACAGATGCAAATCTGTTTCTAAATTATACATGTGACATAATTTATTGTGTATATAAGAAAAGCAGTTATACATTTTTTAAAGACTTAGTTTCCACACACAAGTTATTTTTTTCCTCTATTCCCAAAACAGTATGAGATAATATAAAAAGTAAATCTAATTTTTATTAATGATCAGGTATTAGATGTAAAAAAGACAGTGGCTGAAATACAAGTGGAGTCAAATTTATAAGCACATACACTTCCCAGATATATTTCAGTATCACATTGTTTTTCATGACTATTTTTTTTCTAACTTTGTCTTCCATAGCTTTATAACCAGAAATTTAATCATGGTATTAAGATTTTAAGATGTTTTGTATAAATTGAATGAGACTTTCAAAGTATAAATTATAAATTAAAGTATGGTAATTTAATAGAATCTTTTACAATTAATATTAAAAAGAATGGAAACTAATGATTATGGAAAAGAATGGACACCAATGATATTGAAAAGAACGGAACAAAAAAAAGAGTAATATCCCAGTCTTTGCAAAAAAAAAAATGTAAACTTAATTTTTAGTATACCAAAATATTATTTTTGAAGAGTTTTTATGCCCCCTTGATGAACAGTTGGTGGTATATTGATTTACACCAATCTGTCTGTCCATCTGTCTGATAAGAATTAATGAGGTTGGTAACATCTTACTGATAGCTACCCAAAATCAATACAAATTTACAGTATTTATAAAAACAAACTGTTTATAAAATTGACTTGTATTGTTCATTGCTTGGAGTTTATAGACAAGTTTAAGTGGGAGCTAGTCAGTTTCATACCATAACCATTTCGTAATATGACCATTTCTTACCCAATTTTTCCATTTCGTACCCAAATCGGTCCAATTCGTACCATGTCATATGACCGTTTCGTACCATACGATATTCGGTGTTACTACCATATCAAAACATTGACTTCAATTAAAAGGTTTTCTAATTTTTTTTTTTTATAAGGACATAATAAAAACATAAATAAATTTATTATTAATTATTACATTTTTATTGGGGATATTCTTTTTGGGGTGTTAGTTTGAATAAAGAAATCAATGCTTATAAAACAAAGTTTTCTTCGAGTCATGGGAGCTGTTAACGAAATTTTCAAATGTTTTGTGGAGAATCTTGTTAATGTTTTTCTTTTCTTTCTGTCATATACTGAGCGGAACTCATATTCCTAGCATTTAGTCTCATAAAAACAGATCCAATAATCACCCTTTTCACTCCCAAATTATGAAGAACTTCAGCTAATAAAATAATATCATCTGAAATTGCTTTCGCACTACAATCAACACTTATATGGTTACCACCTGCTTGTAAAAAAACAATCTCAGTGTCTCACGTAACTGAGATCATATCTCCGAATTTTTTCAACAGTTTTACCACCGTTTTCATGTACATCGTTCAATATATTGTCATTTATAAACATTTTCTTATCATTATCTTTCATCCGTTTTCTTAACCGATGAATGAAACTGTGTCCAAGAATAAGTGTTTTCACATCTGGTATATTGAAACCTTTTATAATATTATTGTAGTACCATATAGTATTCAGCGATACTTCCATTTCGTTCCAATGACATCAAAACAAGATTTCAAAAAAAAAAAAAAAAAAATTAATAAATAAAAAAAAATAAAAAATAAAAAAAATAAAAAAATTAAAGTAAATAATAATAATAATAATATAATAATTAATTAAAACAATTTTTATTGGGGAATTTACTCTTTAGGGTGTTAGTTTGATCTAAGAAATATTCAACTTTTACCTGAAAATGTTATTTAGATTAAACGGCATCTTCTTTTTCGTTTTTTTTAATGATAAATGAAGACCTGAAACACAGCAAGTCAGAATTTCAGATCACCGTCTGAAGAATATAACAAGCAAAACAAATGATTTCAACTAAGTTTGTTTTAAACAAATAACTATGGAATGTCATTATAAAAAGAAGCGAATTTCAACTAATTATATGTGTGTGTGTGTGTGTGTGTGTGTGTGTGTGTGTGTGTGTGTGTGTGTGAAATCGTGAACAATGAATATATCATGCACCAATTATTTAAAAATAAAACATTTACGCACGAAAAATATATACATTGTATACGGTAGAAAAATAACATGGTACGAATTGGTATCATAGTGTTAAAACATAAGAAAAATCGTTAACTTAACGTTAGCAGTACACTATGGTACTAAATGGTCAAACAAGATGGTACGAACTGGTTATGATACTAAATGGTCATGGTACGAAATGGTTTTTAATATGGTACGAAATGGATGGGACAAAACGGTTATGGTACAAAATGACTATAAACCGTTTAATTGTACTGATATCTCAGTCTATATTCTTGTATTTGTAGCTTGCTGAAAGTGAAAGTGAAAAGTTAGATTTATTAGATATGATAGACACTTTACAACAAAGAGTGGAATATCTAGAAACACAGAATGAAATAAAGAAACAGAATGACAACATTACAGAAACTTTATATGCCAAAGATCAGTATATAACCAAACTAGAAAAAGATCAACAAACATTGAAAGATGAGACAACAAAACTTGTAAGCCAATAGTAAATTACATTATTTTAGTGAATCAGCTGTTAAATGCATATAGTTAAATTTATGATAAGAAATGGATCAAACTTAAATCATAGTTTTTCAAATACGAAGTCAAAAATAATTGTGCAGTGATAAATTTACTGCCCTGGCTGTCACAACAAACATCAACATAACTGCATTATTCTTGATGGTTAAAAAAAACCATAGACTCTTTTTGGGTGTAGTGTTACAGGTTAGTGTCAATACAGGATAATGGTCAAAGCCCTCAGCAAGCTTAACTTAATTTCTGGTATTTGGTTCTTGTGAACTCCAAATTATATAATCCTGAAAGGGCCGTGTTGTATTGTAATTTACTTTGAGATTTTTTGGACCAAAACTGTTAGTCTACTAGCAAGATAAAATTTATGTATGAAAAAATGATACAATTTCTTGTATTTTTTCCAGAAATTAAAGCACAAGAAAAGAATAAAAACACTGACATCACAACTAAATGAAGCTAAACAAGAAACATCAATACAGTTGTTTGAATTAAAAGATGAGATTAACAGATTAACAACAGAAAATGAAAGTTTACAAGGTATGATGCTTTGAAATCATCTTGGTCTCCATCCTTTAAACTTCTTATTTATAATTATTTTCTGCAAATAACAATAATGGGAGCAAACCCTCCTTCCATATTACAAGAGGAACTATTGTAAAAGTCTGTTTGGCAAGCATATTACAGACAAGAAATAGAGGTTGAGTGTAAGTTATGCAAGTCACATAAAATAAAACTACAGCTACAACTATAGAATTCAAACAGACAAGTAACTTAATGTATAAAATGATATTTGACTTTGGTTTTTCTATGGTTGTCAGTTTTTAATTGGACATCTCTTGAAGGTACATACCAGTTTAAAATACATTTAAATATTACACTCTTAAAAAATTGTTTATTTAGTTAGCAGTTAGGCATTTGTAAATATGGCTAAGCATATCTCTGTAGACAGACCAGAGCTAAATAAATAGAGATTGAGTTAAAGTTTTTGAATCAAGTTACATGTATATGATGGACTTTGTGTGCAGGCTGTGACATTGTTCCTTTGACCACATTTTTGAATGAAGTATATAATTATATGCAGGCAGTCTATTTCTTTATTTGGCTACTCTTGTTTTTTGACTCAATTTGTTAATGGTTTCTTTCAATTGTTGGTAATACACTGTATTAAAAGTTCTCTAAAAATTGTTCAGATAAATATTTGAAATTTTGCTGTTGACAACTTTTTTCAAAAAATATATTATGTTGCAGGTTTGGTAAAAAATGAAAATAGCAAGAGTTTAGGTGAATCTTCTGGTGCTACAGACTTAAATAAAATGAAAATTGTTCTGGAATTATCCAATCAAATATCAGAGCAGACTGACAAAATAAAAGAATTAGAAAAATCTTTATTAGACAAGGATAAGACTATTGAACAGTTGAGGAGTAATTCTCATGCATCAACAAAACCAGATGCATTGAAATATTTCAATAAAAAATACGATTCTGGGGATTTATTAAAAGCCAGTTATGAAGGAAATGTAGAATCTGCACAGGCTGAATCTCTGAGGAAACTCTCAGTAGGTTTAAGTCATTATGATAAAACACAAGACAGTAATGTGTATAATTATAGAAATGAGTCCTCGGATGAGGAAGAACTCAGAGGTTTATCAGGTGCTAGCAGAGATTCTGGGATTGGATCTGGTAAAAAAAATGGTAGAAATGGTTCAGCTAAAAAACCAGCATCTCGTTTGTCAACCTTGTCAGATTCTGACTGGGAAACAGATGAATATCCAATGACAAATACAAAAATACGAAGTGCTCCACCAGAGAAACAAGCTAAACGTGTTCTGTCTCGAGTAAGTTCTGTAAGTACAAAAACATTATCTGATGGAGAAGATGATGCTTATCTATAGATGACAATGCCTCAGGTTACAAGTTCTGGTAAAAAGAAGAAGACATCTGTATTGCGGAAACACTCAGGGAAAGCTAGTGAAAATAGGAGGACTCCTGTAGCATCTGTTGCTTTTGAAAGTACCACTGACTATCCAAGTAGAATGAAAAAACCTTCAAAAAATTCATTTTTTCTAACTCAGAGTATTTCTCCAGATTCTACAAGTAGTGGTATTCCTGTATCTTAGAAATACTGCATGTTTGTGTTACACATCATATTTTGGAAAAAGATAAGCAAGTGTTCTTGACTTAAATATGATTTTAAAAGAATAAGACTATATTTTCAAATTCTTTTGGTCCTTATATTAAGGAGGAAAATAACCAGATTTTAATATACAGGTATTCAGAATCTTTTTAATTTATCGATCAAAAAACAGTTTGTAAATTGTTGCTTCTGGATAAAAAGTGTTCTCTGCAGTTTGACATCAGATATCTCTACTGTCAGTTATACCAAATGATCAGTCACTGTATTATTGTTTTTGACATGAATTTTAATCATGCTTATTATTTTCTACTAGGTAATCACATTAATATAACATCACTAGGAATAGCACATCTCAGTTACAATGAATGACTTAAAGAATGTCTTTTCTTGCTTACATACATGTATATCAATATTATTACCTTATCTTTTATTCAATTTTTTTCACATATCTTACTTTGGGAAATATTTATAACATTTTTCACACAGGTTACTAATATATAAATGTATATGAAATTAACTCTTGACACTTCAAAATTTTTACTTGGTAAAAGTAGCACACAAAACACAATGTATAGAAAGAAGAATATGTTTTAGAATACTTCATTGTCCTTATTGCAGTGCTATTAAATAATATACCAGTACTTATATGAACTATATGACTGTGTAATGAAACTTATTGCATCGTTAATTGGTTAGAAAATAAATGTTATTTGTTTTCACAAATCAGAAATTACAAATTGCTTAGTATATGTAAAAATGGCTAGATTATAATTGGGCTATTCTGCTACATTTTAATGCATTTTTTTTTAAAAATAGGATATTTTGTCAGGATTCTATGAGATTCTTATATGAAATTAATATGTGTATGTCCTTTAAATTCATTGGCCCCAATAGTTACTTATCCTTTGTCTACCTTTTGTTGTAATGGCTTATGGATGGCTTTAGCACTGTCCAGGTTTTAATATACTTCAGACAGATTTTTGTGTGAGAAATGTGTAATTTTTGTTGTCAAATGCCTGTGGTTTTATCCAGACACTCTGGTTTTCTCAAACATCCCTGAACTGACCACAATGATATAAGTTCAGTACTCTTGACTGGGACTATAACATTTTTTTTATTGTGGTATCACACAAAACAATTAATTGGTCTGTTTTTGGTTGCTGTGGCTTATGTTAGGTACAAGTCCTATCAGCCACAAAAGTCTTTTATTTCATTATAGGATGAGAGTTTGTTTGTTTTTTTTTCTTTTTTAAATTTTTGGTAATAAAAACTCCTAATTGTCTTCGTGAATCTTTATTGATTTTGTTCCTTCTCAAGTGCAATACTTAAATACTTAAGATGCAAATACTTCACAGTCGCAGTTTCTCTGACAATCACTTATTATCTCCCCAAGAAAAAATTCCAGGTAACAGAAAATAGAATGATAGTTAGGACCAAAACATGTGCTGTATACCATATGAAACCCTTTACATTTGTATACAAATGATCTAATTACTATGTGATTACATAATTGTATGTTTCCATAGTGACAAGAATGGCTGTTGAGTCAGTAAGAACAACATGTATCATACAATACCATGTTACAGTTTTGAACCATAGTATTTTAATATTTGATAAATAAATATTTTTTC
The DNA here is from genome assembly GCA_029721355.1 of Tegillarca granosa. Taxonomy (NCBI): domain Eukaryota; kingdom Metazoa; phylum Mollusca; class Bivalvia; order Arcoida; family Arcidae; genus Tegillarca; species Tegillarca granosa. The sequence continues at coordinate 14,872,410 of CM056600.1, read as the reverse complement.
AGTTGAAATGATCTTTTTATCTTTTCATTAACTTAATCATTTTAAAATTTATTCTTGATTTTATCAGAACTGGGTGTTTCTTATAAAAAATATCCTTAAATGCTCAATGTTTGAAATTTTAAATTATGTTAAAGTAATTTTTGGTTTTGTTTTGTTGTTTGTTTGTATTGCAGTTTATTGTTTATTGTTGTGAAGTAATTTATCCTCATCTTTTGTTTTATATTTACATCACTCAGTTCTTTTGCCAAACATTAATTACAAAAAATACAAAATAAGATGAGCCCGGAGTTATTACTCATTGTCCATGAAAGCTAAAAACAGCATTGTAACTTTAGTAAATTAAGGTTTTTGTTTTGGAAAAGCAATTTGTGTATTTTATAATCTATTTTACAAAAGTTTTTTTTTAATTATGAGATAAGTTTGATGAAATCCACATTTTTAGCTCTTCTGAACTGAAAGAATAGACAAGCCATTGGAATAGTTCACCAGATGTTGTTTATCCTCTGTTGTGCATAATTTTTAATGTTAGCTCAAAATTTATAGGTCAAATTGAATGATATTGGCAATATCCAGTGCCTTTTTGAGTTAATAAGTCTTCTAGAAGTTACTGTTGATATAATATTCAGATAAAATAACATTGTTGTTTGTATACATTAAAATGTATTTTCTGACTATATGGTTTTATTGATCTTCTTGCAGATTGTGAGGGTTTGTTATTGTTACTTTGCTTTATACAGCATCTATATTGGTATAATGAATTTGCTCAAATATATATTGTCAAGCATGTGTATGGTGTGATTTGTGGATGGGTTGTTTGAAATCCATTCTGGTGAACAGAATAAAGGATATCTGTTTTCTTATTGGGAAGTGATACTTCAAAGATGTGTGTGTGTGTGTGTGTGTGTGTGTGTGTGTGTGTGTGTGTGTATGTGTGTCAAGGCTATAAATTTTTATAAGTATGCTTGATAAGTGGATGCATTATAGAGGAAGAATTTGTAAGTGTGTATATGTGATTGGTTTTGAGTTTTTATCTGGCAAGTTTAAAAAATTAATGTTTCAACTTTGTTAAAATATCAAATATTTATTTAATTTATTTGTTAATCTTATCTACACATTATATGTATCCAATAAAAATTAAAATAATATTTTTTGTATGTTGTGTAAATTAATTGACCTCAAATTACATCTTTACCTTTAGAGTAGTAGAAGTCCTCAAACAAAATGGTACAAAATATACAACAGCAGGAACATAGAAGTAGAAAAATAGCACTTGCATCAAACGTAATCAGAAATAACTAGATCAAAAAATTAAGCAGATCTATTTTTGGACATTCACGTGTTTCCCCATTTCAATGGAAATTCCGTACAGTTAATTTAGTTCAACAATAATTGACCATTTAATTTGATTATTTGTTATTCAAAGTTCAATGTGTTCTTTAATCAAAATTACTTAAGCTGGAACAGCAACGGTTCCAGTGGATACCATATTGTATTTACGACAGGTGCTGTTCAGGTCTAATATGGTTTAATTTTCAGTTAGCTTTAAAAAGTTGATTTCAAGTTGAATTTTCGGTAGGTTTTAAGAAGCCGATTTCTTGTTTAATTTTCAGTAAGCTTTAAGATGTCCATTTCTAGTTTAATTGTCTGAAGGCTTTAAGAAGTCGATTTCCTGTTAAATTTTCAGTAGGTTTTAAGAAGTCGATTTCTTGTTAAATTTTCAGTAGGCTTTAGGAAGTCGATTTCTTGTAATGTTAGTTTTGTTCAGTAGTTTGACCCCTAAAAGTTTGAAAATATTATCTTGTTATGTGTCTTTTTCTATTTTCTTCAGCATTTTAGGCACCACTTGTCATAGAATACTGAGAAGATTAAATACTTCAAAATTACACGACTACCACGATTACACGAATACCATTGTGCCATTTTGTTCAGTACTTGTTCATAGTCTGGAATCTATTATCTGTTTTCATCTTGTTTCTTTTTAGGTATTTTTATTGTATTCTGCTCTTTACTTTTTTTTTTTACTTTGCCATCCACTTACAATACCACTTCAAATTTCTTTATTTCACTCCGACATTTTTTGTATACCATGGCCGATAATTTATTCTATTTTAAAACACTTCAGCCAACCTCTTCAAGTACAAGAACGGAAAGTGCATTTTAGCTTGCCGTTGTACTTTAAAGAAAATTAAAGAAATTGTAGTAGTTTTTAATCTGTTAGCGAAATAGTATATACATAATCACAGCAGACTGAATATTATGTGGGTGGAATTTGAGTGCCATCAAAGTAATCCAAGACGACCGAATATCGTACAAGAGTTCTTTTATATAAAGGATGTCGAAATAACGTTCCTCGTTTTTTTTACAGTCCAAGTCAAGTATGCAGTTTGATTTTAGAATTCCAGGATTCATTAACGCTAAATACTTTGCTGTATCCATTTTTTAAAAATAAAAAAAAAAAACGTGTATATAACGTATACGTTTTAAGGATATCGAAATAACGTTTCTCGTTTTTTTTTTACAGTCCAAGTCAAGTATGCAGTTTGATTTTAGAATTCTAGGATGCATTCACGCTAAATACTTTGTTTTATCCATTTTTAAAAAAATAAAAAACTTGTATATAACGTTTACGTTTTAAGAATATTGAAATAACGTTCCTCGTTATTTTTTACAGTCCAAGTCAAGTGTGCAGTTTGATTTTAGAATTCCAGGATTCATTAACGCTAAAGACATGTACTTTGTTTTATCTATTTCTTGTTTTTTGCATTTCCATTTCCATTTTGCGGATTAATTATTTCAGGTATTAATCAATTTTTTTCCGGTAAATTATTTTTTGTGTACATATTTTTTCATTTTGCCACTTGCTTTCAACTTGATGTATAAACAAATTCAAACTACGATAAACAAGGAAAGTATATTTCGATTTAAATGTTGGAATTTTCATCATATTTTCTAATCTGGACTGAAAATTCACTTCGATTTAAGCTAAATTTCGAATTTCGGTATTTCAATTTAAACAAACAAAATTGCATAGAAATACATAGCAATCTGACGGGGCCGTTTTTGTCATTTCGATTTAAGCGAAATTTCGATTAAACCGATTTCGAATTGACGAGAGTCGACTGTATTAGTAAATTAATGTTTATACAAGACAATTCAGGTACTAACAACTAAAGATTAACCACCAACAGTAAGTTTCTTTAAATTCTTATTTATTTTAATAAAATTTTTTCTATATCAAAATCATATTTTTATTGAAAATAGTCAGGTTTGAAAAGTTTCGAATGACGAATATTTTTTAATCCACACCATGTCCAGCTTGTTGCCTCCAATCGTTGCAAATACTATATGTCCTAATACTTTTGGACAATGCCTATGGATATACAACAATTAAAATAACACTACCTTTACTTCATTTAGTTAAAGTTTAATTATAATTTACAAAGATAACTGTTACTACAACAAATAATTTGCCTCTTTGTTTAAAAAGAAAAAAAAAGAATAAGTTGAAGTTTTACTCACTTTTTGCACAAGTGTAAAACCCTTTTTAATTAGAACCAAATATGAAACTTCTTTTAAGTTTTCTTGGGTAATAAATAATAGAATTCTTATATATATATATATATATATATATATATATATATATATATATATATATATATATATATATATATATATATATATACGGTGTATATTTACACACCTAAGAAATAAATACCAACCCTGGTGATGTCACATTTTATAAACCATACAGTTCCGGAATTAATATCGGACTGGTTAGTTACGAAGTCCCTAACTGTACCCACATACTGACGTTGAAAAGTTTTGTTTAGAGAGGCAATACACGTAAATAAAAATAAAACCACTGTCATCACCGGTCTTCAACATATTGACAACATTTATAGGCTATTCCAGAGTTCTCTTTTAATTATTTCCCCTGATACAGTTAATCTGCCTACTGGGTTGACTCGTCAGCAGTTAGTACTGTGTACTGGTACAATTCAATTCAATTCAATTCAAACTTTATTCACTCTAAACCACCGGAGGTGGTACAAGAGGTGTATTTACACAATAAACAAGATTTGATGCCTGCATTACAAATATCTTCCAATACATTTATAACAAATATATATTTCATACCAAGAATTATACATATAAACATATAAACATAACAGTATAGTCCAGTTTGTTGCAAATGACATCAAGGCCACGTTGAATAATAAGCACAACAGAGTGACAAGTGGCTGGGTCACAGTCCCTGCCAACGAGTCTCTGCAATGCCCATCATCCAACGAAGTCTTTGTATTTATATATATACATACACATATACACATATACACATACACATACATATACATATACATACTTACACACACATACATACATACATATACATGCATATATATACATACATATACATACACATACATATGCACATACACACATATATACATGTATACACACATACATACACACATACACATATACACTACATTTATAACAGATACACATTTCGTACTATAAATAAACAGTTAACATATAATCAAAGTTGAATAATAAACACAACAGAGTGACAAGTGGCTGGGTCAGTCCCTGCCAACGAGTCCCTGCAATGCTCACCAACCAACGAGGCCTTTGTATTTATCAGAAGTCACAATCATATACATACATACGTATACACATACATACCCATATACTGTATATAAACAAACATACATACATGCATACACACATACATACATACATATACACACACATACATACATATATACACATATACACACACACATATATATATACATACATATACACACATATACATATATACACACACACATATATATATATATATATATATATACACATACATAACAATAAACATTATTTTTCTAAAATTTATCACATTAGTTATCATATGTATTTATTTATCGAAACATTTTAGACCTTCTCTTATGTATTTCCTAAGATTAACAAGTGTCTCTATATCTTGACTGCTAAATAAATGTTGAAGATTCAGTATATTTGGTCTTTTCCAGAAACGTTCCCTTATGTATTTTAACCTTATATTTTTGAATTTTTTACATTGAAACAAAAAATGAAATTCGTCTCCCATTACATTTTGACAAAAAAGACAAAAACGTTCATTTCTTGGAGTTTTGTTCCATCTGCCGGTTTCTATAGGTAAGTTATGATTTGAAGTTCTGAACTTAAGCATACAAGACCAGTAGTATTCTGGTAGACAGGATAGATATTGCTCAAAACCAAACCTAGTTTTAATGATTCTATATGTTAAGCCTTTACTTGAGTTATTTATATCATGTTCCCATTTCTGTATAAATTGGTCTTGTAATTTACGTTCAATAGTTTTAACCACCCATTTCTCATTTAACCCACCCCCTTGTGTAATCCAAATATTACTATACCCCAACGATTCAAAAATTTCCTTGACATTTTTCGTCCAATTTATAGCATATCCGTTATGAAAAATATTTAAGAGTAATCTATAAAATATATTTGACAATTTGTTTGCACTATGAACAAGTTTTACCCAAAAAGAGACGATTCTTTTTTTGATCTTAATCATCATTGGGAATCTCCCAGTTTCTCCAAAAACCATGTAATTTGGAGTAGATTTTCGAAGTTTTAGAATTCTCTTTAAGAATTTTAAGTATAAACTTTCTAACATTGTAATATTTTCATATCCCCAAACTTCACAACCATAGGTTAATATAGGCTCAATCATGTGATCAAACAATTTTAATTGACATTCAATTGATAAGTCCAAATTATTGATTTTCTTGTAAACACAAAATAATGCTTTAGATGCTTGTTCCACTAAGCGTTTTCTTGCTTTAAAATATTTGCCATTGGATTTAAAAATGATTCCTAAATAACAATATTCATCTACATATTCTATGTTTATATCTCTAAACTTAATAATAGGTAATTTTTTCACCTTTTGTTTTGAGAAAACCATAATTTTGGTTTTTGAGATATTGACTTCCAATTTCCATAGATCACAGTATTGTATAAATATATTAAGAGCAATTTGCATTTCTGATTCATTTTCAGCAAAAATTATAGTATCGTCGGCATATAAAAGAAGGAAAACTTTGAGAAATACTCCCATATTTTGAGTAAACATTTCCGTTATAGTAGGCAAACCTATATTGTTATTTTCAGATAAAAATGTTTCCAGGTCGTTTAAAAAGATTGCAAATAAAAATGGAGATAAATTTTCGCCTTGTCTCACTCCAACATTACATATAAAATAATTTGACATATCTTCTCCAATTTTTACACAAGATTTAATCCCGTTGTACATATTTTTTATAACAGTAAAACATTTCCCATTTATTTGGCTTTTCAGCAGTTTTTGCCATAAACCCCCTCTCCAAACAGTATCAAACGCTTTACGAAAATCTACAAAAGTACAGAATAATTTTTTATTTTGAGTAAACAATAACTCAATTAGACAATGAAGTATAAAAATATTATCCGTTGTTGAGTAAGATTTACGAAATCCTGACTGGAACAGTACAATACAGGGGAAATTTTGTTGTTATGATAAGAGTACTAATCAAACATTGTTTTTGTTGCAGGTGTCATATACCACTTTTTGAATTTAATCATTAAAATACATTCAAAAAGTGATATATGACAATTTTCATATACCACTTTTTGAATGTATTTTTATGATTAAATTCAAAAAGTGGTATATGACACAGGCATAGCATGTGTACAGCTGAATTTTAAACATTGCAAAAGAAATAACAAAAGATACCCGTTTTTTTTTTTTTTTTTTTTTTTTTTTTTTTTTTTTTTGCCTAATATGATTGACTTAGTTTGAAACCACATATACTTATAGCATATGAAAAATAAAAATGATTCTGGCGTATTCTAAATTATAAGTTACTATACGCCCAGTTTTGAATTATTTTGTTGATCGTTATAAGAAAAATAATGTAGCTATACATCCAATTAAGTAGCGGACATTTTCACGTTTTTCCATGGTGAATTTGATAATTTTGATATCAATTCATTAAAGTGATATTAAAACATTCAATACAATGAGCGCTGTTTCCAGATATAATGTTTACCCAAAAATAATAATTGTCCTAACCATTTAACACCATCCTATTTCTAGCTGCTTCTTCTGGCGACAGAAGCGAATATTTCATCTACATTGCTGATGCACAATAATGTATCACAAATTCAGTATGTGATACGGATTATAATGACAGAAAGTGACATGCCATCGCAATATTGTACCCACTGTCATATTCTTTTTGATAACTTGAAATGCTTCCACATTCAAAGACCAATATGTATTAATCAACGGAGGTGTATGTGATATTGTCAATCACTTTCATTGATGTACATTATCGGACTTTATCGCATATCATTTTTATCCAGATATATTTATTAGTGAATGTATTCTAATTTCTACATTCGTGAGAGTTTTTCTTGCGTACGATGAGTGGAATATGAATATGTTTTCTTAAGACCACGCAGTCTCATTAATTCTAGTTGCCTGTACATTGAGTGTCTATTCCAGGCTTCTGATGTTCTCTCATCTGTAAATAAATTAACAAAATTATTTAAATATACACTAGTTTTCATTTTAAATGTTCAAAAAGGCACAGTAAAATAAAATGTTCATAAAACTTTACTGTGAAAAAAAGTTAAAATGCTTACCTTCAAGGTGTTTCAACGATTTTCAAATGCAGTATAAAAGTTCAATAACAAAAACAAGGAAAAAAGTATTCCATGGAAAGATTTAAATAGGTACACCAAGTATAAACACTAAATATAAATAAACTTATGCAAACTTTTCACTCCAATAAATTTGATATGTCAAAAACCCGTTTGAGGTTTTACATTTGCAATACAGATATTTTCCTTCCAACTTATAAATATTTATATCTGTATTTTAAATATTTGTATATGCAGTACATATACATACACGGATATATGTATTATATGCATTGTTAATACAGATATATGTTTGTTATGCATAGGAAATACAGATATATGTTTGTTATGCATAGGAAATACAGATATATGTTTGTTATGCATAGGAAATACAGATATACGTTTTCCGATCATTTATTACTGTTTTATAAATACCGATTTCTGTATTTTAGATATTAAAATCTGCAATATAAATTCAGATTTTAAAAATACCAGGAGGTCAAAGACTTGCCATATCATACACATACGTGTATTGTGAAAGATTTTGTCTAACAATAAAGAATCTGGCATCTTATTTCCTTCACAATATTATACATACAATGGGTCACACGCTAGAATAACAGGACCAAATCCATTTGTATGAATAGTTGAAACATCATTAACGTTTAAATTATAATTTTATTTACCAAAAACGTTTTAAATTAAGTTAAAGAAAGGAAAACGTTTATGCGTTTAAATCAATCAATCACACTTTGCAGTTAAAAAACTAAAAAAGCACAATGATAAGAGACTTTATAAATTAGATACAGTTGCATGTAATTGGAAAAGATATATCTGTTTTGTATACAGGGATACTTGCATTAAATGTATTTTAACTAAATGACCTAAAGTCTGGAAAACGAATTCTTTTTATCTCCACCAGTGTAGTTTCGCGCATAAAATAAAAGAACTTTTGTTCTTTACAAAAAACCATCAAGAATTGTCAACAGCACGAAATAAAAAGCCCGAAGTAAACAGATCGAAAACAGTGCTACAACAATAATATTGGACGGTTACAAGTCACAATAACAAAACGATTTGGCTCAAGTAAAACATAGTGTAAAACTTCATGGACATACAATTTGGGTCATATTTTACATATTAAGATACTTAAATAAATTTGAAATTTCTTTTACAATTTTCATTCTATTAGTGTTTCAATGAAAACATGAACAATTTCTCCACGGTAGTGTTTTCATTAACATTCTTGGGTTCAAATATCATTTAGCATTTAAGTATGTTTTTGTACCAAACCAAAACTTTTAGGTAACAAATGCTTTTGTAGATTACTCTTTTGAACCAGATCTAAACAAGGTTCGAGTCCTCTGCAAAGTGTGTCCAAGCTACAACTGCAAAGTTTGAGAACTATATAAGTATCTTTTCAAAAAAGAATGGAGATTTAATCTTAAAGCTATAGGACCAATTAATGGTTGTTTTTAATCTTACAACATGATCCACTTTACCTTATAACTATCCAAGATGCTGTATTTAAGTTCATCATTTTGACCGATCAATATCTTTCAAAGAAAGGCACAAAGTCAGTCTGCACTGGCAGGTAATTGCATACGAAAACACCGTTAAGGTTCCAAGATAGTTACCATATAAGAACGTTTTAGTTAGCAAAATCGTTCAAAGAAAGGCACAAAGTCAGTCAACACAGACAGTTATCGCATGCGAAAGCACTTTAAAGTTCCAAAATATTTACCTATATAAGAATGTTTAGTAAAAGACGACCGAAAAGATCCAGTGAATGATTTTCTAAACCTTGAAGCTCTTTTCCTTATATTTCTCATGAAAGGCGCAGTTGATATCGTATATAAAACAGGGTTAATGGCTGAATTTAAAGGTAATACGAATACAGCTACCCAGGCGTATACCTGAAAAAAGGAAACATATTTTGATATCAAGGAATAAATTGAATTTTGCAGATTGAGAATTAAATAGACACATTCAAAAGCATTTTAATACATTTCAATAAATACTTAAAATTTTATCTTTTTTTTTAAGATCGTTAGTTTTATATTTGGTTAATATCGCAACAGTATTTGCACTTGTAAAATAGACATGTGCAACTTCACTGACTATTGACGTAGAAAACACAAAAAAGCCAATCTGCAATATAACACAAGTGGGTGCCTCATTCTTTGTTATGCTCTTAAAGTGGACCCTTTGGACAAGTGGCACATTAAAGTATCAATCAGCGCATACTTCCCATTTCCTATTTTAGATAGCAAATTCTAAGGTGAAAAAGTTTACAAACTCCGGTTTTCTGAACGTACGACATATTTGAGGACATAACACATAAGTGAGACCAATCCATTAAAAACAAAAACTTAACTTTGAAACCGTGACAAACATCATTTTAATCTTGTTATCCAATAGAAACGTACTGCAGTTTGGTCTTTATTTCATTTTTTATCACTATTATTTAAATCACATGCTGTTGAAACCACTGTTAACGTATGGACATACATCAGATAAGTTATTGTATTATACGGATTAAATGTGCTCCAGTTGTTTACAAACCTGCAATTTTGTATGTATAATCGAACTGATGAAGTGTTAATATTTGACTTTATGACCCTTTTATTAGTTCTTCAGCTGAAAGGTTTTTCATTAATTGCTTTTTGTCCCAATTATACATCACTTTTATGTTCTTGCAAACTATATCTTGAATCGATGATGTGTATAAAATTTTAGGCGAATATACGCCTGTACGCCTTTTCGAAGCTACAAAGACTATAAGCTTCTGAAATAAATTACATCTTTAACTTATTATATTGAGAATCTATCTTGGTATTAATATATTTGTTACCCAGGACACATGCACCCGAATCAATGAATAATAAAGGACAATAAATATGAGGCGCAACTGAGTAAATAATTCCGTTTTAAGCGAATGTTTAAAACGGCCTACTAGATGAACATTTCCAATTTGCCAAAACTTCAAGAATTACAAGTACCACCAGTGACGCCAAACCGTAGTCTGTTATAGATCATCTCACCTGTTGTGGAACAGAAAATCCACCAAGTGATATAAATCCTAGAAGAATAATTGGAACCCAGCAGCAGAAATCTGTCATTACTATTAAGGTCATTCTTTTAGCCATTGATTTGTCTGATTTGGCTTTTGATTTCCGCACGGCTGTTGTCGTCTTTTTTGCCACTAAAAACATCCATAAGTATGACAGAAATATTAACAAAAAAGATACAAAATTTAACACCAAGAAAACAAACACTGAATATTCCCATCCTTTTGGTTTTTCTGGAGTTATATGAAGAGCTAAACACACACCGGATCTGCCGTAAAAATTATGAAAATATCTCATTTCTAACAATGGTATCGTTGATATACCAAGCACAGCTATCCAAATTAAAGGCATAACTATACATGCCTGTTTTATCCCGAGTCGTTTTAATTTCAATGGGAATATTATGCATATTAATCTGTCAAAGGTGATTACTGTAAGTGTGAACACTGATAACTCGCTGGAAAATGTCGATATACAACCCGCAAATTTACAAAAACTGCTTTCTTTCCATAACTTGTCGTATATGAAATAATTCCCTCTATAGTACGAATCTACTGATGCTATGATTAGAAGATAAACTCCCATGAAAAAATCAGCAATGGCCAAGTTTGATATCAGGAATGAATGTACCTGTAAATAAAACAAAAAAAAAAATTAAAGAAAACCAATAACATTTCACAAAATGATCATTTTCAGCATTTAATATTTTCTAATCAAATCATTGGAATTTACCATATACTAAACAAAAAAAAAAAAAAAAAAAAAAAAAAAAAAAAAAAAAAAAAAAAAAAAAAAACTTGCAGGATTTTAGCCGAATCAGCAATTTTGCAGCTATTCGCGGCTTTCTGATAAGAGGAAGATAACAGGTTAGCAATTGAAAATCTGTTTGACAGTCAATTAACTTTTTTTACACAGAACAACAATCGTTCATCGGAGACTAAATCTCTCCAAGGACCAGTATCATATTGACCTATCGTTCAACAGAGACCAAATTATTCAAAGGACCTCTATCATATCGACATAACTTCATCGGAGAAAAATTTCTCAAATGACCTGTATCATATCGACTTATCGTTCATCGGAGACAAAATATGTCAAATGACCTGTATCATATCGACCTATCGTTTATCGGAGACCAAATATGTTAAAGAACCTCTAACATATCGACGTATTGTTCATCGGAGACATAATCTTTTAAAGGACCTCTCTCATATCGACCTATTGTTCATCGGAGACCAAATCTTTAGAAGGACCTCTATCATATCGCCTTATCGTTCATCGGAGACCAAATCTTTAGAAGGACCTCTCACATACCGACCTATTCTTCATCGCAGACCAAATCTCTCAAAAATCCTAATGGTTTGCCTTATAGAAACTTGAAAATTCCCTTTTGAAATATACTATTTGTGATATTTCAGTTGCGTTTCCTGTGACTTCTGAGTTCGTAGAATTTAATTTGGCTACCATTTTCCACTTTATATGACCCTCCATCTATACACATAAAACATACCTCGTGTATATGACTTTACTAATTAAAAACAACTATATCGTCGTAAAACCTCAATTATCATCAATAAAAATCTATTAAATGCTTATTTAATTTTGTTTCCCATTTGTTTATTACATGTAATTATCCTTAAGAATAGTCATTAGTGATATAACTTAAAGAACGACCCAAGTACGCTACGAGATAATAATTTACTTTATGTTTCATAATTGGTTTGATGAAACTAATTACATTTATTTAATAGATTTAACAAAATTGTAATTTTATCTACAAAATGAAGAAATATAAAGTGACAAAACATATTATGTTATATCAATGGTCCACAACTAAAAATATCTGTCTAAACAGTTCAAATGTTACTTCGTAATCCGATTATGATTGACTTTAATCATCCAACTAATCACGTATCTTTTAAGGTCGAAAAGTTCAATAGTTTAACTGTTATTTTTACTCCTATAATGGTTACTACTTAAGACATTATGAGATCAAATTAAATACTTCCTTTGTTATTGTTGATAACACATAGTACACTGACTTAATGAATGTATGTACAAAAAGAAAAACCATCAATTATAATATGACTTTCTAATCAAATAAATAAATTAATCAAGTCATCGATTTTACCGCTAGTCAACATCTCGTCAATGTCTTTGAAATCTTATACTACACAATCTAATTAGGGTGTTTATATAGTACAAAATATGTTTTCTATGATAACGTTACAGAAATGGAGGAATTTACAACCATATAAAGTTGTTAACATGATTTATGTACAACAACCCTTTATTTAGTTGAAACTTGTTTAAGCCAGATAAAAATGATTCTGTTCTTAAACAATCTTATATAGTACAATATCCTCTGATCTATAAGGTTTTCTGACGAAAAATCTCCAAAGAGTTAAAATTAACAATTCTTAACACTAACAAAAATTATTACATGATTACAAATAAAACGAGGACAAACAAATAGTGGGATCACTTACTTTCAATCTTTCAACTTTTGATGAGCACCGAAGTAAATACTCAGTGGTGTGGTTAAATTACTTTTTGAAGGCCCCTTATACATCTGACTTTATATTACAATACATTTAATACATTCATGAATTATATTTAATATTGCATTAAATATAACGATTCTTTTTTTCAAATATCCTATACAATCTTATATATAAACAAACCTAAACCTACCTTGCCCTTTCTAAAGTCTCTTACACGCCAGGCAAATACTAGGATATTTCCAAAAAATGCAATAATTCCAAGGATCCATATACTTGCACGAAGGAAATAATTTGACATCAAATCCTCGCAAGATGAAAACTCGTCTGGTTCCGGATAACACTTCGCTACAGAGTCGATTAAGCAGCAAAAATGAAATTCATCTGTGTACCTCTCAAAATAAAGACAATGTTGTACTAATAGTTTTACGTCTAGATAAGTAACATATATTTTTGAGATTTACGATTAAACATTATAAAGTTATGAAAACGGTCAATAAATAAGAACAAGAGGTATAAAAAAGAACATCATACACCATACATCTAGTTATTCAAATTGTTTAACCAAAACATAATAAGCAACATCAAATGCTACCTAAAACAGCAGAGCATTGGAATTACCTCTTTTTTATTTCTTACTTGCAAATAAGCTAAATGTACTGATTAAAAACAATAAAACATTTAAAGGACCTTACAGGTTTGCGCGAGTTTGTCGCGCATATGGTTTTAATAAATATTAATGTGAATTATTTTATATGTAAACTTTTATGTTTTTCAGTTACTCGTATTTTGTTTACTCCCTTCTTTTACCCTATTGTTTGTTTAACAGCAGAAATATTCAGTTACGATCCAAATTACGTTCGTTCTCGTTGTCAAACAGACTTAACAATTTCTTTTAGTAATTCAATGTATGTATAAGTCACTTACAAAGTTCTTAATGTTTGAAGACCATGAAACGTATTCGGTTCTATGATTTCAATCTGGTTCTCTGACAGATCTCTGCAAATAAACAACTTTATAATCAAATTAACTGGCGTTTTTTTTTTTAAAAAAATCTTTACTTAAAAAAAAAGAAAAAATGTGTAACTGAAATAGCATGTGTTTAACGACAACGGAAAAAATTAGCAAAGTGTAGAAAAAGCCAAAAGACGAGAAAGTAAAACACATATTTGACTCGCTGATAATATAATTCACCACTTTTGACGGCAACTAGAGTATTCTATTTATATATTACATCAGAATACAAAAAAAAAAAAAAAAAAACAAAAAAACAAAAAAACCCCGAAATAAAAAGAAGAAAACAGACACTGTTTATAATTACCGATACATATAACCTTTCAAAAAATTGTAGTATCTTAACAAGTTTAATTGTTTTGCGCATTTAAAGGCATTAAACGCATTCGCTAAGAGCAACTTTAGAGACAAGATGAGTAACTATTGCATTAGAAATTATAAACATGTGTCACAGTATATAATAGAAAAATAAAACAAACTAAAACTCACAGTGTAAGAAGAACCGGTAAACCGTTAAATGAGCCATCAGCTATATACCGGATTTGGTTATGGGACAAATCCCTGTAAAAGGTTAAAATGCAGCATAAAGTTAATAATATATACTATGAAACATCGAAATTTAACAGTTTTTTTTGTTATTTATACAGATACAGTGGCTGAGGTAACGCTTATGTTCAATAAAATGAAGAAACGGCAAATGTTAAATGACTGATTTAACATTTTAGTAACATTTTACAAATGATATCACATAACTAAATATATGAATATACATTCAACTAGAACAAAGATTATGAATTTACTCACGGAAGTACACAACACAATAAAATATACAACTGTTTCGTTTAAGTGGTTTCGTTACAACTGTACGACCTCAATAGAGAAAATTTCTGGCTATCTAACGTTGAAATATAAATTAAATAATGAATTGTTTTATATCATGTAATGCAGCGAACAGTTGAATAAACAAGAATTCCATGGAATTAAATGTCTCGCCTGGTTAGGTTTTGACTTTAACATAAACTGTCACATTTTAACAAGCTCTACACCGTCACCGCCGCCGACGACACCGGAAAAGTAACACCAAGGTCTCGCCTTATGGCGATGCCAGGCTCGACAAAAACAATAAATAAAACGTAGTAAAAATGTTACAACTTACAAAGTAAATAGATTTCTCAAACCAACAAAGGTACTTCTTTGAAGAGTATGAAGGTTGTGAAAGCTTAAATCACTGTAAAATATATTCATATATTATTGTAGCATGTACAAAAAGGCAGGATCTCCAGGTTAAAGTATAATGCCATACGTCAACAATCATTGTTGTGGAAACAACTGGCTGTGTAAAGTGACAAACAAGATTGAAACATCAAAATTAGTGATCTTTTGATATATATTGAGAAATAATAATTTGACATTAAAAGAGACATTTTTTTAGATACATTACCTAGTTATAATTAAGAGTGTATATTCCGGAGAAATCATAGTTTTTTTTCATTAAATTTCTTCTATAACTTGGAAGTTTGGAAAAATATGACTTTAAAAGGAAACTTTATGCATGAAACAAAATGTGTAATTTTCCTATGTTTCCATGTAAATATATCCTTCTTTTAAACTTTTTTTTATAAGATTTTCTTCTTATATATGTATATTTTTCTTTAGAAACATCATAGTTTCTCCATAACACTATTTTCAAATTTTCTTGCGATGAATCCAATTCTATTTTAATACGATTTTTAGTGTAATGAATGTAAGCTTGCATATAGAAATTCATGGCAAGAGTGTAATATCTTAGTGTTAGTTCAAAATTTTACACATTTTAAAGAGATAATCATTATTATTTAATTCATGATAAGCTAGTGTTTTTAAATTAAGATATGGTTAGAATGATATTTTATAGTGAAATGCATTCTTTATCAAAATTAATGGCTAAGTAAACGTTCAGTATTAGTAAAAACTGACAGGCTTGTATCTTGGGAAATACAGAAAAAATTATTAAATACGAGAGTATTACTTTATGTAACAATTTGAATTCGATAAAATTAAGATTTAGACAAATGGTGATGAGAAAAGTCTTAAAAGAGCTTATCAAAACGTGCTTAAAAATTGTAATTAAAACCTTTACCAGATTTGGTTCACTTGATTGGAGATTTTAATTCAGTCAGTTACGATGATTGAGATTTTAAAATGGGTAAAAATTCCGGCAGCCGAAAGTGACTAAATGTTCCCAGATTATTACAACTTAAGCAACATTTAAATAAAATAAAAATTAACTAAATTAAATTTTGGAATAAAATACCTCTGTTGTGGAATATGTTTTTAATCCCTTTGGATAATAAGCACCATGACAAATAACGAAATAGTAGAAAGCATTTGATGGCAACAACTGTTTCATTGTTATGATGGACTTCGATACTTACAGTGTTTGAAGTTTTGATAATCCAGTGAAAGCAAATGGTTCTATCATTTCAATATCGTTATTTGCAAGGTACCTGAAAAGGTTAATTCTTATTATATACACTGTTGAAACGATAGTTCTAAATGAGTTAAGCACAAACAATGAACTTTTTCAGGATTTATTTCTAAATTGAAATTATTGACGAGTTGTTTAACGTCTTACAAATCATTAACCACTAACAACTTAGGTTTGTACCCCACTTTCTTGAACAGACGCTAGTCAGTTTGTTTGTGTGGGGCGGTGATTTTCTTATACACTCTAGTTATCTCAACCATCCTAAAACTGACCGCGTCGATGTAAATGCTTAAACCATGAAGGGGAGCCAGAACTATACTATTTCATTTTTTATGCCACTTAAAGTGAGTAATGTGAAAAATTCTCAATATCATATGCATGTCCGAAAGAAAACAATGTTACCATGAGATGGTCATTTAAAAATACATACAAGTAAAATAAGAAATAATATCACTTTATAGAGAGAAATTAAAGAAAATGAAGATGCATGTGATGATTTGTTTCAGTTTAGAAATTATAACAGAAGCAACACATGTACACGCACACGAAAAACTATTTTGGATGAAATTCACAAGTTTCTTTAACGGCTTCAACTCTCCGAAAAATAATATGGTCACTATACCCTACGTTTTTCAAAATCACACAGATTTAATAATTTTGCAATCGAAATAAACTTATTTGTTACATAAACATCACAAATGGAAAAGGATTCGCCCTTTACACCTGTCTATTAATGTTTAAACCTTTTTATCTTTACTGAACTATAGCTAGATTTTCTTTTTGTAATTCTTTGACTTATAAAATGCATGCAGCTTTAGGTTTTCACACTTACAAGCTTCTAAGGTTCATAAGTCCTATAAATGTACCGTTCTTCAAAACTTTTATTTTGTTCTTTTCCAGACTTCTGTAATATAATAAATAGGAAATGATGAAAAGGTGCGTTGCAGTGTAGAGAGTGGTTTTATCATTACTGTAAAAGAGAAGACTGTTTGATGTATTAGTGCATAAAACTTATAGTTCTTTAAAACTAACCAATTGTCATTTTCATTAGCTCTTTTTGTATTCTGTACAAAGAACGAACAACTATGTTTTAAGTACCAAGAATACCAATATATTTCTTAAGTATAATTTTTTATCCATTTATGAGCACTGTATTTCATTTGTTGTTATTTCTGGTATTAAATCTTATCTATAAAAAAGATGCATTGATTTGCTTGTTATAACATAATTGCATTGATGACTACCTACCCTGCTTTTCAAAATAATCTATACAACACTTCAGCACTGTCCATTTTTTAAGGTGCAAAACTGTATAACTATAATTTTTTTTCTCCAAATTATTAATATTATACTGTAATATTAAAGTTTATTTTCTTCTATTTCTTTGGTAACTGGTATAAATCTCTCATACCTCAAGGCTTTCTATTGATTCAGTCTTTCCTTGATAAAGCCCTAGGGCATAGATAACTTTTTAATACTCATCTATATAGTGCTTTGTTTCCTTAAGCACTGGGTTTATTTCTCAGAAACATTTGTTGTTTTTATGATATATTAGGAGCGAGACTTAAAAGTTGCCGTTAAAAAGTGCATGTCAAATCTGCGACATATACAAAATTATGGAAGTATGACCGTTTGCAATAAGGGTCCGAGATTTAAGCATGCCTTATTTTTTAGTAGTTCCGAGTATTGCATAGACCATAGTAGTGGTATAAGGTCATGATGATTAAAACCCAGGTAAAATATGTTGTCTCATGAAATTGTGCGGGATGGGGGGTGGCAGTTATCTGGTAGTAGAGTAATATAAAGTACTGAAAGTATGAAAGTTATTTACTGGCTTATGATAGATAAGCGAACTGGTCAACTTTCTTATACTAGATGATGGTCAAGCAAAGTTCGAACGTAGGCAGAGAAAAACGATGTGATCCTTTGTCATACGCTTTAGACCACACTTTAACCGAGGCTGATAAACACAAGACCAGAGTCATTTAGGTACTCAATCAACTGATATAAATAGCTGCTGTAATTTTTTTCATTAAGCTTTAAAGTTGTTTTTTTTTTTTCAAGCATGTTGATTTGTCGGTTTTTTGTTTGATCAATAGCGACCGCAATTTCATCAATATACTGCCGATACTTCGTAATTTAATATATACTTGCAAACATAAAAGGACTTTTTAAAATTTCATCAGCTCTCATTTCCTTAATTTTTTTTAATCAAACGTAATCAAAAGTTTCATTCGTAATAACATTCTCAAATGTACTTTAATTATTTGAAGTATTTCAAGTATTTTAATTAGCAAATCTATTAAAACGCGACACAGAGTTTCATTTGTCAAAAAAAAAACACGTTTACTAATTAGGAACTTTTGGAATGTTTCCAATTATCTCATGTTTCAATTACTGCATTATGTTATACGTGTTATTCTTGGTATATTTAAGATTCACTTCTTTTCCTAGCAATTAGTCAACATTAGCGCTAATGGGCATCCACACTTGGACAGATGATATTTTTTATCAACAAATAGAAATATCTACAATTTATAGTGTAAAATATACAAGGTGTCTATATTTTTCATTAAAAAAGAATTTCATACAATAAATCGTTAAAATTTATCAATTATGTCATTAATCGAATAAAAAATAGTCACCAGATGTTTTGTGCACTTAAAGAACGTACAAATATCACTTCAGACTCTGGTTAAGGAACATGTTTTTGTCGGAAGATAAATGGGTTACTTGATAATGATACTATTTATAAACATTTATATATTTATCAATATTTAAGATTTCTCTTTACTTTTGATATTTTTGATATGTTGCATTTTTAATAGCAGTTAAATTTAAAAAATGGATTCCTTTTTACCATCGATAATTCTTTTTGTATCAATCGTAAACATTTTGAAAATAATGGAAATGCCTAAATAGTGATTCCAACAGGATGGTTTTATGTACATTTGAAATAAACTATGGCAGACAGAGAAAAGAAACAAATAGAATTTTCGTTAAGCTGAATACTACATCTAGTTTTTTAAGTTTTTTTTATATTAACATGTAATAGGACAGCGTACAATTTCATTCCAAAATGGGTAAATAGTCCTTTGGATAAAAAAAATCATCCGCATTTACGAATTATTTATTAATCAAAAATGCAAAATCAAACCTGTTTTCTTTTTGCAGATATCTTTGTCTTTTATTTGTTAAAAAGTTTGAAAAAACTTGTCTGGCATGAATCGAACAAAAAAATCTTTAAATTTCTTTACAGAATCATCTTATAAAACCCCTCTTTTGCAGAATTTGAGTTTTTAGAATTTCATCCTTTTATAATTAGTCCAAGAATAAAAGTCATCCTTTTATGATAAGTCCAAGAATAAAAAGTGTACACCACAAACAACATAATTTACAATATTTTGTTTACTTACAATGAAGTTAGTCTCCAAAGGCTGTAAAATGAACCCGATGGTAGGGTAACAATGGAATTGTTACTTAGGTCTCTGTAATATAAATAATAAATTTAGAACGATAACTTTTGTAGTCTCATTTGGTTTATATTTCGTTATGGTTTAATGTTGTTCAATAGCTTTCAGTGAAATAAACATACACATTTATCTTTAAAAACATACAAGTCCATAGAAATTTCTTTACAGAATCATCTTATAAAACCCCTCTTTTGCAGAATTTGAGTTTTTAGAATTTCATCCTTTTATAATTAGTCCAAGAATAAAAGTCATTCTTTTATGATTTTCCAAGTTTTTACTAGACGCTGTAAAAGTTCCTATCCGAGTTTTTTGGTCTATTGAGACTTTTAGATTTCGTTGCAAATGTTTACTTTTTTTAAAATTCACCTGATAAAATATAGTAAGAGAAAGAAAAAAAAAAGTTTTTTTTCTACCAAGTATTTTTTCATCAAAAAATTATGTAGCGCACATAAAAGTAAAATAAAAATAAATAAAATGAAATAAAACAGAATAAACAACGCAATGTTTAGTATACTTACAAATGAACTAGTCTGTCATAGGTTCTAAAAGTGTCCAAGGTCAAACTAACATTAAGAAAGTTACCGGTCAATATACTGAAAATAATTTGAAAATTTGTAAGATAGCAATAGAAACAATTTTTAAACACCATATATATATTGTATAATAAATATTTACATTACTATAACATATCAAGTTTTACGTTGCTGCACTATTTATGAGCAAACACATTGCTGATTCTTGGTGTTGCTGAAGTACTCTAACCAACTGATGAATTGTTTAATTAATCAATTGTCAACAATAGTATTATTATTCAGACAACGGGGCATATTTGAAAGCTCAAAGGCACATAGGTTGAACCATGGTTACAATTGTTGACTCAATTACAAAGCGATTTTATAAAGCTTTAGGATACAACAACAATACTTACAAATCAGTAAGACCGGATTCATATTCAAGGTAATCAGGTAAATCCGTCAACCCTCTCCTTGTGCAGTTTAATTTTGATTCTTCACATATACAGGTATTGACCTTATAAGGGCACAAATATGCTGAAAATAAATGTGATAATGCAATGATGATATCACAATTAAATTGACCATTTTGAATATGTTTACAATCCTAAACATGTTTACACTTCATCAGTCTCACGCAACTCTCGATCACTTTGTCCGGGATTAATTTCCTTTAATTAAAGAAAATTGTGAATTTGCCTTTTTTAGTTTGTAAAACTATTATTTAAATAATAAAAAACAGTAAAATGTATTTGTATGACAATGATACAATTATCCTGTGAGAAACGTAATACGTACTTTCGTATAACGTAGGTTAAAAAACTTAAATACATATCGATTTGAAAATCAAAGGTGTAAGATGTATTGTTATATTATCGGAAAAAAACTAAACTGAAAACAGGCAACAGATCCTAGTGTGATAAAGTTTGTCAGTTCGCTTTGTCGAAAATCGGTTTTCTCCAGGCACTCCGATTTCCTCTACCACCCCAAAACTGACAACCTAAGTTTAAGTGAAAGATTCTTACTCAACTCAAATTAATAGTGGTAACTATACGTCCTATTCAATTTTTTGCTTTTGCTGTCAAATAAAATTTGACAAGACAAAAACGAATTTAGCCGTTAATGAATATCAAACCAACTTCAATGCAAATGCACTAAAAAGTTTCTCACAGTAAAACAATAAAGGTTTTAAGAGCCGTACATCGCACTTTATTTTTCCAACAGGTAAAAGGTAATTTGTCGTATTACAAAATAAAGATAGTGAAATAACAAAAATAACCTGTAGATGTTTAAGTGAAGTCAATGTTAAAAGTGTGCCAAATTTTAAACAGTTACAAAATCTATAATTTTTTCTTCTTTACACATAAAGATCTTTATAATGCATGTCTGCTTTTTTACTTCCGAGTATTCTAAAGTGAGAATCATTAATCTTTTATTATGATGCAGAACATAAATTTAAATAAGAATTTCAAATCCATTTTATAGCTATATCCGAGAAAAGATGTTATACAGTCTATAATCATGAGCTGTCAATCTAATGTTATTTCCGTATAATTTTATCGCTTTGTTGGAGTTTGAAATACAATACTTCATAGCAATCGACGATATTATGCAATGAGCTTAAACGGGATTCCCCTAGAGTCAAGCTGTATTTCACTCTTAATTAAAAAATAATGAAAACTCATGAAATATATTTGTTTGAAATTTTTAATTGACATTAGAAAATGAAATTTAACAAATCTCTAAAAAGAGTTGAAACACGTTAAAATCAGGTTCTAATTGCAAAAAAGTAAGAACATACCAATAATTACGTAGTATAAATGGATGGTAAGAACATATATGGTACAAAAGATCATTTTATTATGTAGTTGTGACTTGTTTCATTTATCGCTGTTTGAATATAAACACTACGTAGGTAAGGTATTTAGAACATGATTCTCTATAGCTTAGATTGACTTGCTACGTATACTAAACTGATATTGTTGAATGACAAAAAAAAAAATTATTTATTAATGTTCAAAACTATTTTTGGTCATAATTTTCCAGAATCTATGTAATTCGTTTATTCTATATTCTCGTTAATTATGACAATTATAATTAATCATTAAAATAAATAAATAAATAAATAAATAAAATGAATAAAAACTGCTTTTTATAACCGGTGCGGTTCCCTGTTATCAATGTATCGATATATCGAGCAGAGAAGCAGTCGATTTTCGAGGATATTGTTCTTACACACCGTCAATAATAGAAATCTTAATGCCTTTGGTACAAAACTGTTTAAAAAGCCTTTTTATTTTGCCGAAATGTTGCAATTGTTGCAAAACATATCTTACATATGAGGAAACCTTCACAACTTTCTATCCCACTAGTTTATTGCCGTGGAACAACCAAAGATAACTAAACCCATAATGATTTTTAAATCAATATTTGGATGTAAAATTTTGATTCTAAAACAATTTCTTAATATAAAAAGTCATCCTCCCCCTGAAACGCAAACATTCTAAACTCCAGATTCCCGTATTTAATTTTGATTCTTCCCTTCATACTTTCACTGTTATATAATATTCCTTATTAAACAATCTGATTGTAAATACTTATAAAACTTACGACATCCCAGTTCATCTTCGTAAGTGTTTGAACAATCTACAAAGGAATCGCATAATTGTTCCATGTCGATGCAATATGATTTTCTGCATTTGTACTGACCTTCTGTACAATTCCAATCACCTGTAAATTGTTAAAATGATAACTAAGTATCCTTTTACCGTCCTTATCATAGTTCATTTTTAAGTTTTAAAGAGGAAACCTCGATAACTAGAAACATAATCAATAACTATCCCTTTAAAATTAATGTGATTAAAGCAGCTGATCTTTATATGAAAAATCTTGTGTTTTTCTTTCCGAATTCCATCAAAATAAATCATGAATTAAAAAATAAAATGCCGTGAATATGTTATCAAACGTTTCATTACAAAAAAGCTTTTTGTCTTTTTTATTGGCAGAAAAATTAGGTAAATTTTACGAAAAACTGTACCATATTGTCAATAAAAATTTCATTTGCATTTAAATGGTAAATATCAACTCTTATCAATCTAGTATCCCTATATACCATGCAACAAGTTTTGTAAAATTTACATACATGGTTTTATTACCATGGCAACAATAACATCAAAATTAATACTTTGATCTAAGTAAAATATTTATTTTTTTGCATTATGGTTAGTTTTGCTATTTGCAAAGCTACAAACCTTTTCTAAAGTTAACATTTAACTTTTTATTGATCAAGTGCTTCAAATCTTTGAGTAAAACTTTTTAGTGAAAAACCGAAATAGTACAATTTGAAAAGATTTAACAATACAAATATTACAATAGAAGATCAGCTTAAAACCTTGACAAAACAAACTTCTAAATAAAATAAGATGTTTTTCATAAATGAAAATTTAATACTTTCTGTACATTAAAGGTAGAACTTTTGAAAGAACAAAAAATTAATTTATCAAAATTGTGCATGATCTATTGTCTACAGGAAATTAGGATATTTTTATATTGAAATTTTTAAAGATTTGAAGAAAAACATATTTTGATCAGTTTATTGTAACAAGTTATTAAATAGATTTATATACACAAGTACATATATGTTCTAATGATATACATTGCGAATTTATATTCTTTTTTAAATTTCATAAAAGAAGCTCAATTTTCAATTAAGAGCATGTCTTTTAGCATAAAATAATTAATTCAGTTTGAAACATTTGCAACCTCATCATTTTAAGCTGCATTAAGTTTTTCAATTTTCTGAATTTGTCTGGATTTTCTAAAAATACATTTTTTTTTTTAAAAATTGATAACTTCTAATCATTATCATTATGAGATTCATTTCTAAAATTTCATTTTTATTAGCTGTAAATTAATGGAATCCTCTAAAGGGTTGGTGAATGTTTAACGATGATTATTATTAGATTGGAGCATGCGCACGGACGTACGCGAACTCGAATGAATCAAAAATTAAACCTGACAAATTGCATTAATTGTACATTTTGAATATCAAAATTTATAAGCAATGATGTTATTTAACTTTAATTTATCGTATTTTACCGTTTTGTAAGTTGTGTTTAAAAGACCCGTTTTTTAAGACGTAACCATGTTCTAAAATAAGATCAAACAGGTCGACATTTTGCTGGGAAATTACTTTTATTTCTGTATTTATTTTTAGATTTTAATTTTTTCATAGGAAACGTAATGCAGCTTTAAAAACTTACTGCAATTATGCATGTGTGAGCCATCTGCACACCCTTTCCTTCCAACTTTTTTTCCTTTATTACAAATCATACCACGATCTATACACTGTCCATTATCACATTTGAATTCATGGGATAAGCATTTTCTTCTGTTTGGATGGTTTTCTGTTAAAAGAACACAAGTGTACGGAAAAAAATATTTCATACTGTATGACTGTAAACTTCATAACATCACTTGCATTGTAGCACTGGGGGTGAGGGTGGGGGTGTCTGGTCACCTATGGTAAAGGACACTTTGTGCCATATTACAAATTTAATCATGACTAGATCATATCTGCAAGCATTCCGGAGATGAAAAAGACTTCAATCGACATTTTTTGTGCATGTTCTGCTAAACTTGTTTTAGAACCCCCTTTTTATGTAACACTTTTTGCGATTCGTAGCATTTCTTACGTTTGGGCATGAAACCAAACATCTGTGGTTAAAAAATTAAACACCTATTTAAAAAACTTTCAGTAACCTTAAGGAATAATACATAGAATGAATTCATCTTTGCTAAGATGAAAAATATGCAAACGGAAAGCGGTGAAATTTGAAATGTTTTGATCTAAATTATTTACCACATTTCTTCTCATCAGATCCATCTGGACAATCTCTATAATAATCACAGCGGTGGTGACCTGGAATGCACTGTCCGCCTCTACACTTGAAATGATTAGTCGGACAGTCCCAGTTGTCTGAAAGCAAAACATCAGTGTATAAAATTAAGTATAACATATAAAATGAAAAATAATTCTTCATTGCATCTTAAGCACGATTTTTTGTTCAGTTAAATATAATTCCACATCCGAGAATGATATATCATATTATCTAAGACGACATTGGTTTTTAGATCAATAGGAAACTTTCGATAAAAAACTTTTAAAAATAAATCTATTCTGTTCCTAACAATCATCATAGACATCTTCACTTAAAGCACGTTTTGACAAAATTGATGGTATTCTGCATCACCACGATTGTAAAATTGGCAGACATGGAATACATTTATTGTATAATAAATCTGTTATCGGAACAATATATATTAAAATGAAATCAGAAACTTAAAAAAAATTGTTTGCGCAATTAGAAAAATGTGCCTAGCTACACATACCGTTAACAAAATTTGGACGTGGACATACCACATAATTTGTACATAATTGACATTTCAATTTCAGATAATGCCAAAAACATTTGTAAATATAAATCAACCAATGGTGCGTTTTTAATCAATATACTATAATTTGGCCAAGAAGTTCTAGAAAAGAAAATGTTAAACGATCTACGTAAAATAACAATTTACTAGCAAACTGTGCAAAAACTAGTTCAACGAATTTTTGTTTTATAAGTAAGTAATTTGTTTATTATAGGGATATGCGCATATACATCAAAATAGTAATACATATATTTATATTTAATATCGGTAATTTGAATGCACCCGAGTTGAAATAAAACATTTGGACTCCCTTGGTGTGGGTTTAAAGCAGTACAAGTACTTTGAAAAAGTTTTCTTTTCAGATTGTTATACAGGGGACAGTACAGAAGGAAATGGAAATCGTCCTCTACTTTATTGGACTTACACAACAAACACTTGCGGTCACTTAATATTTCATTTCGAAATCGTCCAGTCTCTATTCGAAGAGACAGTGTACCACATCTAAATTGGGCTAGCATTGATCATTTATGTTTCGGTATATTTAAGGCAATATAGGGTTCTAAATGATAAATTTGAACTGAACATATGTCCTTAATTTGGGTTTTGTTAAAAGTTTTTCAAACCACTGCACATTGTACTTATAGGACATAGTCTTCAATATTACACGGTTCGCGATCAAAAAATACCTGAAGTTTATCTATATATTCAAAAACAGATCGCTGTACCAAGTTTTACTATTATTCTGCTGAAGTCCCCAATCAAAAACTTGCTTTGTGATAAGATCATCGTCCATTAAAACTAACCTATTCAAAGTCTGACCATGTTAACCCATCTCCTGTGTGTTGAAAACATCCAACCAAATTCTCCGTTAAGATCATTTATTGGTTTGAAACGATGCAAGCCAAGAAATAACGTTGAGCACGATTTTGTATTAAATCAATGCAGCTATAGGTATTAAAACCCCACACTCCACTGCCGTAGTCTAATACCGGTGCCACACAGTTACTATAAAGATTTTCATAAGTCGATATTCCGATAGATTTGAAAAAATGGATTCTGGATAAGATAGATCCTAATGCTCTCCCACCTGCTTTATTCAGTGCATCAGCATCATCCTCTTGTCAAAGATAACACCAAGATATTTGTATTGTGCTGCATACCCTAATTCAGAATCGCTTAGTGGAAACTGAAAGTTACTACGTTTTCTACGCCCTTTCCGAAAATTAACAACTTTGATATAACTAAATTAACATTAAGTATCCATTTGGAACACCAAATAGATATGGTGTCTAACAGTTTTTGCATGTCCTCATCCTTTTCAGTTATCAAAGCAACGTCGTCCGCATATAAAAGGATGCTAAGTTTACTGAAATTTAATGGAATTCTCTTGTTCAAAGCTTTGGTATCCGTTGCTTTGAAACTTAGTCACTTTTAAGCAAGTTTTTGAACTGGGGGTACCAACCTTGTGAACTCAACTTCTCCTACAGTTTTCAACCAAAATCCTTGAAACTTTACAGAATGTTTTTTATATATTGAAGACGTGCACCTGACTTTATGGAAATATTTCAAGATTTTCTTCCCATTTTTTCAAGACTTTGAAACTAAGTCACTTTTAAGCAAGTTTTTGAAGTGGGCGTACCTACTTTGTGACCTCAACTTCTCCTACAGTTTTCAACCAAAATCCTTGAGACTTCACAGAATGTTTCTATATATATTAAAGATATGCACCTGACTTTATGAAAATATTTCAAAAATTTTTTTCCATTTTTTCAAGACTTTGAAACTTAGTCACTTTTAAGCAAGTTTTTGAACTTGGGGTACCTACTTTGTGAACTCAACTCCTCGTACAGTTTTCAACCAAAATCCTTGAAACTTTACAGAATGTTTTTTATATATTGAAGATGTGCACCTGACTTTATTGAAATATTTCAAGATTTTTTTCCAATTTTTCCAGAATTTGAAACTTAGTGACTTTGTACTGTATATATCAAAAGATTATCAAAGATGTGCACCTGACTTCAAATGATGTAGTGAAACCTTTATGCCATTACATCCTACTGTGACAGGTTTTAAATTTCAAATCTTGTACACCTTGCTTTGTGTAATTATTTAAAATTCCTTCAACACTTTACCCCCATTCAATAGAAATTTAAAAAACAACCAGGCCCATTGAGTCTTTGACCCATTTTTTCAAATCGATGAATGATACAAATGTAGAATTTCTATTTTGAATCAAGGTATTTAGCGTAAAAACGTGATCAATACATGACCTGTCATGTCAAAAACCATTTTGTTCATTTACTAATGTCTCATTTTCTTCCAGAAACGATAAAAGTCTATAATTTAAAATGGAACTATACAGCTTAGAGACTACTGATAGTAAACTTATACCACGGTAATTCATGGGTAATCGCGGATCAGAAGACTTGTCTTTTAGTATAATAGCCTTTCTCCAAACAGACGGAATCGAATTAGTTTCAAAGCCCAGTTGAAAAAAGTTTATGTAAAATCGCAATTACATTATCGGACCTCAAAACTTCATAAGATAGATCATCAATTCCGGGTGACTTACCATTTTTTGATTTCCCAATAACTTTTCAGACTTGTATATCTATTGTTGCGTTTAAATAATTATTATGTTCCTAAAGTGGATCCAACATGTTGTCCTCTATAAGGTATTTATGGTTTAAAATCTCATCGCGAAATGCGTCATCGAAGACATTTTCATCAGTTTCACGAAAAAGTTTGAAAATTCAGTTTTTAAACAATTTTTAACACTATAGATATCAGTTATAATGTCACCGTCGTCTAAGTAGCATTCCATCGGAGGTGATTTTTTGCGTTTAGGTCCCAGGTTTTTAAGTTCGTTCCAGAACTGTCGAGGGTTATCCGTTGACACGGATTCAATGTTTAACGCTATGTCCTGTTTGTATTTCCGCTCGTTAAATCGGACTTTTTTGTCATGTAATTTTTGGGCTACTTAATACTTTTCCCTCGCTTCCCGTTTAAAATAGTTATTTCCACGTATTTTTTTGTACGCTTTCTCTTTGTCCCGCATATCCTGCCATACCCTGGTGAGTTCATTATTCCAGAACGGTTTATGTATGGGAAGCCTTTTGCGAGATTCAATTTACTGAAATCAAACTTTTGTATTTTGTTGTCCATCTCTTTCGTAACTAATTCACATAAATCCGCCTATACAATGTCAATAGCCTCTTGTGTTTCCCTACACAACTCAATCTGGTTAATAAGATTCATGACAGCTGTACTAATTAGCTCCGAATTCATAAAATCATCAGGAAACTGACGTATTTTGTATCGTTTAGGTCCAGATTTCGAGGGCTATTCACATATTCGGCAGAATTTCAAACAATTGTCTGAACGGAATACATGACTTTAAGGAAAGTATGATCCAGAATTTTGCTCCTTTTTCCTAACAGTTGAAATAAGCGATATTTCTCCACAACAGATTTACAATCAACTTCTTGGAAATCTTGACAATCACCGATAACATCGAAGGGGATACAAATATAGTCTACGACCGAATTTCCACGTAATGATCTTGACATATAATAGTTGCTATCGACACCAAATCTTTCATTCAAAACGCAAAATTTATTATCATTTAGAAACTCGATGAATGCCTGTCCGTGAAGGTTTACCGTAGAGTCAATGCTTTCTCTTTGAGGGAAATCATCAAGATCATTGTTGTGGTCGTGATTCGCACCGATCCTTGCATTAAAATCACCACAGATGAAAATGGCATCTACTTCATAATGCATGTAAATCTGAGTTATTAAATGAGAAAAAAACTAGACGCATCACGCCCCCATGGAGAGTTTTCGGGAGGTAAATGACAACCAAATACAATAAAGGAGGAGTGTGTATGTTTATTTATAATTTGAACACCTAGTATACCTTCATGTGTTTTGTCAATAGTTTTTATTTCGTGTGTATCAAATAACCATTGCTTTATGAACATACCAACACCCCCGGATGCCTTCGGAGCATTTAAGTGAATGGATTGTCGATTGAAGCCACGCCAATGATAGCCTAAAGATTTAAGATCCAAATCTTCCTTTGGATGAAGATGTGTTTCAGTAACATTAACAACGTCAC
The DNA here is from genome assembly GCA_029721355.1 of Tegillarca granosa. NCBI lineage: Eukaryota > Metazoa > Mollusca > Bivalvia > Arcoida > Arcidae > Tegillarca > Tegillarca granosa. The sequence continues at coordinate 14,842,128 of CM056600.1, read as the reverse complement.
AGTCCAAATGTTATGTCCTACATGAATTGAGTCCACAGACAGGGAATTATCCTGGTTTTCCATAGATGTGTTTTGTATAGGTGCAGATGTTGCTTGGGTAGTATTTTTACGAACAATGTGGCCATTTCCGGTGATACGATATTGTTTGCCATTCGGCATCTCATATAAGAGAGTACGCGCATTTAACTCGACTAATCTTTCTACATTTGTTTCGCTTGACCTAATGTAAATGTTTTTGTATTCTTCTTTTGATTTAAGATTGTACTTGTCCCTCAGTACACGCTTTTTCTCCGAAAGAAAACGAAGGCTTATCTTTTATAAAAACCTGTTCAACACGATAAATGACTGCACATCTTTTTTCTGTATACACAATTTAATTAAGTACCTTTTGTATTTTGTTGTTTTAATTATAAACCAATAAAATAATAAAAATATCTACCACAATTTGTTTCGTCTGTTCGATCCGCACAATCAAAGACACCGTTACATCTTTCGTTTTTTCTTATGCATTGACCATTTCCACAACGGAATTCTGAGGGTAAACATTCTGTATATTCTGTAATATTAATAAAAAGTTAGGTTTTGACAGCTTAGTTGCTTAAAATACTCGAACCTTACACTCGAAACCATTTTCCATTATGTGTTTGGCTAATGTAAAACAGTAACTTTACAACCAATGTGTTTAATATATGAAGAAGAGGAATGATGTTTCACGCTCCAGTTAAGTTTTTTTTACATTTACTAATCCAGCAAGGTCTGGTGTATTGAAGGAAACCTGACCGAGCCCCAAAAGGAAAAAAATGACAATCATTTTACACTAAAACCTTTTCAGAGTAGGTTTCACACCTTAGCGGAAAGAGGTACTGCGATCCGTAAGTCAACCATTTAGGCCACCAAGACTTCAAGTTCCTTACATGCTATCCAGCTTTCTCTTTATTTTCTATGTTCATCTGTCATAAAATATTGGTAACCCTTCCTATTGCCAAGTACAGTTTGTTCGTCTGAAATCAATAAACTACAGATGGGGAACTTTTTGAGTTCTTTATTGTAGTGTAAATTCGCGAAAGACACAGGACGTGAAATTCCACTGCAAATATTTAATTTGACATGGTTCATTTTTATTTGCACTTACCAAATCAGATGAAAAGGCAAACATCTGATGCCTTGGGTATAAAAATCACCCTTTAGGGTTATATACATCTCTACATCAAAAATAGACGCACTCAGCTATTATATGAAAGAAAAGCCTTTCCAAAAATCAGCATTTTTAAAATTAAGTTTAATAACATGAATTTTCCAATAAGTAACCACAAAATGTCTAGATCTATAAGTGTTGTTATGATTAAAGGCTAGATAATAAATTGTACTAACATTATCTCATGCTAACTAGAATCAAATAATTTAAATTATAATCTTACCAAAAAAAAAAAAAAAATAAATAAAAAAATAAAAAAAAAAAAATAAATAAATAATAATAATAATAATAAAAACAAAAACAAAACTGAGCTTAATTAGATAACTATTCCTAGTTATACTCTAATGGCAAATTGACAGAAGGTAAAAAATTTTTCTTTAGATATTGAAAATCATTTTCTGTCATTATCTCAAATATAAGTTTAAATTACCTTATTGTTAGAGTGGCGCAGTTTTAAAATTATTAACTATTTGATACGAAAAATTATTATTATCATTTGAGTTTTAAATGGGACCAAACGGTCACCTGATAAATTATGCTAAAATGGTTTAGTTCAAAATTACTGTTTGTGTTTCGTAGATTGCATAAATCCAAAGGATGACCTCAATAAGCCAAACGATCAACCTTTAGGGAAAATGCCAAGAAACACGGTTGCACCTTTGGGGGACCTCTACGCAACACTGACTCACAGTGAAATAAATCTTTAGCCTTCGTGCCTTATCATTTGTGTTTCAAAAATATAAAATGCGTTTGAATAGAAGTATTATGTTGTGAGGATTTTGAGTAGTGAGACTGTTGAAACATAAAATAAAGGCATTTAAAAAATTGTGACTAGGCAAAGAAAACTGAAAGTAAAAATATGTCATTGGTCACTTTCTCACTTTTATTACCGGTAATTGGGAAACATTTACAATACATGATTGTCGACTATGAATGCAGCTCCTGGATAAAATGATAATAATTTTGTGTTTTAATGCATTTACAATGTTGTTTTGTATACTTACAAATTCTATAGGAAACGCACTGTTATCGACAAAAGGCCTGGTAATAAATCGTAACATATACGACATGTAATGTATATATAATGTGTTCAGATGTGCCGTGCATATTTCAATTTGGTTATTTGTTGATTAATTTGCACACAAATGAGTAATCTATTTTTTAATCAAATTGAAAAAAATAATAATAATAGCTATGGTCTTAAGTCCCTAGAGATGCCAAATAACACATCAGTTATTTTCTCCCATCATCGGTTTTGAAGGAAAAGATTTAAAAAAAAATTGCACCCCTAGGTCACCTTGACCTAGTTTTGGTAGCCATTGTAACCCCATGAACACACCTAAGTTGCACTGACCGGTTCTCACTAAACACTATTTAATTTTGGAGAAGTCGAAAATGCTATTAACGACGCACGCACGCACGCACGCACTCACACAAACACACATACTGCGCTACGCCATAAGCTCACGTGACCTTAGTCAGGGGAGCTAAAAAACTAATCCATTTATTTTCATATAACATAATCAATTTTATATTACTTAATATAAGTCAGAATATGGGTGAGAATTTATCTGTATTTTTCTATTATTTTTGAAATTTTGCTGAATATATAGATTTGAAGTCATTAAATTTGAAAAAGTGGTTTTATATTACTTCCCAAAAGAATTTTAATTTACAGATAAAAATAATCTTTTAGCCGTATAATTTGTTTAAATTCATCGCCGATTTAAGATCTAAAATTGTTTATCAGTACATTTTTATATAAGCTTTAAGAAAGCTTGAAACATATGGGGTGTATATAGTGATAATATTGTCAAGCGCAGAATTTTGAATTTTTACAAAAAGAAATATTAAAATTCTTCATATGACAATTTTTTTCTAGAAAGAAAACAATTCGTGAAAAAATTTAAAGTATATGTTTGAAAGTTTATGAAAACTAAATTCTTTAACGAAATGTTGGTTTACTGTTTAAAATAAACTGAATTATCTTTTAGATATCCGTGTTTAAGCACTGGTTTGTAAGCAATTAAAAAGCTACAATTAATAAGATATAGGACTCGTTAAGTTTGTGGTAGTAAATAATGCAAATTTGCATAGTAAAACAAATTATATTGGTCACATACCTAAGCCTACTAGTAGTTAAAAATTGCGCTGCGCATCATTTACCAAAAAATATTTCTATAGCAATGAAAATAGTGCCGCTATAGAAATTTACATGTTGCATAAAAGGCAATTTTTACAACGGAAATAATATCTTGAGTGACGTATTACGTCCTATGCATAAAAGAATCCGCAATTAGTCTTGATATAAAAATGTAGACCCCCCCTATAGCGTTAAATGGTTTTTCTTTGCAGAGATATCGATTGTCAACGTGGTTGCGCATAGCCTACCCCATTACAGCTCAGTCTACATAAGTAAGAACAAGTTTTTTCTATTGAAATAGAATAGAAATCATTGTTCCAGCACAGTGACGTCGAAAGAGGTAAAAATAAATTTGTTTGTGCTTTTTTGTCTTTTTATATTTGCATTAGATGGAAAAAAATCTTTTTTCAATTTGTCGATTTAGATTTAATTGACAATGGAAGACTGGATATATATAAAAGAACATTATAATTATTTAACATTGTATGATTTGCATCACATAACTAATTTGATGAGCTTTATTTTCTCTGTTTTGTTGTACAGTCCTTATTCATTAAAATTGTGATTCAGAATATAACGTTTACTTATTTGTCTTATCAATATTATAGCTATGTTTGGTTAATTTGTAATCACGTGTCATTTTGATGTTTGAACAGACGGTCAATATTGTCATGAAAATTTGCAATGGTTACCGGTTAAAATGAAAAAAAAAAACATGATTCTTGTGACGGAAACTTCCGAATAGTCTAAACATGGCACTGTAGTCTAAATTTTCCTATATCACAGTATTCTCCTAACAAAAATGGAGAGTGGCGGTAAATTACATCAAAACACATCAAATATATGAGGAAACGGGTTTGTTCGAAGATGTCTTGGGCGTTTTAGATCAACAATTATTTGAATAAAAGTTAATAGAAATACTGCCACCAGAGGTCAACTTCATAACTGTTTTGGTTGGAAATTTTGACCTGCAATATTTTGTTTTGTTGTCACAAGTTTTTATTTTAATGTCAGTCAAAAAACTTGTAATATCGAAAAGATAAAGAGAAAAAACTTTTGTCGGTTGCATTATCTAATATCTGAAATAAAATAGCACCATTACTGATTCCTGTTGATTTTATCATGTTTAAAATGCTTTTTCCTCATCATCTGTACTCACCACAGTTCTGTTCATCTTCTCCATTCAGACAATCATACCAATGGTCACAGACTACATTTTCAGGACCGGAAGCTGGTAGACATCGGCCCTCGGGACATACAAACTTTTTGTAGTGTCTTGGAAAATCAACACATTGTTGACTTATATTCCCTGAAATGTAAATGTATAATTTAACATTTTGTAAAATATGACGTAAGAGTTCTCGGATAAGAAATTATTATACGTGATGTAAACAATCGTCTTGAAAAAATAACTTTCTGAAATTAGTCTGGGACCAAATCTTTTAGTGTAAATAAAATGGCGTAATAAATTATTTTTGATATTTGTATCAGTGTATAAAAAAGAACGTTCTAAAAGCTCGTTGAACATCTCCTTATTACAAAATACAGATAAGACAAACATTTTGTAAGAAATAATGTAGTAGACTATGTTCAAGTCAAATGTTTAGCCATGGTGGATGGAGTGAATGAAGTTTTAATATTGATTTAACACCTTTTTATTTAGAATTAGTTGATCCGCCAAATATATTTTAAAAGATTAAATAAAAATCACAGAAATTTTACAATTCTCTCTCTCTCTCTCTCTCTCTCTCTCTCTCTCTCTCTCTCTCTCCAATGTAATTCTGTCTACTCACAACAGAAGTATTCGTCTGCTCCAACTTTTGTATTCAAACAATCGTTGTTACCATCACATAAATATTTCCGGTCAATACACCTGAGTTGGTTATTCAGTTTGTTTTTACATATGTACCTCTCTCCAACTGGACAATCAACGGAACCTGTAAAATGACAAATATAAATTCGGATTCACTTCTTGTATAAGTATAGAAGAAAATTGAAAATGAACGACAAAAGAAAAAAAAGAAAAGAAAAGAACAGAAAAAAAAACTAATTTCTCGAACAGGAAATGGTAAGATGAAACAGACTTTACTCCGCTATTAAGCATTTGATTGGTTGTTGATTTTCATTTTATATTGCTTCATGTAAATTTTCACTTCATATTGCTTTTGTCCAGTAATAAATACAAGCTCGCACTTGTTTATAAATCCATGTACAATTTGTTTTGGTTCTATTATTTATAAAACAAACAACCTAAAAGTGCAATAGATTGGAAAGTTTTCACTAAAACATGTACTTAACATCATAACAGTCTACGGAAACACGACCATGGTACGATATATGTAAACAACAGAAAAAAGACAAACTGAGACTGACCAGTTATTGAGCAAACCAAACATATATTAGAACAGCTAGTCATCAAAAATCCATAGTACTGACAGGCATTTTAGTTATAATCTTGCGATATGAATAAAGTACCACTAAATTAACTCTGCCACACACACACACACACGCACACACACACACACACACACACACACACAGTTTTTAGATTAATACGGATAAAACATGTAAAAATCACCAAAATTGAAACATAAACGCAATAAAAATAAAGAATATATAAGCGAAGTACCTTTATTTTACTTAATATTATGTTATATTGCTGCATTTCGCAACCAGCAACGATAGAAATAAACCCTTGCCCCTTTAATGTCGCTTCTGTATTAAACAATGATTGTATGAGTATGTATTGTACTAAATGGCAATAAGTAATATCATTAATTCTTTTTACTGCTTAAAGCAAAGCATTGCTTTTCTGACTTTCATGTACTTACAATGCTAATGTAACACAACATTTAGGATAGATTCTAGTAAAAAACGAAACTTACCTTCACATTATCTTGTTGAACTGATATTAAAGTTAAATTCTTACCGCATTCATCTTCATCGTCACATGTACCACCACAATCACAAACACCGTCACAAACGTTAGATAGTTTTATACATCGACCGTTTCTGCAACTAAATTCACTCTTACTACAGTCTCCGCCTGAAAAATTAAAAAAATGCTGATTAAATATTGAATTTTCATACTTTTTTAAAAGTTGTATATATCAGACCCAAGTTTCAAAATCATTCACTTAATTGAGTGTACACTCAACTCAAATATTCATATTTTTCTCCGATTGATGTTTTAAAAAATTTCAGTTTAATGAGAGACAATTTTTGTTTTGTTCCACAAAACTACACTTAACAGTTTGAATATAACATTAGATATTTGATTTTAACTGTGTAATGTCTTAAAAATTGACATCGAAATAATTTCAAATTTGAGTTAAATGTACACTCAACTGAGTGAAAGATTGTAAAACTGGGACCATGTACATTTGTTTATTGAAGTGAATGCTTTACTCCAGTTATTCTAAAGTCTAGAATTATATAGTCAATAGTTACAACTGTCTGTGATTTTTTCTGTCTTTTTGTCATGTCTTATTTGACTGTTTCAAATATACTTGTATTTGTTTTCTGTTCTTGCTAGGAACATGTGTTTTAAGTTGCATATTTTGAGTTAGTTAAACAATTCTATTTTGCTAAATTTATTATCTGCTCTTATTGCAGTTTGTTGTTTGTACTCAGTATTATTATCTACATTACGACATTTTATTCTCTATAGATATAATTCCAAACTTTAAAATCTAAGCATGGCATGTTTAAGCATAACTTCCTATACATTGTCTCATAGGTCTCTGGTTGGTTTTCTTTGTATGCATACCAGTTTCCGCCATCTTCCAATAACTATTCGCGACATTGATGTAAAATATTGCATCAACAGATATACAGCAGTGCAATAAAGTTCATCCAAAAACTGACCGCATCATTAAATGAAACAATCTTAACAAACTCGTAACAACTCACAAAGGAAGAATGTTCATATAAAACCCTGAGATAGTAAATGTCGTAAACGAGCTTTTATGCCTGAATTAAAATGATACATGTTTAGGTAACTCTCAGAAAAAATGACTGTATACAGACATTTATATTGTAATTTTGCATCAACAGACACACACCAGAGCAATAAAGTTCAGTTTAATTGAAAATATTACTAAAAACAATCACATTTAAATATCAAATGCCTTCTGGAACAGACATACGACAAAGCAATAAAGTTCAGTTTAATTGAAAATGTTACGGAACAAACCATTTTTTCCATATTCCGAATACATTCTAGATACTTAGTAATTAATAACAAATGCTGTTGTGTTCTCGTTTTAGCACAAAAAATTGTTTTACACATCCAATAATGTATTGATCTTACAAAAATTATTGCATTTTTAAATCCAAATTTCAATAAATGATGAATAATTTACAGTACATTGTTACAAAGATTATTTGTAACATATAAATACATGTCGATAGAAAAATTCAGTTTGTCTAGATGCTGTTTTAAGATTTTCTAATATGTCAACAGTTGAAAGCAACAATAAATATTAGTTTATTTTGTCTACAGTAATTATTTTTTCATATTCTATTATTTTTTTAATTAAAATTCCTAAACAATATATTTTACTAAATAATTCAATGATGTTGTAAACATGGACATATTCATATGAGCAATTTAAATTCATTTTAAAAGTAAGTTTGTCAAGAGGTAAGGGTAACTCATATTTCAAAGCTGAGTATTACTCACAGGTTTTAAAAATGCTTCAAAAAAGATACTATACCGATTAAAGTACAAAGCATAGAAACCATAGAGAGCACAGAAACCAGCATGCTCGAAGTTTATGAAAAATTTCATAATGTCGATCAAATAAACATCTCCTTACATCCAATAGGAGGTGGTTATTAAAATATTATTAATTATTACGTATGTGGGTTAGTCTAATAACCAGTGTTCAGAACTGCTTTGATGAAGAAAATCATACAAACATGCCCAGAAGCTTAACAGTCTGACATTTATAAATAATGTTCAGTTATATATTAAACTGAAAGTAAAATCGTTAATACCAGTTAATGTCAAAATGAGACAGTTTTATGAAGAGTGGTCCGGGTATTGATTCAAGTATAAGTTTTCACATGTCTCTTTTTCTTGTTTAGGGTTCTTTCATATATTGACTAATGTCAAGTTCACGTGTCAATGCAAAAGTTTAAATTTTTATAAAATAAAAAATCATGTTGTTATTCGCAATTTTTTGAATATTTATTTTATAAAAATGAAAAATCTGCATATGACACATGTTTTAGCTACTGATCACTTAATTCTATTTATGTATATTACGTATTGGTTTCTTTGACAACCACTTTATTTGGTATAGTGATTATCTGTACTTGCCTACAGGTTGCTATATAAAGCAACGAGACTTTACAAAAAACGTGGTTATGTTTTCTATGAGACTTTACAAGAATATGATTAAATTTCCCGCTGTGATATACCCAGAAGTGATTTTTTGCCGCAAGATCAAACTGTCATAGAATACACGTGCCCCAGTCTCAGGTTTAAATTATGTAAGTCATGAAATTAAAATTAAAATACCGCTTTGGAAATGTATTTTATTATGTGATGGATTTACTTCCACTTTTCTCTCGGAACATAATATGAATATTGTTATGAGAAGTCCAAAATAGAAAAATAGAATCCTCTTATAAAACAGTTCAAATATTCAAATTATAAATACTAACTTTACCAATAAATTAGAATAACAAGTATTGAATGCTATTTAATTTCTTAAAAAGATGACAATTCCATTTATTTAACAACCAAATGCTTTTAGAATATGAACGCAAACATTAATAAAATACAATTTTCAAATGTTTCATTTTTCTACACTGAAGAGTGTGAAAGATTCAGTATGAAGACGCAAAAGTCTTCATGCATCATCTTCACGTATTTTTATCTTTTAAACTGACATTTTAATTTCAGGAACCTTGACTGAATATTATGTGTTTAACAACCGATATTGAGTAGTAATATCAGAATAAATACTCTCTGTAATCAGCTATAGCATTAGTTTATAGCTGAATTACTATTGATTTGATCCTTATCTAGAATTTCAATGATTTATGGTGACAATTTGACATACAGTGTAATTGCCAATCCTTGCAAAACAAGTCTTCTATACCTGCTTACACACTAAATATGTCAGCTGTTGAGGTTCAAATTGTAAACACAAACCTACAAGTGATTTTGCAGATCACAAGTCTTTCAGTTATAAAACATTTATTGAAATATTCAATGTTTATACAGTCTGAATATTATATTCAAGAATAAACTGTCATCCAAATTTTGAAAGTAAGTGCTACCTAAAATGATATCTAAACTTTATTATCAATCAAAGTTTAAAGTGAAAATTTACTACAAATTTTAAAACTAGTTGTTGGTTGCGAAATAAACTTACTTCATTATCAGTCAAAGTTTTAAAAGAAAACGTTTAAAATTGTAGTAAAAATCAAGAAATTTTGACTCATGCATCCAAGGTATTTGGGCTTTGGCTATTCAGATTGGTTTTGACTTACAATTAATTTCGTCTTTTTGATCTCCATCACAATCAACCCAACCGTCACAAACTGTACTGTTTACTAGTCGAAGGTGATCACTGCACTGAAAATAACTATCTGAAATAATAAAATACAAACCAAAGATGATCATCCCATTGGAAGAAATTCCGAAACGATTAAAAGTATTGGCAATAGTTATGCAACATATATCATATATACAACTATGCCTATACCATGAGAATTAGTCCAAGTATCAAAAATATTTAGTCAACCCTGACTATAAAGGCCAGCCATGCGAATCAATAAAAGTAGCCTTTATAAACAAGTGTACTTTATATACAAGTTCAAATAATATGAATGAAGAGCAACTAGGATAGAATTTTATTGGCCTTTATAAGCAGGAGGCCCTAATAGAAAGATAACCTTTAAGGCAGGTTTGACTGTATTCTAAGATTACCGTTACCAGCATAAAGACATTTGGTTTCAACACAAATATATGTCTAGCATAGTGATTAGACAGAAGATATTGTTTCAGATTGACCGTTGGTTCTCATTGGTCTCGTGGTAAGGTTAAAATTGGTATGTTAATTTGGTCAAATAACAGTATTACGACTCTCCAGTGTTTTGTAATAAGCAAATTAAAAAAAACCCAGATAATAACATATATACTAGGTAAATAGGCAACTTCTTCAATCTATAAAATATTACTTCATAATAAAAGTTTAAAAAATTTGTCAACATGCTTTATTGAGAAGTTGAATTATAGACCATATGTCAATTAATTCATGTGCGTCTATATGGTACAAATATAGACCTACAGCATGATTTATTACCATTTTATGTAATCAACACGTTGTAAAATGAGTTCCAAATCAATTTCTAGATAAGTTATATCAGTTATTAGATAATAAGTGTTCTGTAATGGGTTTCTAGAAAGTAACTAGTTTAACCGTTATGAGAAAATTCGTTCACATATTTAACAGAAAAAGACAGTGGAATTACATGTTGCATTTCAATTAAAGAAAATAGAAGCTGTGTCAGATTGCTGTTTGCCACGTATCATTATCAGCAATGCAACTGGAGATATCTTCCCGTTGCCAAAGTATCAGATAAAAGTATAAAAACTAAAAAAAAAATGTTTATTGTGAAAACATACACTTTATAAAAAGGTAAATGTCAATAAACGCAATCAAACATAACGTCTGTTGTATTTAATAATTTTTAATGTTTTTTCTGCCAATATATGGAGTAGATACATATTATTATAATTATTATTATTATTATTATTATTATTATATTATTATTATTATTATTAATGTTTTGATGTCATGCTACATGTAAAAATCAAAGTTCAACTCAATTTGCAAATTATCAATTTTTGTTGCTAATACTAACAGCTGCCAGCTTAGATGCCACAAGAAATAGTAGTGTAAACCTTTTAATCTACTTCACTATTAACCTTCGACACAAGTCGAGTCAAACTTGTCCAGTATCAGAGAAGGTAAATATTTATACATGCAGTATTTTTCACGCCTATCATTAAACTAATCGACAGTTTAGTTACAAGAATACGCCATTCCCGCTTTATCCGACTTTTTTGACATTGTAGGCGTAATGATTCAGTCGCTATCTACTACGTCAGTTCTCAACAATAAAGGAGACTTGTTTCTAAACACGATTCAATTGTTTTATAGAAATTGTTCTTGGACCATGTGTCCAGCTTTACTCGTCTGCGTCCTTCAAAACAAAAGATTGCCTAATAACTCAGAAATAGCGTAATAGGTATTTTAGGTATAATACCTACCACAGTTTGCCTCGTCACTTCCATCAAGACAATCGGGTACCTTGTCACATAACATACCCTTCGATATACATTGTGAGTTATTACATTTAAACTGAGTGTCGTAGCATTCTGGGTAATCTGTAATAACATGAAGTATAAAAGAAAATTAACCTATTGCATTTTCGTCGTTGTTAGAAGTTTTCTTGTATTTACAAAGTAAAATCAAACAATTAAATTAAACATTTGCAAACGTATACATATATCTTGTGACAAGTAACCAAGTAAGTAAAACCTGCTAGTGCACAAGTAGAAAAAAAATCTGAAGTTATAAGATGCAAGGTTGCTTTCAAGTTATGAAATTTAAGATCATTTAATAAACAGGTGAACACATAACCTTAAATAATGGTATGAAATTTTACTCAACGACAAAGTAGAAGTGACCAATTAAGTGCTTTTGCTACAAAAAGAATCTGTTGAAATGGTGATGTCATTCTAAGAAACTTTACTCTTATGTAAGATTTTTCACCATCAGTATAACCGTAACAATCTATAAAGGTGTTTTTATCCTTAGATAAATAAGAATCGTAGCCATTAAGTTATACATGTATTTTAAACTTATCTATTTTCAATGTATTTTTTATCATTCTATAGGGTGCCGTTGCCGACATATCATAAATCCTTGGTTGCTGTTTATTGTTACTTTTATACTCTGTTTATTTGAAAGCGGAAACAAACATACATTCAGATATCTCAATTTAATCAGATAGTGTAGTTCGTTTATTTACACTGAGGGGGTTTTGGTTTTTGCTAATAAAACCGTACGTTAACTGAATCGTGTTTTTTTTAAACTCCCATTATGCATTATAATAAACATGGAATATTTTCTGTACGTTTATAATATCTTTGGCTTCTATATGATATACCAATGAAAACACATTTTTTGTGAAAGAAACATGCAATATCTTAAATGAAAATATTTAACAGACGAAAAACTGCAACGTTTGAGAAAGACAATATAAAAAATTACAAAAGAATGTTAAGAAAGTTAAATTATTGATTGATTGAGTTGGTTTTTTTCATTTCAAACCAAAATTTTCACTTTTATCGAGACGTCACCAGCTATAGGTGAAGTGACAGAAATTTTGACCTTTAAATGACGAATAACTGGTGATCAGAAACCATTGTCTTGGAATGCACACGTTTTTATTTCGTAAAAAGTTATCCAAACGATAGGTTTTCTCGTACCATTTATGTTGTTGTTTTTAAATATTTTTTTATTTCTTCTTAGAAAAATTAAATCCGGTATGAAATGGACACTAGGTGTAAGGATATATTATTTTAAAAATTCAATAAAATACAATTTCAACTTACCACAAGTTTCTTCATCTGAATTATCACCGCAATCGTCGATAAAGTCACAACTTTTATCACGTGGTATACACATGTGATTTTTACATTTACTGTGTGTTGAAGGACATTGATACAGCTCTGTGAAAATATAAACCAACTAAGGAATGATTTGTACATATTTGAATATTTGACAAGAACAAAAACAAGAGGCCCATGGGCCTTAACGCTCACCTGAGTATATGTCCAAAATTGTTTGCAAAGCGCAAAAGACAATATATTAGGTACAGAAACTTTACAAGTTTTCTCAAGTTAAGAACTTCCACAAAATTTAATCAGAAATATATCCACTCACATTTCATTTATAAGTAGCTTATATAATATGTATGAAGTAACTGCAATGCAATGAATAATTTCCAAATCATTCACAAATTTCAGTATACTTATGCAACTATGTCCTTGACCTTTGAACATATATGACCTTGAACCATATTGATCGCCATGTCAATACCTACAATATTCTATTATACATGCCTATACAAAAAGTTAATAGTTTTCACGATAATAAGCAATTTAAATATTCTTTTGCAGCTGTGACCTTGACCTTTGAACACATGACCTTGAACCATATATCAAAATGATTGTCATATCAATATCTACAATATTCTAATATACATGCCTATACAAAAAGTTAACAGTTTTCAAGATAATTAGCAATTTAAGTCTTCTTTTGCAGCTGTGACCTTGACCTTTGTACATATGACCTTGAACTATATATCAAAATGATCGTCATATCAATACCTACAATATTCTAATATATATGCCTATACAAAAAGTTAAACGCTTTCAAAATAATTAGCAATTTAAATCTTCTTTTGCAGCTGTGACCTTGACCTTTGTACATATGACCTTGAACCATATATCAAAATGATCGTCATATCATTACCTACAATATTCTAATATATATATACCTATACAAAAAGTTAAAAGTTTTCAAGATAATTAGCAATTTTTGTCTTCTTTTACAGCTGTGACCTTCACCTTTGTAGATATGACCCTGAACCATATATCAAAATGATCGTCATATCAATACCTGCAATATTTTAATATGGATGCCTATACAAAAAGTTAACAGTTTTCAAGATAATTAGCAATTTAAGTCTTCTTTTGCAGCTGTAACCTTGACCTTTGAACATATGACCTTGAACCATATATCAAAATGTCATTGTCTCAATACCTACAATATTCTAATATACATGCCTATACAAAAAGTTAACAGTTTTCAAGATAATTAGCAATTTTAGTATTTATAAGCCAAAAATAACATTTCAGGGGTAACATCTCCTACATGGATTATTATATAGTTACGAAACTTGGTACCTTTAAAAATTTTGTCATGCTGAACATTTTTACAATGTTTTGATTTCATATTTCTCTTAATATTTGCAAGAAAATTGCCTAAAACTGCATAAATCCCAAATTAGGTCATGACCTTGATTTGTGACCTTGACCCTAATTTAAAGGTCATTTCAAGAAAAAGTCAAAACTGAAAACCTCATGTCATTATCTGTTCAAATAGTGAAATTATAACAATTTGAAGCCATTTTACGAAATTTTTAAAATTAAACGCAAAAACGCGTAACCCATTTTTCGACCAAAATTCAAGAAATGAACAAACTATAGGCTTAAGACCCTAGAGAAGCAAAATATCACATCAGATTTTTTCTCCCATCATTACTTTCAGAGAAGAAGATTTTTTTAGATTTTTGGACCACTAGGTCACCTTGACCTAGTTTTGATAGCCATGGCAATGCCATGAACAAATCTGAATTGCACCGGCCCATATATACTTCTGACTAAGTATCATTGAAATCTGTCCAGCAGTTTTGGAGGAGAAGTCGAAAATATGTGTTAACGACGCACGCACGCACGCACAAACGCACGCACGCACACACGCACGCACATACACACGCTGCGCCATGCCATAAGCTCACATGACCTTTCGGTCAGGTGAGCTAAAAAAATAAAAAATAAAAATAAAAATAAAAGGTAAAATAAAATAAAATAAAATGAAATAAAAAGTAAAATAAAATACAATAAATAAAAACAAAAATAAATAAAAAATAATAAATAAATAAATAAAATAAAAAAATTGGCGTTCAGATTCTTGATTCCTGAAAATTCCATATGCTTTAAAACTCTCTCAGACTCTCAGAAACTTCCTTATTCACATTTTAAAACAACCTTTATTTGCAATCTGCTGAGATAATTTAAAATTATCATTCAAACTTCCGGATTAGTTGTACGTCTAAAGGTATTTTTTAAAAAACTTGACATGTTACATTTTGGTTGATTTATGATTTTTTTAAAACTTTGAAGTGTATTTTTATGTTTTGATCTAGATGATTCGAACGGTTATTTATCAACTCGACTACTACGATCAGTAAAACACTTTAATAAAATGTCATTTTTAACACTGGCGAACTATGCTATGTTGACTTCTAACTTAATTTTTAAAAAGGCATACAAATGTAATATGTAATAATTTTGCAAATGTATTTTCCCGCCCATGAAGAATGGTGTTTTATTTGAAATGTTTATTTTAGACATTCAGATCCCAAACATAAATTACTCGAGTTTGAACGTCAGTTCAATTTTTATCGCATTTCTTTACATTCCATATTTAATTTTATTTAACAAAATTTGATTTCTAAGTCTAAACTTGGCCGTTTGGAATGTATAATTACTGAAGTTTCTTATTTGATTTTTAAAAGAATTTTTTTTAATATTTCATGTTTAAATTCATCATTAAAAAAAGAAAAGAAAAAACTTGTACTGTTACGTTTGATACTATGATTCTTGTGAATATTCAAGATCTTCGTTTTCTCAATTTAAATTTACACGAACATAGTTTTAAATATTTCTAAGCGTGAACAGGATAAATTGTTTGTTTTAACGGGGTTTTACGTACCGGTCAAGAATATTTCACTTATATCGAGACGTCATCAGCTATAGATGGAGTAACAGAAATTTTTGCCTTTGTAGTTAGCTTAAGACAATATGCAGGAATTGTTCTTTACTGGGCCACGCCTGCCGCGTGACGCCGGACATCGGTTTTAAGGTCTTAATTAAAGGGCTCCGTCATGATTTTCATTTCTAAATGCCGAGTGCTTGGCGAAAGAACTGTCACTACCAATTTTTCAAGTCTTGGACAGACCTGGTCGGGGTTCGAACCCTTGAACGAGCACTCTACCAACTGAGCTACCGTAGTGGTCATATCGTAAACTGTAAAACTTGTTTGATATAAAAAAACTTTAATCGAATATAAATAAAATCTGTATAAAATGAAGCAGCTGGTAGATGTACAATCTCAAACAAATGTTAAGAATTTAAGATTAATACCACACATTTAACTGTTTTGAACCTTACAGTTTATATCCGATTCTTTTAGCGTACAGTTATCGTTCAGATTTTTATATTTTATTTTTGCATCCGATTCTTTTCGTGAACCTTGTTTTAATTTTATTGTGATCTCTTAAAAAGCTTGAACGCGTATAATGTCTTCAGTCTTTTCAACAGACATAAAAACGTCAATCAAAGCAACAAGTTTCCTTCTTTAAGTCTTTGTATCAAAACAATTGGCTAAAAAAAAAAATCCAGAACGGATCACGAAACCTTTATGCTGGTATATCGTTTATACGTAGCTTACAAAGGTCTTGTTGTATTGCTGTGTATGCATCAAGATTGTCAAACACTTACCACAGCTTTGTTCGTAAAGAGCTGGTCGTTATATTGTCGTGTATGCATCAAGATTGTCAAACACTTACCATAGCTTTGTTCGTAAAGAGCTTGTCGTTATATTGTCGTGTATGCATAAAGATTGTCAAACACTTACCACAGCTTTGTTCGTAAAGAGCTTGTCGTTGTAATGTTGCGTATTCATCAAGATTGTCAAACACTTACCACAGCTTAGTTCGTCTTTACCATCATCACAGTCTTTAACATTATCACAGCGTCGTATAAGGTCTATACAAACCGAGTCGTTACACTGGAATTCCCACTTGTTACAACCTAAAATAATAGTTTGGAAAATGCATACAAATCTTTCAATGACGACCATATGTTGATTGACTTTTACAGTCCGAAGAATTGAATTTGTAAAAAAAAATTAACAATCGGTAAATATTAAAGTATGCCATACAGTAGACAAAACATAGGCCATCTTCCTACAGTGACAATCAAACTGTTTACAATCAGAAACAAACACATTTTTCTTTGGATAACTGAAAAAATCTCGAAAACCCAATGTTCTAAAGAAGCAGATCGCATTGCCTTTCGCGCCTAGTTTTAATTTCCACTAGGGGCAGTGAAAAAATTTTCGTTTCGCTCACCGAAAGTATATGATTCATATGAAAATTACCGTTTGTTCGAATCCCAGGCAAGACATACAGAAGATAAAATTTAAGATACTGTTTTCTCGTCTGTTTAGTAGCATTAAGGCGACAAACTATCGACTAGTACCCAGGTTAAGTATAATTTTACTGGGGAAGTTATGTGCCTCTCAGTAGCACTCTCACGCTTTTAATTGAAAACTGAAAGTTGCACTAGTACAAAACACATCCGCCCACCTAACTTATCTACGATCTTGATATTAGATTTAATAGAAGTAAATTAACTCACTCTTGGTGGGAGTGGAGTTGATAATGAGTAATGGTGTTTTACGCCCCAGTCAAGATTTTTTCGCTTATTTCAAGGCGTCAGTTCTGGAATGGTTGAGAAAACCGAAGTAACCGGAGAAAATCACCGGCCTTCGGCAAGCAATCTGACAAACTTTCTCACACTAGGATCTGTCCTGGGTGGGATTCGAACCCAGGCGGTGAGAGGCGCTGTTATCCGTCAGTGCGCGCTTTAGAGCACTCGGCCACCGAGGCCCCTCACTCTTGGTGGAAATAGCTGAACAATTGCTAAAGTCAAACAACAAAAGGCCCAAAAGACCTTATACGCTTAACTTATAATAAATGTTTGGTTGAAATGATTCAGTTTTAAACTTTAAGTAACTTGACCTTAAACTTGACTCAATTGTAAAGAATATTGCATAGTAACATAAAAATCAAACTTTCATGTCAAAACGTTATATATATTCAATATATATAGCAGAATAAAGCGTATTTCATTTAAACGTTCATGATTCCGACATATGACTTTTACTTATATAGAAAAACAATGCTTTGAAACATAAAAAAGTAACGTCGCATCGAAATATTTCCAAAAATAGCTAAAAGCCACAAAACTAAAAAGAAAAAACCCAATCTTGACCCAATTTCGAAAGTCACTTCATGAATCATCAAAACTTGAAAGCCAACAAACAAAATCCAACCATGGTCAAGGTAGAGCAAAAAATAAAGCAATTTAAAGCTTATTTAGTAATTAGGTCATAACCCTGACCATGGCTTCATATAAAAATGTTTTTATTTGCGATCTGAAATTCTCATAGCTGCAAGGTTTAAAGTCGCTGCGTTCATGATTGACATTGAACGACAAAAACCTTTCACTCCATGTTTAATACATAAAAAATGCAAACCATAATCTGGAACTATATAACCACAGGTAACAAACATAGCTATCACGTCACTTTTGTTTATATTCGAGACAAGCTTAAAAAACGCATTTTTACCAAATTAGACAAGAACGGTTCAATGGTTAAAATGCACAAAATAAAATCAAAGAAATTAATCAAATACAATTTTAATTACATATTAAGACACCTGGCTGATATTCACCGTAATATTGACATTGTGAGAGACGGAGTTTCAAAAATCAAATAGTGTTTTTGAAAGAACAGACAAGAACTGGTCTGTCAAAACCATCAAACCACAAAAAATTCTTAAACAATCGAATCTTATAAAAATTTCCCCCTTTCTTGGCAAAGCTGCTATTTCCCCTATTATTTTGAGACAATATGTAATGATACATCTTGTCAATTAATTTTGTGTCTCGCGGGATGTAAATTTCAAGTGATGTAAATTTCAATTGGAATTAGATTGAGGCATATATGCCCCATTCAGTAAAACTTGTCCATTTCACATCCTGTGTTTGTTGATCGGAAAAAAAGAAAATAAGCTACATGCTTTATATCAGTTTACTTAGGATACAATAGGAACTCCTCAAAAGTATAATACATGGTTTAAGTACTACAAAACTCCTTGCTTAACTTAACTTAACGATCATTTACTAAACATTGAGAGATATTTGCACCGCACCAGGCGTAAAGAATAAGTATACTTCTCACTGCTGTGCTGTCTACATTTGAATGATACCGAGTATGAAGCTCGGAAGATAATGTTAGAGTGAATCTCAATCTAACAATGTCGACATTCAAGAGAAAATATCTCGATAAATCCCCGTCTACGCTCACATATCGCAGCGCAGATTCGAAACCCACAAGCTTGGCCATTGAAAATTATCCCTCTGCTACAGTTTCCCCCGTTTTAGATTCACAAATTTCACTTCCGACATATTGCCAGTAATCTTTTAATCCAAACTTCAAAAATCTAAAATGGGGCCACACAGGTGCACCTGATTTTCGACCGGTATATAGTCCACAAATAACAGCACATTTATCTTTGATATATATATATATATATATATATATATAGTATTTCATATTCAATAGTCTCCAAAATACGTTATGTAAATAAAAAATTGAGAAAATACCATCAAAATACCTTAAAAACAATAATTTTTCAAACCAAAACTCCCCATTGTTACCCAACATCAAAAATATTGCGGATTTATAATGTGTCGTTCTCGGTCTTGAATTCAGCTTTTGCGTCTACTGGACTCCCCCGATGTGCATGTGTTATAGATGGGAATTTTTTATTCTTAAAATCAATGAATAATATTTTTTTAAAAATATTTAACGAAAATATAACAATTGAACTGTTTTAAAATGATGTTCATTGTCAGTATGACGGCAACAACTTTGCAAGCAAAGCTAACGCGCATTTTCCGTTTGTTTGCAAAGTTGTTGCCTTCATACTGACAATGAACAACATTTCAATAAAGTTCAATTGTTAAATGTTTTAAAAAAACACTATTATAAAAATCAATATTGAATTGTGATCAAAACTACACAAAAAAAAAAAAAAAAAAAAAAAAAAAAAAAAAAAAAAAAAAAAAAAAAAAAACCCAAGTATCAATATCTGGACCATAACCTTGACCTGTCCTTGGCCTCATTTTAAAGGTTATTAAAAGAATATGCCAAAACTGCAAAAAATTATGTCGTTATCTATTATAGTTATAACCATTTGAAGACATTTTACATTTTTTTCAAACCTTAACGCAATATATATATATATATATATATATATATATATATATATATATATATATATATATATATATATATATATATATACTCAAGCTATTTTCGACCGAATATCACAAAATGAACAATGTTTAAAATTCAAACCCCAAAATGTAAAATATTAAATAAGCAGTTCCCTGTAAGTTGTATTTAGACCCTTAAAATGCAAATTATCAAATAAGCAGTTTTCCTGCAAGTTGTATGTTATAATGTGTGTCTCATCAAATGTATTTCTAGCTAGCTTTTTTTCCAATTATTATATGAATGATAGTGTATATATTAGGCGACGTTTTACATTTCTGAAATAATATGTATTTAGAGATAGACCGACAAAATGATCAACTAGATTGGTCAATTAGAAATCAAATAGAATAACTCCCAAATGGTTGACAGACCTAGGAATAGACGGTATAACAGGATCAAAAACAATTCCTAGAGGATTTTAAACGTATTTCAGTCATAAATGATATACAAGATACATCAAATAAATATAATGCTAAAACACTTGAGGAATAGGATTGAAATAAATTGTTTTTAATTTGCTTTGACCAGACAGAAGTACAACAAAAGTGTAGAAATATTTACAACAGATTAATTTACAAAGCATTTTAGACTCGATGACTCTTTGTCTTGCATCTATCCTTAAACATGTGAGACTACCGCCGCCTTCTATATTGATAAGCTTTCTGATACATTTTTCTTTAAAAACAAATGTCCATGTTTAATAAGAGAAGTTCCCTTTTTTAAAAATTGATTATAAAATCTTTAATGCATGAAAGTGTATTTTATATCTAACAAACAAAAATATCATGTAACATAAAAATACTTAGGAAACATTATAGTGTTGAAAGACCAGCATAATGCAGTTAAAGACTTGTGATTTTAGCGAGTGATGATATATTGTTTAGAGTCGCATCGTTATTATTACAGCTTTTCGCTGGTAAAACCTTGTGATTTTGTTTTTAAGGATTATTGAATTAATTTCATTGCATCCTTACCGCATTCCTCCACACTTTCGTCTCTTCCCGTACTACATTCACTGATTCCATTACAGACCAGAGACATTGGAATACATTCTTTCTTTGTGTCGTTACAATGGAATGAATCTTGTTGGTCACATAATGAACTGTCTATTCGCACATTAGCTTTAACTGAAACAGAAAAATAAACTCGAAATTAGCTGTCATTAAAATTCACCTTGAAGATTAAATTTAGGCTAATAACAAAAGAGAAAGAACAACTCATTAAAAACACAACAGTTTTTATTAGACCATGTAACACTAAATAACTTGAGACAGAAAAATATGAATAGAGTCAGACAGTAAATATGGGACTCATATCACGGAAAGTCTGGCTATACAATGGTTGTAACTGAGACGCATAGAAAAAAGTGATCGTCTGTATTTGTTGCGACGTTCTTCAGGTTTGAGAATGTCTTTTCTTACAAAAGACCGATATTCAGAAACATAACGTTAAAGGTCTTCTTTTTGATAAGTTGACACAAAGCTGAAAAAAATCAATGCAAGATTTATGGTTTTAAGACAGAAGTTTTTTTGCATTTTCATATTATTTTATTTTTTAATTTTTGTGATTTATTGTTGGGTTTACTTTGTGATTTGGACTATTGCCAATTACACAAATAAATAAATAAATAAATAAGTAAATAAAGAAATAAATAAACAAATAAAGGGTTGAATTACAAAAAAGTTGTTGATATAGATGTTTGTGCGTTTCATTTATAACGTCAAAAAAAGTGATATAAATAAATAGATATTAAATAAATAAACAAATTATAAAAAGAAATAGGTAATATATTAATATTGCAAGAAGAAAAGGTTTTTATATTTGTTTATTTCATAATACTTACTCCTTGTTTCAAGTCAAATCAGTGTTGTTTGAGAACAAGTAATTTGTCAAAAAAAATTTGAAATTTACTTTGCAAGTCACGTAACATTCAGCTGCCGACAAAGGTTTATTGAATGAAGTACATGTGTCATGTGTTCTATTTCTAATCGAATATTTATTGTTTCTAAAATTGTATTTTCCACTTGAAATTACTATAAAGTAACTTCATTATGTAAGGTATTGTTTTGTCCCGTCCATAAATAATAAATTCAATTTCCGTTAATTTTCCAAATTTAGACATATCTTTGTTTGTACAATTCTAACGGAATTTCCTTCAACTTATTTTGACAAACACTGTTTTTGTTTAATGAAATTGTTTTCTGTTAATGCACGTGTTTCTAATGAACAAGCATGTTAAACTAATACTACACAATTGATTAACTTGTGTTTGTCATTATGCAATACAGTTTAAATTCTTTAACTAGTTAAAATTTAAACAATCTTAACAGTTTTTTTTCGGGAAAAGTCAAGAGAATCATTACTTTTTAAGAGACAAATAATTTTATTATATTCATTTGCTCATAAACCGAATCCACCTGCTAAACGCTACTTTAGACACAAGTATTAGCCTTTGTTTTATAAATATATATCACAAATACCTGTTAAATTTTGATGTGCCATATGTGCACATTTCGGAAAATCATTCCTCATCAGTGACACTAGGGGCTGAAAAGTTTGATAGATAAAAACCATAAACCAAACGCTTAAACATTAATGAATCTAATGTTCCAAATTTGTATTAATCTAAATCCAGCTAAGGAATGCTATGTATGAGGGATCAAACCTTAGATTTAAAAAAATTTAAAAAATTAAGACTGCTGAAAATTTTGCTTAAGGGTATATTTTCTGACAACACAAAGCACTGTCTATTGAGTTACGGATACCCTCGGGGAGTTTTACTCCACTAGCAGCGGTATCTGCTATATAAGGTAACCTACAGTTAGTTTGTGTAAATTGACTAATGTAAAGCATTGCACCTCAAATAACTTAAACTTTGATCCAAAGTTTTATTTACCTTGGAATATAAAATATCACTCCGTTCTGGTTCTTGTGGCTAAAACTCAAGTTTTCAGAATAAGGATATAAAACTTTGCGCCCACTAAGTTACTCTGACTGTGAACTTAGTTTTCGAATTTAAAAAATAAGCATATTACGTCTAATAAGTAAATTTATCTATTAACCCAAGTTTTCGTCATTAGGGCATAACGTTCACTTGGTTACTATAACTCGGAACCCAAATTTTCGTATTTAACATACACAGTCATTTTGGTAAATGTAACTATAAACTCAGAACTTCTTGGTATAAAGTATCAGGTAACACCCACGTACTTACTTTGAACCATAATTTTAGCCTTCTGGAGAAATAGAGTTTGTGATATTAAATATAACGTCTACTTTGTTTTCATTACATTGAACCTAAGTTTTAAACTTCGAATATAAATCATCTCGTCTACTTTATATCCATAACGACGAAAACGAATTTCCCCGTTTAGTTATAACTTGTCTATTCAGTTAATGTAAGTACAAAAGTCGATATAAAAACAACGGCTTGTCCACTATCTTAGTTATAGGAAATTAAAAAAAATGTTTGATTGTTATTGGCAATTTTTTTTCTAGATCTATAGTAATATAAAGAATTCACTTTAAATATGAAAAAAGAACAACGATGAAAGCGCTACCGTGTTTACCTCTTCCTACGCTCGATTTGTAATTGTACACTATATTGCAGAAGAGCCAAATTAGTTTGTGGATAAATAAATAACAAATACCAGTTAAATTTTGATGTGCCAGATGTGCACATTTCGGAAATTCATTCCTCACCAGTGACACAAAGACCGAAAACTTTGATAGATAAAAACATAGGCCAAACAGTTTAAAATTATTGAATCTAAGTTCCAAAATTATATAAACCCAAATCCAGCTAACGAATGCTTTGCACGAGGGAACAAACCTTAGTTTTAAATAAATTTCAGAATTTAAGACAACGGAAAATTTTGCTAAATGGTACATTTTCTGACAGCACAAAGTACTTCCTACTGAGTTATAGATACCCTCGGGGAGTTTTACTCCACCAGCTGTGGGTGATTTCAATGTACATGTAGTATTATGAGTATTATATATTAATTTATCATTTCATTGAACCTAAGTTTTAAACTTCGAATATTAATCATCTCGTCTACTTTATATCCATAACTACGAAAACGTGTTTCGCCGTTTAGTTATCTCGTTCCTTAGTAAAATATAACTTGTCTATTCAGTTAATGTTAGTACAAAAGTCGACATAAAAACAACGACGTGTCCACTTTCTTAGTTGTAAGAAAAAAAAGAAAATGTCTGATTGTTATTGACAATTCTATAATAATCCAAAGAATTCACTTCAGATATATATATATATATATATATATATATATATATATATATAATATATTTATACAAAACGATAAAGACGATACCTTTGTTACCTCAACCCACGGCTAGATTTGTAATTGTACACTATATTGTAGAACAGCCAAATTAGTTTGTGGATGATGTCAATATAATATTTTGAGTATTTTATTAAAAAAAAAAAGATTATTTTTTTAAATTAAATTTCTAAAAAAGTAACCAAACACGTACATACACGACCGGAACGCGAGCTCGCAATTTATAAACTTGCAAATTTCAAAATAAAATCACAAATTTTATGAAGCAGCATTAACCACTTCCTTTAATTAATTCTATTTGTTTTTAACAATAAGGTTTATAGTTTATACACCCGGGAGAGAAATATTAATTTATTGCAGCTTGATTCTACTTTGTCCGTGTTATGACCTCTTAATTCCAGATCAATGCTTATTTTTTAATCAACAATAGCGTCATTTTCGGCGATTTTTATGTACATCATCCCG
The DNA here is from genome assembly GCA_029721355.1 of Tegillarca granosa. NCBI lineage: Eukaryota > Metazoa > Mollusca > Bivalvia > Arcoida > Arcidae > Tegillarca > Tegillarca granosa. The sequence continues at coordinate 14,817,012 of CM056600.1, read as the reverse complement.
TGTTTTTAATCGATTTTGGTCTTTTTTGTAGGTATTGTCATTAATTAAAATCATTGATCAGTCAGAATTAACTGTTTTTATCGACGTATAACACTTAAGAATTTTTCATGACTGCTGTTTTATTTAGAGTTCGATTGATTTGACGCCGCTGTTAGGCCTTTATCTTTTTTCCTGTAAATTGTAAGTTTTTTTTTGGTGTTGAACTCTCTGTTTACAATGTAATAAATCTGAAGAGATTGGATTCTTAGCCATGTAAGTTTTTGTTTCGTAAAAATCCTTACTTATTCACTGAAATATTTTTCTCAAATGTAATGTTGGTGTTCCTGAGTGAAGTGTTCATCGAGATCTATTATGTTTTTATAGTCGTTAGGTCTATGTTTCATGAGTATGTGGTTACATTTGGTAATAATTATTTTCTGCGTTCAATAAATTAAAAAAAATCCATGAAAGAACTATTTAAATATGTAAGGCAGATTATATATATATATATGTGTGTGTGTGTGTGTGTGTGTGTGTGTGTGTGTGTGTGTGTGATATTTGCGTTTGTTAGTATTAAATGGAAAATTTTGTAAAACTGTTTCCAATTATTGGCCTGTAATTATACAACGTTTAAACTTAAAAAGACATTTCAACATTGGAGCAAAATAGATGATAGTAAATTTCGAAGCGTTGGTTTTAATTTTGGAAAAAAAAATTTAATAAAAAAATGAAAATAGATAATTTTTTTCCAGAATAATGGTTGAAAACGGATCACATTTAGAATTTAAAAAAAACTTTTGGAACTTAAAATTAAGTTTGAGGTGTTATTGAAATTACTTAAAATAAGATCAAGGTCAAAGAAAATTTCATGACCTAAGATTTGATTCAAGTGCTACAAATATTTCTACTTTTGATAATACTCAAGGTACGTTTAACGTTTATAGCACTGATTTGTTTTACTTTGTCCAGGGGGTTATATAAGGTGACCTTGCTTTATCTTGACAATTAGTAACAAGAGGCCCAATAAGGCCTGTGATGCTCAACTGGCTGAATATGTAAGACAATGTTTGTTTTTGTTTGTAATGCTGTTTAACGCTTTACTCAAGAATATTTCACTTATACGGAGACTGTCAGTTTTGGACATAGTGGAGGACACTGGAGTATTGGAGAAAACCATGACCAAGCAGCAAGTTAACTGACAAACTTTCGCCATGCCATAAACTCAGCTGGGTTTAGCCAGTTGAGCTTAAAATGGATCAACAATGGCTATTTTTTTTTTTTCATTTCTAGTAACAACGGGCATCTTGGACTGGTGCAAACTTTTTTAAGGCTGATGTACATGTAGGAACCTTCCACACAAAATTTGGTTCCAATTCGCCCAGTGATTTTAGAGGAGAAAATTTTTACTAAATATTACACCTAATTTGCATATTTCTTGAAAATTGGGTCAATAAAAATTTTCTCGGAAAGAAACCATTATATATTTTGAATCCCACACAGTATACTTTCTATATTTAAAGTCGGTGGAAAAAAGGATCCACAATAGCCATTTTTTTTTTTTTTTTTTTTTTTTTTTTTTTTGGGGGGGGGGGGGGGTTCAGAGGAGAAGATTTTTACTTCATTTCACAAAATATTGCACCTAATTTGCATTATAAGTGAAAATTGGAAAAAAGTGAAAAAAGACACAGAAAAACATGTTACATATGTTAAATCCCCCACAATAAACATTCTACGTTTCGAATTTGAGCTAAATCCGTTGAAAAAGGATCCACAATGGCCATTTTTCTGTATTTTTTATTTATAGTAATGGCGGCCATCTTGGATGTCAGGCGGGGTTGCCTGGTAAAAACTTTAGTCAGGTCAACGTAGGGACCTTCCACACTAAATTTCATTCCAATTGGCCTAGTGGTTTTAGAGAAGATTTTCAAAGATTTCACAGAATTTTGCACTTAATTTGCATAACTAGTGAAAACTGGGTCAATGAAAAAAGACTCGGAAAAACCCGTTACATATGTTGAATCCCCAACAATATACTTTCTACATTTCGAATTCGAGCTAAATTGGTTGAAAAATGGAACTACGATGGCCATTTTTGTGTTTTTTCTATTTATAGTAACGGCGGCCATCTTGGATGTCGGACGGGGTTGTCTGGTACAAACTTTAGTCAGGCCGAGGTAGGGATCAACCACACAAAATTTCGTTCCAATTGGCCCAATGGTTTCAGAGGAGAAGATTTTCAAAGATTTCCCTAAATATTACACCTAATTTGTATAATTCCTAAAAATTGGGTCAACGAAAAAAGACTCGAAAAAACCCGTTACATATGTTGAATCCCCCACTATATACTTTCTACATTTCAAATTTGAGCTAAATCGGTGGAAAAATGGATCCAGATTGGCTATTTTAGTGTATTTTCTATTTATAGTAACGGCGGCCATCTTGGATGTCGGACGGGATTGTCTGGTATAAACTTTAGTCAGGCTGAGGTAGGGATCAACCACACAAAATTTCGTTCCAATTGGCCCAGTGGTTTCAGAGGAGAAGATTTTCAAAGATTTTGCTAAATATTACGCCTAATTTGCATAATTCTTAAAAATTGGGTCAATGAAAAAAGATTCGGAAAAAACCGTTACATATGTTGAATCCCCCACTATATACTTTCTACATTTCAAATTTGAGCTAAATCGGTGGAAAAATGGATACACAATGGCTATTTAAATGTATTTTCTATTTATAGTAACAGCGGCCATCTTGGATGTCAGACAGGGTTGTCTGGTACAAACTTTAGTCCGGCTGAGGTAGGGATCAACCACACAAAATTTTGTTCCAATTGGCCCAGTGGTTTCAGAGGAGAAGATTTTCAAAGATTTCGCTAAATATTGCACCTAATTTGCATAATTCGTAAAAATTGGGTCAATGAAAAAAGACTCGGAAAAACCCGTTACATATGTTGAATCCCCCACTATATACTTTCTACATTTCAAATTTGAGCTAAATCGGTGGAAAAATGGATACACAATGGCTATTTAAATGTATTTTCTATTTATAGTAACAGCGGCCATCTTGGATGTCAGACAGGGTTGTCTGGTACAAACTTTAGTCAGGCTGAGGTAGGGATCAACCACACAAAATTTTGTTCCAATTGGCCCAGTGGTTTCAGAGGAGAAGATTTTCAAAGATTTCGCTAAATATTGCACCTAATTTGCATAATTCTTAAAAATTGGGTCAACGAAAAAAGACTCGGAAAAAACCCGTTACATATGTTGAATCCCCCACTATATAGCTTTTTACATTTCCAATTTGAGCTTAATTGGTCGAAAAATGAATCCACAATGGCCATTTTTGTGTTTTTTCTATTTATAGTAACGGCGGCCATCTTGGATGTCGGTTGGGGTTGTCTGGTACAATTTTAGTCAGGCCGAGGTAGGGACCTTCCACACCGAATTTGGTTCCAATTGGCCCAGTGGTTTCAGAGGAGAAGACCAAAGTTTACGCACGCACGCACGCACGCACGCCCGCCCGCACGCACGCACGCACGCACGCACGCACGCACGCACGCACGCACGCTTCGCCATGCCATAAGCTCAGCTGGCTTTAGCCAGTTGAGCTAAAAATGCTGTAAAATGGGTGTTTAAGTTTTGGTCGCTTTACAAGTGAAATTAAATTCAAGTTCATGACATCGGAAAAACACCAGTGTTCAATGGATAAAAATGAAAATTAACTTCACTTAACACCAATTTTGTCTTAAGAAAACAGTAAATAGAATTGATTTGTTAAAACCATCGATAAAAAATACTGACACATCAATATTTTATTAAGTTTCTAAATGTGGGTTTTTTTGGCAAACAAACCATAAAAATACGCTTAATTTTCAATTGCCTTTTTACAGGGAACCCACAAAGCTATCATAAACAAATTGCACTTAACCAGTGGAAGTTCATCTTTTTTAAATAAACTACCACCTTGTTTTAGTAATGCTAATTTTCCATCACTTTTTTGTAAGAAAGAACTTAGAACTTATTTAGATATAAATTATAAATAACTAACTGACGTCTTTTATTAGTTTTTAATTAACGTGTATTCACAGAAATATCTACAGAGTTAGTTAATTAATTTTTATTGTTTTCTTTATTATGAACAAAAATATAATAAAAAAAAACTTTAGAATTTCAAGAGAGTGAGCAAATTGGTTCGATAACCGCAAATGTAACGCTTGCTTGGTGTGTTATTTGTACGAAGAAGAGTGCTTACGCTTGTTACAACATACATAAAATACTGGTTCATACAAAGCTAATGGATAAACAATGTACTAAAAGCCGACTTGTTGCTTTTGCAATTAACGTTTTATTACTATCGAGAGTTAGATGGGACACCTATGGGTTTCGTGACTTTCATTTACTTTATTTGTTATTGGTTTCTACGATGTTTTGTTACAAGAAAATATAATGGTGTTAAGTCGTAGATGATCATGGATTAACGTTTGGCAAGGACTGTTTTAACATGAATAAATATAATGATTGCATATAAAGTATATTTAAAGCAAGGCTGATTGTCTCGGAAATACTAGTATCTAAGCAAGTTGAACATAAAATAATAAGAAAATATAACCCTATGTGAACAATTGGAAAAATCAAATACGTGATTTCATTAGGAAATAATTACAAGAAGCTACATATTGTAGATATAAAATATTTAACCAAATTATTGTCCAAGTACTGATTTATACGGGTTGCTGTATGATAAGAATTTTAGAGCATTTTAAATTCTTGCGATGTTGAGCTGATGAAAATATAAAAAAAAATTTAGAAATTGTTTGGTCGTAAGTTTAAAGAATGCAAGATTATCGGAATACGGCAAAAACTCCACACTTTTGTAACTTTGCAATACCGAGACGATTTATAATTCACTAACAAAGAGTTACTGCTTAGCCGAATGGTCTAAAACGCACGCTTAGACAGTGCTTTTCACCATCTAAATTCGAATCCAATTCGAGCATATCCTAGCGTAAGTAAGATTGTTTTGCTTGCTGAAAGTCGGTGGTTTTCTTTAGCCACACCGATTTCCTCCACAATCCCACAATCTATCGTCTCGATAAAAGTTAAATAATTTTATTGGGAAGTAAACACCATAACTTAACTCAAACCGCGTAACACTTTACAAAGCTTTTTTTTAAAATAAGTATTGCCACTGTCATTGTTGTATTGCAACATTTATTAAAATGTCGATAAAAAGAAGATTACTTAAGAAACGTAAAACCTATGACGCACGCAGGCAGCAAAATATTAATTTTGTCTAATATATTATTTTCTTATTTTGAGGGAATTTATACTTGCTCTATAAGAAACAAATGTTTTTTGCTAAAATTGAAATAAGCCAACATTCCATGAGAGAGATATATCATTTCAGGCTAGCTAAAACGACATTGTATGTTTTTTATGGCGAATAATCTAACCGTTTATCAATACAAACAACAATAAAAATCGAAAAAGGTCAAGAAATCCCATAGATGATCAGAACTGATTTATAATAAAACCATCTGATTAGCATTTAGATAAAAAATGTCAAGTTTTTCCTGTGTTTGGCGTTGTAATGGTTATAAATAAGGAAACGGAACTACAAAATATATCCACAAATGACAATATTCTTAAATTAAAACACAATCTAGGTGTAAAAATACTGTATTTATTATTATTACTGTGTTTCTTATTTACCTTTTTTGTCACGTCTTTTTCGTATTCTCGAACCGTATTGTTGCCATTGTTACGATTGCTGTTGTAAAGTGCTTGTTTTTCACTTGCATCAAGATTCATGAAATTTATACCCCAGACATACAAAATATTCTGTAAAATCACATAAGTTTGGGGGGATATTTTTTTTTTAATTTTCGTGGGTTAGTAAATTCCACAAAATTAAAAGTTAACAAAAAATTCCCTCAATGGGATTTATTTATATAAAACCGATTCTAAAAAACTGAACTAAATGTATCGACAAATTTCAAGCACCATATAAAAGGAATAAAGTGAATCAACACAAAGTGACCCTATAAAATATTTCTAGAAATCAATAAAGGATACTATTAAAAAGGTATTCGTTTTCTTTTATGGCTTAGTTGACTGTTTTTCAGACTTCAGACTAATACAATAAAGATTAGCAAATGCGTTTGTTGACTTCTTTTGAAGAAAAAAACTCAGAAAATGTCAGCACCATCAAAAAGACATTAGGTAAATAATGTGTTTATATCTAAAATCTACTTTTAATGCACTGGCATGTCTTGTCGGTTCCAGTAATGCGTAAATATTCAAGCACAAAGCCGGTATTTATCCTTATTTCTTACAACTAAAGCTAATGTTTGTGCATTCAGCTATTGCATAAAATTGAAAGAGAATACAATTGTATCAGAAATATATTATTAAGAAATATACTTTTTATCTAAACAAATTTAGACAACCCATTTGCTTTTTATTTTTTAAAGAAAATGCCCCGAATTATATTTTTTAAGAAATAAAAACAAAAACAACACGTGTCCACCTTTTTTTCAATTCTTCATGTGTATTTATGAAAAAACATATCGTGGTTGTATGCAGAAGGGATTCATGATTCTTTTGTTAAAATGTTTTATTTTTAAAATATACATCCAATATTTCACAATATATATATATATATATATATATATATATATATATATATATATATATATATATGTGTGTGTGTGTGTGTGTGTGTGTGTGTGTGTGTGTGTGTGTTTGCTCATATTTATTCATGGCATTGGCTGCCCGATACAGCAAATAAACAACAAAACCAGCACAACATCCAACACCATTACTAACTGCAACAGCTTTAATAACAATAGCTATTTAGAAATAGACTGTTGAAAAGTTTTTGTTATTTAAACCTTTACATCAAAATTTTTCTCTTACATTTATAATTCAGTTGGGACAATTTCACTCTATTTGACAAATGAAAGAAAAACATTGTTGTTAAATGTTTCAGATTGGCGATATAGATACACGACCTGACACTCAGAGAAACCTATTCAATATCAGGAATAGAATTTTATTTGTTAGGAAGAATTACGTTAATTTAGACGGCTTACTTTACAGTCGATTGTTTGTTTTCCAGACTAACAAACTAAAGAAACAGATTAGTTATTTCATTTGATTGATTTCATCTCGTAACAAACACTGTAGAAAAAAATCTGCGATATAAAAAGACAAGAGGTTAATAATGATTATAAGATCATGTATCTATAGACTACTATATCATCTAGATAGGCATATGTTCCTGTCGCAACTATTTACTCGGGGTAACTGAATACCATATAACATATCTGTTGATAGTCATATGGAATATTGGTTAGGTCAGTAGTTACTTTGCATTCACCATTAACACAGGATTAATACCGTGCGATATTTTTTTGGTAATTGTTATATTGCATAATGTTTTAGGAATAAAAGTTCTTGTATTCGCAACAAGACAGCTCACTTTTCAGTTTAATCTTGTCAAGTTGATCATTTTAATTTTCTTATTTTTCCTATCTACAATGATTTCAAGAAAAAGTTAGTAAAAAATTGCCAAAATTGGCAATTTAGAAATTACAAAAAGTTACAAAAATTGATATTCAATTGTATCTTATCTCGTTGATAACTTTTGCAGGGCTTTTTTATCTGTCTACTTTTGATTTCGAGAAAATAGTCATAAAAAGATAAATTTAAAATAAAAAAGATTGAAAAGAATAATTAAAAATAAATAAAATCGGGACAACAACTCCTAAATTAATAATCATATAGTTTTGAAAGTTGCCGCTGTATTAGGGCTTGTAGTGTTACTTGATTATGCAATTTTTTGTCCTTAGTAAATAGCAAAAAAAGGTAAAAAATTATTTAAAATGTGACATTCTGAGGGCAATATCTACCAGAGAGGTTGTCTCGTTATATTTAATTTGGTAAATCATTAGGTCTTGTCATATTGATCACCTTTAAATGAAATTAGCATTAATTGATCTAATTAACTATTTCGTTATTAAAAATTTTTACATGTGTTCATGAAGTAGCTCGGGAACCTGACCTTTGACCTTGACCTCTCTGAAAAGATGAATCTCTTTATCACATTTGCATATGCAAAAATGCGATATCCATTTTTCGACAAAACTTACAACATTAAGAAACTTTTTTCTTAAGACACTAAATTGTTTTTCTAATCATCGACTTCGAACAAGAATTTTTTTTTTTGCACCCCAAGGTCGCACTGGCATTATTTCGGTAGCCATGACAAATTTGAATTGCACCTCTAAAGAAATTAAAATGGTGAAAAATAGCACTGTGTGGCGTTGATCTTGAAATTTTAACAAATTATTGATTGAATGCAATAATGTTTTGGAAGTTGTAGCTTTTTAAAAAAGTTTTTATTTTGGTTTTTCTGCAGTTTTAATTTCCGTTCAATTAGATGTTGGTTTTCTGTTTTTAAGAATATTTAAATTGTTACTTGTGATACGAATAAAACATAATAACATGGGTCAACGAAACGAATAAACATGTGAACTTCACTGGTAAGTGACTTCTATGTATAAAATGAAGAAACATATTTGTTCTAAAAAATGTAACAATTGATTTAACAATAGAATCAATATAAAAATCAATACACAAACCAAAAGTCCTCACGATACAATAATAGTTATCACTTCTGATTTCTGATAATGTACTATGATTTGCATATAGATAGGTATTATTTTTGTGTCATGTTTGTGGAACTAAATTAAGCCACATTACGCATCTAAATTGTATAATAAAAACCATGCCATTCATTTCAATGTGGAAATCGCAAGAATAATAAACTACTAGTATATAAAAATAAAGTATATTAAATGTTTAATTGTTGATTGAGTTTTTTAATTAACAGTAACCGTTTCCCAATAATTATTGCGACCCGTGGTTTTTTACATATTGGCATTTAAATTTTATTTTATTTGCAAAAAATACATTTTTAAATCAAAGCAACAGTGAAAAAAAAAACAACATTGTTCATTTTCTTTTAATTTAAATGTAAATTTAATCTTGCATATGAAGGTTTTCAAGTGAATATCGAATGATTTTATATTGCCAGAGGATTCTTACTAGTTCTTTTTTTAAATTTTTTATCTGATTGTATAAAACCACACCATATATTTCAACCGTTTTTAAAAATTGCATTTCCCTTTTTGGAGAAATTTTTGACCTTTTTTCTACATCATGCAACTTTGCAATTTTTTAATTAAAAAAACTGGGTTAAAAAACGAATGATATAATTTTAAAAAGGGAATGGTAAGAACTAATGCTCGTATGGCAGTGAAAATCGGGTACTCGAAGACGACTACAAACATTCTTGGATAAGCGTCTGTAGCAGTGGAAATCAAAATTCGCCGGAAGAAAGTACAAAGGAGTGAACTGCCTAAAAACATTTTACAAAGTTTTCTATCAGAAAAGTTAGTTCTATAACATTACGTTGTTAAGAACTAAAGGATTTAATAGATTATTGTTTTTTTAAAATATATACCCGATACAAGTTAAACAAAATAGTTGTCAAATATAAAACAGAAACTCGTTAATTGAAAATTGATTTTAAAAATTCCATCAAAATTCTATAAAGATTCGTTAAAGCCATTGCAAGGAAGAACACCAAATTAGAATAAAACTGGATGGGATATAGATATACTGAGATTACTTGTTAAAAATCCTTGCTATTGGCAAAATCGTTATGTTTGAATAAGATTGTCTCTATTAAAGTGATTAACCCACTTTCTGAATGCAATTTAGCTTAGGATACAACTTATTTGCCATCTAATAGTGTCTGGTACACGCCAATTTAAAATGTTACAAATTTTATGTTTTGGAAAATAAACCAACAAATTCCATGTAAATGTTATTATTATACCTATAACCAAAAACTGCATAAAAAGTCTAGGGTTTCAATCAGTGTATGAATAAACCTTATTGGTCTATATCATTTACTTTGTAAGCGTTATATATTCAATTTTGGTTTTGAGACATTGTGTCTAAATTCAACAGATATGATCTTACGACATTCTACATATCCCTATCTAAACTTCATTATTTTTTCACCGTATTCCTATTTCATAATGGTTTAATATGTAAAATAAATATCTTGCTCTGTGCCGACAATTGCTGCAAAAGACAGCGTGAACTTTTTATTATAAAATCTAAACGTGCGTTTATATACATAAAGTGTAAAAGTTAATCAATGTGTATTCGCTGTCCTATCTCGTCGAAAGACACTGTTGTATGTATTTCGTGAGGGTAAAAACGTTTCTGAAAATAGTTTGGTTAAAAAGGCTGTCTGCATTTTATGACATAGTTTCATCGTTTTTCTATTTCACAATGGTTTAATAAAAAATAAAAATCTTGATTCGTATTGCCTACTGCTGAAAAGACACATAAAAATATTATTTTATAAAATACTCGAAAGCAGAGGTAAGACAGATATTTTGTCAAATTAAACAGGCTTGTAATTTGTTTTGTTAAAGTCTAATTTTGAACCTTAAGATTTGGAAGGAATTTTAAGCTGAACTTTTAATAGTTGTTTAAATCTCGTCATGACGAACCAAACTTTTTTTCCAAATTGTGTTTAATGTATCTACTTAAGCTGGACTCAAGCATTCTTGTATGATAATAAAAACGACTTTAACGAGTAATACGAGATGTGCATTTTATCAATTTTTGAGAATTTTCTTTTTTCTGAAATAACTTTGCCATTTAAAACCTAATTTGGTATAAAACATCCATCATTGGACAAAGTAATAAATTTTAGAGACATCCAAAGTACTTGTCGTTACTTTCAATTAAAAAACCACTAGATATAATTTTGTAGATTCATTTTCAACTGATTTTGGTTACATTTCAAATATAGAACGTTGATACAAAACCAGATTATATATGCACGGTTTTTTCTGAAAAAAACTTTCTTGACCTTATTTTCACGAATTCAACAAATAAACAAATTCCTTGCAAATCTTTTTTTTGTAAAAATCGTCAGATAATTGGGCACCATCATTGCTGTGGAAGACCTGTACATTGAATTGTACCAAGTCATCCTGTCAAACTTCCATCAAAATAAACAGCCGTCAATTAAATAAAGTTTTTAACCAATTGTATTTTAGTTAAAAATACATATTGTTCATAGTATGCCTTTTTCACTAATGTAAAAGATTTTTTTGAAAGTTTTTATGACCTCTGGTTTAAGGAGATATCGAATAAGAGAATTTTTTTTATTGAACTATGTCCAGGATAATGTTAGATACAGCGAAATCAGATCACGCTTACAAAATATGGTAATTGTGACCATAAAACTGAAAGAGAACCTTGATACGTCGAGGTTGGCAATATCCGTCAGGCAATAATTTTATTTTAAGCTACAATATACATGCTTAATTGTAGAACAATTGTTGGAACAAGCTCTACCTTACTAAATTATCTGTAAAACAATAAACAATAAGCAGGAGAAGCATAAGTGATACCATTTAATTTCTCGGGGCTGTTAAAAGGTAAAGGGTCAGTTAAAAAGGAATGTCAGAGTTTATGAAAAATAGGTTCAATTTTTTAATTTAAAAGTTTCTAAATCCTTTTAAACATAACATAAAAATTCACGAGAAATAAAATCTCTTTATGTGTGTTTTAATTAAGTTTTTTTTGTCATGGCTTCAAATAATTGAATAAAATACTTCGTTTGTTATCATAGAAATTAGAAATTCCATTTAAATAATTAGAAATAGAAACTGTAAGTGAAATCACTCAGAGTTAATACTGTTATATTTTAATCTAATTTCTCTACAGTAGTTTACTTTATCAATCTGAAAACTTTATTGCACTTTTACTGTCCAAAATTTTTATGACCTAGTCTCAAAATGTGATGTCGAAATGATTGCTTTGGTACATTCCTTACCGGTGAGAGGTTTTAGTGGTTAGAACTTAAAACAAATCAAGAACAATCGAGTACCTATTGAAATGATTGTGTCGTGGTTTCAAAATAAATATACTCGAATTGTTCAGGCAAATGTTTGATTTTACCTTATTAAGTTAGTCAAAAAATGGAAATTGCAAATTAATTTTGTACAAAATTAATTTTTTTAGTAATATAATGTATTTGACTTAACTGGTCATTAAAATATTCTATTTGTATTTGAAAGTGTATTTAAACCCCAAGATTGCTTCAAAAAATGGTTTAACATGACGTTTCATAATAGTATATTTGTGAAGTAGTCCTTTAAATGAACCAAAGTTTTTTATATATCAATATGTAGTTTAAATGTAATACTTTAAATAATAAATATATAAATAATTGATAAACATGGAAGTTATTAGTGTATAGAGCAAAATAAATGTGTTTTGGTAAAAATTCTGACAAAAATGCAATTCTTCATTATGTTGCAAATAATGGAGAACACCAAAAAAAAAATTGTTTAAATGCCAAAAATAATTAAAGCACAAAATGATCAAGAAATAAATCAATAAAAACTAAAAGTTATTTAGTCAATTATTAAATAATCAAAATAATATTATTTCAGTAAAAAATCAATCACGATTGATAAATAAATAAATGCAATAAAAAAGTAGGCAATTTACCCATACATCCCATTTCATTAGGATCAACGATTAATAAAATAAAGTGTATGTAATATACAAGCTTAATCAATGTAGCTCATATTACAAAAACAGAAAGTCGACCAATTTAAGAAAACACAAGGTCTCCACGTTCTAATTTTAATAGCAGTAATTGTACTTGACGGGTTTAAAGATATAACATATAAGTCTATAGCTCATCTTATGATTGTAATCGTAATGCGAAGTTCTTGCAAAGGTAAGTAGAGTAAATAAAAATATTTCAGGTAGAGTATTGTTATCTGTTGTTTATTATGCAAATATTTTGTTAGTATTGTTAACATAATCATAAAATAATAATAATAATAATAATATTCATCATCATCATCATTATAAGGCGTGTGGGAGTTCAACCAAAGGTGAAGTTATGTTTTACAAAATTGAAGTATTATAAAGGTAGGCAAAGTGACCCTTAATATTACAGAAAACTATATCCACCTTATCTAACTATATTAAGTTAATGTAAATCGGTATTAAATCTGGCTAGGGCAAGAGGAAACTAATTATCGTAGGAGTAAGTAAATTGCCAGAGATATAATGTTAGTATTCGGAAAAAATTATGCTTCGTTTTAATATATTTTGTTAAGATCCTAGATAATATTTACAAAGTATAAATGAATAAGAGTGTTGTATTCTCAAATACAATATATATGATTGTTGTTGATACTCTGAATGTATATAAGTTATATGAAAAATTGTGTCTTCATTTTTGTTTGATAAATTGTTGCTTTGAGATAGCTTGCAAATGATTTATTACCAATGCAAAATTCACCTCGAGTCAAATGAAAAATGATTATTATTAGTGTCTGTGTGTTTCCTGTCAAATTTCTAAACATAATATATCTTTTCTGATATACAAAAATGTGTTTATTATAATTTTTAAAATATATATAAAAGAGATCTTTTTCTTATTTATAAAAGTGCGTGTTGCTTTCCTAACTTAAGTATATCTTAAGTGATGTTAAATAATGAATAAATTTTTTATATAGTTAGACTAAAAAAGTAGACATAAATTGCTTAAGGGTGATAAAATCCATAGTACATGTATGTATAAATTTAATGAACAGTGAAATATGGAGACCTTTTTATCATGAAACAAGAATTTTAGACGAATCACTATACTCAATTAGTAAAAAAATGGTAAGATTCCAACTGAAAAATATATACTTTTTTAAAATGTAACATTACAGAACTAAAAATAATAGAAATAAGGGAGAGATTAGAAACAAGAATATGGTGTGATATGGATATGAAAAGTAAAAAAACAACGAACTTAAGCAAGTAGAAAAATCTGAAGACAACGAACAAAAGAAAATGATAACATTGAAATTTCAGGCAATTTTTAAGACGAATAAGATATAATGTAAACTTAAAAAATGAAATTAAGGAAATGGTAAATGCTTTTGAACTACAACCTATCTTAATTCAATTGACATAATATTGCATTTGTGATGTCATCTGTGATAGGTTGTAATTATATAACACAAATACCAGTTTAATTTTGTAAAGTAGATCTATAATTGTACGTTTTTATTTTTTAAAATAGTGGGCATTGTTGCGTAAACGTTTTTATGAAATAATGAGGTACGAATTTCCGAAATGTGCACATCTGGCACATCAAAATTTAACAGGTATTTTTGTTATATATTCACACGGTGTTCTCAGCATTGATAAAAAGTTATTTCTTTAATCATCCGAACACAAATTATTTTTATTGCTGAAGGATGACATAAAGTTTGTATTCCAAGTACTTTCTTTTACTTTCTACAAGCAAGAACAGTTTTAAAGACACAGTGATGCTGAACTGTCTTATTAATCTTTATACGTGACAACAAAATACGTAAAAATGTTATTGCTTTCTAAAGGCTTGTTTTACGGTTTATACATCACTAACTTCGCAAAATGATTTAATGTGATACCCATCAATGTGCATTGAGCAAAATTCTTAAAGAAATATCGCAACGTTCTGTTATTTTAAAATCTATTTCGTTTATCATAACATTGTGATGGCTGCAAGTATAGATATTTCTGCTTAATTGACACTTATATTGCAATTCCAATAATTATTTTTATTTAAACTGTAGGAATTAGATATCTGTAAGAAATCTAAAGACATTCATGTCTTATCAATTACAAACATTTGTATCCTTCTGATCATTTAACTGGACAAAAATCAATAATTATTAAATTTGTTTTGTGTTAAATGAAGTATAAAATTGTGTATTATAAAAAAATCTTTCTGGCAAAAGGAAAGTCTATAGCAAGAACAATACATTTGTATTTTCCTAAATCAGAACTAAAAAAGGGAAAAAACATTCTTAGCGAGGTCATTCTAAAAAATACCATCATCAGAAGTTTTGGCTTCTTAACGTCCTTTCCACTTCATGCAACATCTGATAATCAAATAAATTAACGTTTTAATGATATCAAAACGATATTTATCATTTATAATAATCAAACACAAACATACCAGTCAATCCAAAAAACGTAAAAACTTTGAAAAGTGGCAAATTTAATAAAACACGTGAACTTCCATTAAGGAAGTGAGGCCGGGCGCTCCGGAAGGGTAAGCACCTCCTGTCTAGCTAGCTACAACCGTTAAGCGTTTATGTATTTGTAATCATAAATACTGTTATTTTAATATGTGTGAATGAAAATTGTCAGTTTTATGTTCTGCATGTTTCGAAATTGACCCAATAAAAACTACTGACCTAATACTTGATTTTTTAAGAAATAGTAAATACAGATTTCTGACAGATCAACACATAAAATTGCAAAGTTTTGAAAATATCACGTTTTCGTAAAAACGTTTACAGTAGGCAGTCACAATATGTTTATTATTTGGGTCATCAGGTCGTCGGTTTAACTTTCTCCTTTTTATTTATAATTTATGTTATCTATTGTAAAATTTCATTTTCTATTCATCACATAATCATATCAAGTTTTTTGTTTCTAAATTATATTTAATATCATTATATAGGTAAAAAACTTCAAATAATTTTTTTCATAGGCAAAAAATATTTGTAGGTTGGTCTGATAAAGTCATCGGATGCCTGATAACAATATCAGTTACAAATCACAATGAAGTCCGTAAGGTATATTAGCAACAAATGTTCTCTGATTTATACTTCAGAAATGTGCTCTTATCTAAGATCTAATATACATCAAAAGACTTTCTATAAAGATATCGTATACAATAAAAAAGCAAATCGCTTTTAAATTATCATTGTACGAAGATTTTTGCTTGTCTCGCATTTGTTTCACTTGACAGTTCATATGTTTTTTCTATGTTGTGCCTGTAAAATGTTCCATTGTATTACATCTTTTTTAGAAACAAAAAAGAGAAAAACATTGTTCATAATGAATAGAAAAAGTTATAAATTGGCTTTTTGTTCTTTATACTTCAAGTATATATAACATATTGTTGGTTAACTGTAAAAAATGCTAATCACACACACACACACCTGTGTGTGTGTGTGTGTGTGTGTGTGTGTGTGTTGATTATGAATATATTAAAGTGCATGGGAACTGAGTACTTAGAACATACACGTTCATTAGATTCGCATTTTTGCCTTTTGCCCCACTCGATTGGACTTTATTTTGAAAATTTCCGTGTGGCATTGATCTGATAATCCTTTTTCGCGGATTGCGTTTTTTCGCTATTTAATTAACATTTTAGATTTGTATGTCTTAATTAACCCATCACAGATTAGTAGGCAAATGACCCTTAGAAAAGTTTACATGTTTTATTAGCTGTATTCTTGTGTTTAATCTTAAAATATTATAAATTGTATATTATATGAACACATTACTTATTCTAATGACTAAGTGGCACGTAATAACGGGCTAGACTGTGCCACCTATCAAATATATCATTAATTTATTGACAAAAAAGAAACAACTATATACAATATCCAATTAGGTGAAGTTGTAGCGAAGAGTTAAGCGTTTATGTATAATATTCGCAATAAAAATCATTTGTATACTATTCCTGGTAGTTTTTTCTGTTATTTGATGAATTACTTTGTATG
Organism: Tegillarca granosa; assembly: GCA_029721355.1. Lineage (NCBI taxonomy): Eukaryota > Metazoa > Mollusca > Bivalvia > Arcoida > Arcidae > Tegillarca > Tegillarca granosa. The sequence goes on along the minus strand of CM056600.1, from coordinate 14,800,355 downwards.
ATGTGATGCTGTGAATTCATGAACTATATTTGAATGACGATGATAGCTTACACTTTACCATTATATATTCATTATTTCGAATAATCTATTGGATATGTCAGTTTTGATTCGTTGTATAGTCAAGCGAACAATTATGTTTTATTTTACGAGCAATAAAGATACGGATAAATTATTAAATTAAATTGTAGTATTAAGGTGATTTTTACAAGTAATTATTTTTAATCAGTCAAACAAATTTACTAAGAAAATAGTTGGAGTGATTAAAAAATGTTACCTAAAAAGAAAGATATCTTTGCAGTATAGTTTTCTTTCAAATTATTATAACTGATTACAATATCTCGCTGTGAAATCAAGCTCTACCATACCGCATTAACTATGAAACAAATACACCATAAGTTGGAGACGCAGGAATATTGCTGTATAAAAACGGAAAGTTGACAATCAAAAATTGAAGTCATCACGTAGACTATTTTATAGTTTAAAATCTTCCAGGACGTTGATAAGAATAGGCATGCAATCTTTTCGTGTCAACAATTATTTGCAAGCAGCTTGCTTCCTTGTAAAAAAGTTCTTGTAGTGGGAACAGTGCTTTTCAATAAAAAAAAAACCGCAAAAATAACATAAACTCATTGGTTTATTGTTTTTTAAAAAAAACAATTGGTAAAATGTGTTCATTCATGGATCACTGATTGAAAAAATAATTAGATTTGTTGTGGCTTCACTAAACGCACTATAAATATATTCAAAAACACCAGTAAGATCTAATGTCCGTCTAATATCGAATATTAAATCAATAACCACAACATGTGCTTTTCTCGTACCTCGAACAGAAAATTCCCACGCGCACACAGGTGCTAGATTTTTCTGTCTCACACGACAATTGACGGTGTTGATGATCTCAGGATGACGTATCCGATCATTGTGCTTGACGTCATTAAAACAATAGGTTTATTTATTTATTTTTTAAATATTTGTTTTTATTGTTTCTTGTCAAAATATTTTATTGTCAAAGTTGTTTTATATTTGCATTGAATACAAATCTTTGATATCTTAAACTTTTGAAGTGAAGTCGATGGAATTAATTTCAAAGGGCGGATTTTTACAATGCATAAAGTGCCCAAAGGAATGCAAGGGATCCCATACGGGTGTTTTGTTTTGTACGTATCGCAGTAATAAAAATGTTAATGGCACGAGAAATAGAATCTGTCACCTGTTTGCGACCGATAACGGTTGACCTCAGTCTCGGGTGATGTGATGTAACGTATCCCAATCTCGGGTAGCATTCGGTATCGGTCACAAACAGGTGACAGATTCTATTAGTCTTGTCCTTTTTGGTAGTTTCTTTCGTTAACTGGTATAATGTCGTGTTCTTACTTGCATTGACTGTTTCACTCATTTTCCAAAATGTTCACATATTGCAAAATGTAACAGATATTTTTGTTAGGTATTCAGCAATTAACTACATTGATAAATTCGAAAAGTATTAGTTTTTGTCGAAAATTAACAGTTATCGACATTTATAAATCTTATAGCGAGTTCTTGAAGAGGAGTTATGTAAAGAGAATGGCGAAAAGGTTTATAGAGAATCTGATGAAAGAACATGTACTTAAAAGTTAAAAGTAATACAATTTCTTTGTAAAAAAGCAAGAACTACCGTCTGCACCGCCATTTTCTTATCTTTTGCCTTGTATAGTAATCTATCCTTTGCATAATGCCAAAAGGGTAACTGTACTTCGACAAACTGTTTGTTAGTCGCTTTACGATTTTGCCATAAAAAACTCTCAGACACCTTAACTACCAACCTTACATAGGAATTAGACAGATATAGTTCCGACACACAATATTATAACCTTTATGAAACATGCTCACTTCCAGTCAACTTCGTTCATTAGTTTTAAGAGCCAGAATTGTGTAATTAAGTTTTTAAAGTATTGCAATAATGACATGTTTCAAGGGAGTATATGTTACTTCAAATTATTTACACAGGTCTTATGGACCGAGAGTAATAAATTTCAGATATCAAAGCCGTTCCTATAAAAGTTAAAATGGTTCACGATTTTATGCAACCATCCTGAGAGGGACCCCGATGGCCGGGTGTTTAATGCTTTAGCCTCATAACTCAAGGCGTCTCATCGTTGTAAAGTTGACCCCGAACGACGTTTACTGGTTGATTCGGTAGCTTAAAAGTGGAGTAATTGGTCTGCGATGTTTTTTGCGACTTTGTGAGCGACTGTACTGGTGCTCTAAAAGTCGTTTTAGGTGCGTATAGTACAAAGCAGATCAGAACCACTTTAACACTCATGTATCACATTGAATGCTGTTATAATTTATCTGCGAGAATAATAAAAAAAAATGTCTTCAGAGTAGCTAAAAATGCTAATGTAAAACAACATTCAACCAAATATGCAACAATTAGTCGTTAAACTCGTTGTTACCAAATAAAAAGCTGAAAGAGATATTTTTGAATATTGTGGATTTAAGGTATAGGTCTATATTTTAAGCAAATGTAGGATAAAAGTTGAAAAATTACTATAGTTTTTCTATGACTCTTTTAACACAGACACACATTAATCGGTTTTTTATCTACCTTGGGAATACAATTGTCTGGACAAAATGTATCAATTAATGACTAAACACATTGGATATTGGTCACTTGAATGTATTTATCATAGCAATGTACTATAACCTATTTATACTGTAATTTAGTAAAAAATATTATATGTTCTTTATGAATTAAAACAATATGATACTTTCTAAACTAAACTTTATTATTATCAGTGATAGTGTTTCGAATTATATCCAATACACGATTGTTGCTAAGTACAAAATACAGCTGCAATATATTACAGTAAGTTAATTGAAAAAAAGGTAGTATGAAAATTTTATATAAAAACTAATTTAATAGTTAACATTTGCATTGTTTTTAATAGTTTTATATATCATGGACTGAATGAAAATTCAAATGAATTTCATTTTGCATTATCTAATACGCTATTGTTGCTAAGTTGCGATTACATTATAGCTTCAATTACAGTAAATTAATTGAAAAAAAGGCATGTTTTAAAATTTTATATAAAAACTAATTTAATAGTCAACATTTGCATTTTTAATCTGAGAGATTTTTTTCAAAAATTATACACCATGGACTGATAAAAAATGAAAATGAATTTCATTTTGCATTTCTGATCTTAATCTCTATTATATTTAAAAGCTGCAGTCGGTTACCAATCAACTAATTAAAGAAAGTGTTTACGACTTCCATTTCTAATCCCAATGAAAAGAATCGTAACAGCTGCATATTAGTTTGTTACATCATAAAGTTGTAAAAGGAAAGTTTCATTGCTGAAATGACATAATACCTTCCACCATATGTAATCTAACGGATTATATTACCGATCTATAGACATTTTAATTAAAAAGATTCGTGTATGCTCAGCAGCAATGGTTGAAATGTTTGTTTAACACCGCGGGTTAACCATTTCAGGTTTGATTACGGAATATCTTAAGCCGTAAATATCGAAACCATGACAACTTTACAAGAACAGCCATATATGTAAGATCGACAATTGTTTTTTTTTTAAAGTCGACAATTGACTCATTGGTTTATATGAAAAAAAGACATCACTATATTTTTTCGTATCAACACTGCAGACAAAAATAGAGGAAGTTATAAAATAAAAAGAAAGATAAGCTTCTGAAAAATTAGCTCAGCAAACATAATAAAAACTTTTCCATCTCCGGTTTGATTGGAAATGCTGATTTAGTTACTCATCATTAAGACCCCAAAACAACACAGCGTACTCTTCAAGTTAAGAACTGTATAATTTTATCTTATAATTATCGATGTTTCTAAAGGTTAAAAGCGAAACAAAAATGAAAATTCTGCAAAGTCAATATCCATTTCCAATTAAACGATTGAGCATATTTTTTATCTGTTTGTACCAAATGAGTTTTAACGTTGACTGAGAGGACTAAAGCGCGGGCTAACGGAAGTCAGTGCCTGTCACCACCTAGCCTAGGTTTGAATCCCGCTCAAACAATTTCTTGTGTAAAAGATTTTGTTAGTTCACCCAATTTTTTTATCGGTTACTTCGGTTTCTTTAGGCCTACCAGAACTGACCGACTCGATATAAGTGAAACAATTAACTGGAGCATATAACACAATTACTAAAACTCATTTACTTATTTTAAATGATTAAAGATAACATGAAATGATAAAGCTTGGTAAAGAAATGTATTTTTAAAATTTTTGATACTGTTAAAGAAAAGCTTAACGAGATTACTAATTTCGGTTGTAGCTATTCAGAACTACAAGCATTAAATCGTGGATTAAAAAAACATTTTAGTTATAGTTATATTCAGATTTTCAGGTTAATACTGGAAGAAAAACCAGAAAAAATTTTAAAAATGATGTGATAACAATACAGATGTTTGAAACATCTAATGCATCTGACAATTATCCTAAGCTAATGACGGAGAAAGAGTATTAAAATCGAGGTTAAATATAGAATTTATCAGTACTTCAACGTAGATAAACGTTTTAACAAGTTTAGAACAACTTGTATGTGATGGAATACAGCAATCTTGAGAACAGTTTTATCATTTTAAAAGAACTTTTAAGATCAATTGATGCGTGCGTGTGTGTGTTTGTGTTTGTGTGGGTGTGTTTGTGTGTGTTTTGGTTGCTTCGTGTCTTACAAAGTTTTGCTTTTTATGGGATAATCTTACTTAATGATACTAATCGATTTGTTTGGAGGCACGGTTTTCTAAGCTCTTTTTCTAAATCTTATCTTTCTTGTTCTTACCATGTTTCCTGTACGACATATTTAAATCACGCAAAATAGAAAAGTAGTGAGCCTTTTAAAACGAATAGGTTTTTAAAAGCACTACTGTGTTATCCAATTTAATTTAATTTAAAACGTGTATAAAATATTCGATCTAGAAAATAAATTGATCTTTCGTTAATGAAGTTAAATCTGACAGTGCTGATAGACACACATCACACAATTTTAATAGCAGAGAAACTAATTGCATAACGTATACTTATTACCATTTCATTCAAAGTTTGTTTAGAGAATATGAAAATATGATTGAAATGCCTGACATATTTTCAGATAATGCTGACAAAGTTCTCAGTCAAAGAGAAAAAACGTTTATAGGCCCCAGTTTTACAATCATTCACTCAGCTGAGTGTACACTCAACTCAAATATTCCAATTTTTCTCCCATCAATATTTTTTGAAAAAAATGAAAATTTTGTTCGACAATGTTTTGTTTTGTTTAACAAACTTACACTAAACAATTAAAATGCAACATTAGATATTCAATTTTAACTGTGTAAAGCCTTAGATATTGACATTAAAATATTCCCAAATTTGAGTTGAGTGTACGCTCAGCTGAGTGAATCATCGTGAAACTGGGCCCAGATGAATATCTTTGAGCTTGGCAAGATTCAATGTAACAAATAAAAATCAGGAAGCAACAAACACAAGAACCAAGTGAACTAAACAATATAAACCACAATTAAAGACAGGATTTAATTATGGTACGGTATCAATTGGAAAAGTTAAAATACAATTAGAAGGTCTTTATCGTACCCAGTGCTTTACAGGCTGTTGAATGAATACAAATGCATATACAGAATTCATTTTGATTTATTTTTTCTGATTCTATATTTTTATATAAAGATGTAAATGTAGAATATTCTTTTCGCTTGTTGTGAACTGCATTTCGGGTGTATTTGCGGATTTCAAGATTTATAAAGTAATGGAAAAAGTTGACATTTTCAATCAAACATACGATAATATACTATATGGAGTTTTATTTAAAGTTTTTTTTTCAGATCTTTTTATTATATAACCTGTTGATGTTAACAGAAACAAATAAACCAATAACTTGGTTGATGAAAACAAATATATTTCAATCCTGTAAAAGTATGTTTTGATGTAGTGTCTTCCAGGATAATAGCCAAAAAACTATATTTTACTTTTAACTAGGTTAATTAAATAAATATAATGCAAAGCCAAACTCTGGATAAGCTAAGGAAAAACTTAAATAATTTGTATTTCCCATAACCCAAATCATTAAATTTTTGATAGTGATAAAAATATATTGCACATGAACATTGTTGTGTCTATGGATACAAACAATTTTCTTTGTATTTACGTTGTATCTAAATTTGTAACCTTTGTTTAAGAAAAGTTTTTGCGGCTGAAATTTGTGTCGCCCGAATATTACCATGTAGGTAACTATTACCAAGCAGATGTTATTGGTATACCTCGTATTGGTATTTGTATAGCATCTGCTTGTTAGGAGTGGCTGTAACTTTTGATCCAGAAGTCAATCTGGTTCTAATGAAGTATAAAAAGTCGAAAACATGCCAATAAGTTTTCCAGCACGAATTACTGTAAGTAAAGATAATTATACACGTTAATCACTTATGTTATTAGACGGGAACATCGTCACTGGATTTTAAAATATACTGATTGATCAAAAGATATTAGCCGTATTATCGCTGCCATCGTTAAACACGAAACAATTAGTGATCGTATTCCAAATGGAAGCTCCATATTTACAGCTTAGGCTAGAGCAATCATACTTAATTTACAATATGTTTTAAAATCGCCTCATAACAATTTTATTATATGTTCTGACTCTTTATCTGTCCTTCGAGCAATAAAGAGCGGAAAATCAGATCACCCTCTAATTCGTGAAATTCTGGAACTGCATATATCTACTACACAGGGAGTTTCAGATTGTAATAAAATCTGAATAAATTTTAATAAAATAATTCATTTTTGTTGGTTACCTAGCCACGTAGGTATTACAGGTAACGAAAAAAGCATATTCAGCTGCAAAGCACCATTATCTAAAACAATGGCTGCTTGTTCTATCACTTATACAGATTTACAACCATTGATAAACAGTTATATCCATTATCAATGGTCAAATTATTTTAATAGCCAAGAACACGATAAGCTTCATTCATTTCAGCCCTGTCTGGGATTTACACCTTTATCCCAGTACAGAATGTGTGACGGCATCTTTCCTTGGCGCTGTAGAATCGGCCACAGTCATTTCACTCGCTCTTTTATTTTGAAAGGAGAACAACCTCCCTAGTGTGTCTCTTGCAAAAGTCAAATTTTGCTCGATGGTTTTGACTTTGGACCTATGAGGGATATTTTGTATTCAGCATCATCGATGCAAGGTCTTTTGACAAATGTTAGTGGACATAAATGTAAAAGCGGAGGAATTAGCTCAAATTTAAACTTTTGAAATAAACATGAAAACTAAATTAAATATGACGAAATTTATTCTTTGTCGGAATTGTGACCTGGACTATCCAACGGCCACTTCCAGACTGACGCTAAAAACAATACAACAAACAAACAACGCCATCGGATAATACCTGGTGGTCAAGGTAACAATTATGTTAATGCACTATAAATCTATTAAGCAATTAATGTCATATTTTTCCGGAATGTTCAATACAAAGAAAGTTACTGTCTGAATGGCCGCCTTCAGGTAAAATAATCTCAATCGGGATTAAATAATTAAGCCTTTACCTGTATGAAAAACAATACTGTCCGAATAAAAGAATAATAGATCGCAAATAAAGTTTAGAAATTTCGTCTATTAAAAAAGATACTGTCAATAAAATTTAGAAAATTTTGCGCTGTCACATAAACTTGTTAACTTTATACAGTAAATAAACTTAATGTGAAATTTAATCGTTTTATTATGTTTTTTCCCACTGTTTTATAAATATCTTGTCCATAATATAACTGGTTTGTTTTCATCTTTTTGTAATTTTATACTAATGAATTTTACATTTGTTTAGATTTTTATTGATACTTTTGTACCTTTTACATTTTCCTAGCCGTAAATAACTGCAAAATTGCAGTTCACTCACTGAACTAAGTAACTTTTGACTAATTTTGCTATTGTTGGGCCTGGCTATAAACACATACAAATTGTTGATAGCCCAGAATATAAAAAACAGATTGATCTGGTTGCACTTACTATTTTATTTCATATGCTTTCAGTTTAAACTTCTATCATGGCTATTTTATTCGAAAATAAATTTAAAAAAAATATGTATTATAAGCCATAAGATGACTAACGCTAATAAAAGCTCTTTTTTAATATTGGCGGCACAATGGTTTTTACGGTCTTAAAAATTGCTCATGGGTAAAATGTGTTAAAGACATATATGCATCTGTTGTTTCAAATTATCTTAAGCTTCTATCAATTTATCTACATAACATTCACTTTTTGTATTACCGTCTGATCGAATTTCGCCATATAAATTTCTTTTTAAGAGCTGAGATATTGATAATTTAATGATCCATATGAGTGAAGATTCCATTACAACATTCCATAGCGCAATAGGTTTAAATATTGAAATGAACATGTTTAAAATTTTCGCTAGGAAATTTGAAATTGGAAAGATTTTTTTGACTTACATTGAATTAACCACTGCTATGAATTTTGAAATGCAAATAAGGCCCTTATTAAATTTTCAAATGTCGATATTTATGACTAAGTGGCTATAAAAAAGGCACTTTGGCATTAAAACCATAAAATTCAACATATGGACCAAAATTCACGATTCGAGCATCGTTTTGACCAAACATGCAGCTCTTTTGTCCTGGTATAGGATTAAACACACACACACACTCACACACACACACACACACACACACACACACACACACACACACTTATATCAAAACTTGTTTGAAATTAATTTTCGCAACATCTAGGCTAATATGTAATAACAAAATTATGTATCTTCTGATACTATTTTAGCAAAAACATATTTATATAACTACTGATCACGAAAAAAATGAGTCGTATAAAAACCGTATGTACTGACTGCTAATGCGTATTTAACTCAGTGTGATATCAAATCAATTGATATGAAATAACAAAATTTCAGATTTAACAAGAAACATTGTAGATTAATTTGAAACATTACTGCATAATTAAAACATTTTGGGTATTTTAGATTCATTATTATAAGGCAAGGTGACATTAATTTTTTTATTGCAATATTATTTATGATCTTTGTTCATCAATAAACAGATTAATTTATAAAATAAATATTTTTTTAATTTCCTGTTTAGAATAGGAACTCAATCAGTTGTGTAAACCTATTTTACTTGTAAATATCATCTTTATCATGATATATCAGGATTTTATCATTTGAATGATTTTGATGTGAATGTAAATACATGATACGTGATACTATATTAGAGCAAGTCAGAAATATTTCAAATCATTTATATGTACAGAGATGCAAATAGCATACGTTCATATACTTCCGTGATATGCCACTATACATTAAATAAACTGCTGGTTCTGTTGCCAAAATCAACTAAACACAAATTTTGTATAAATAACAAGATCATTAAGACGTCATATATATTTGAATGATAAAATAGTTTCTCTATTAGGATAAGTTTTAAAAATATTAATATAATTGTACGTTATCAAAACTTATTTGCATTGGCTAGTTGTTTACACAGAAGAATACACATGTGAAATAAATAACGGTTTAAACACACACACACACACACACACACACACACACACACACACAGAGTAAATCCGAGTCATAATGGCCATAATATTTTCTAATGGTACTATTCGCAAATTCAAAAATTAAATTTTGTACGATATTCTTCAAGAGCCTAGCCTTTTGATTTAAATTTCGAGATTGTGTCAAATGTGCGATCTACATGTGATTTGTACTCTGTCGTTGCCTGCAAATAAAAATAAATTTGAAAACAGCATTAGTAATAGTAATACAAATTACTGGCTTTGTTTAAATGCCTGACAGATAAGCATTTATTTACGACATTTATTGATGATAGAAACGCAGCTGAATTACATGTTTTTTGGCAAGACAAATCGGGTGTTAGTATAGAACAAGCAATACCATTATTTATCTGAACAATCATAAACAACGCATGCCAAATCTTCTTGATATATATGGCTGGTTTATTCAGTTTTATGAGTTTAAAGTGCTAAATTTGTTCCACTAAATGCCGTTAAATGCATTTGAATGATCTTGTTTCATTTATCCCAGATGTGATTATTACAGGAATTAATTTAATTGTATCTGTTCTTTGATTAAATGAAATGGAACTTCATAATCGTAGATAAAATCAAAAAGTTTTTCAAAGTGTATTAAAAAAATGTATTTAAAAAAAACCTCTCATAAGCTGACTAGTTTTTAATTAACATCTGTAGAAATTTTAAAGAATTCTACAATGCATCTTTGTCTTGGCAGGAATATAACTTATACGAGTGCAATGTCTTGTGTACATTGTTGAAATATTTGTGTTCAACACAAAGTTAAATATATTTAAGCCCAATTTTTATCCATAAAATGTTAAATGTTATGTTTCATTGGATTTAAGTCAATAACTGATTCTGTTTCCAGAAATCGCAAAAATCAGTTCAACCATAAAGTATAAGGCCGTAAACAAACATTGTTCGTTCAAGAAAATTAGACATTTCATCATAGAGTTAACGGGTTGTGGGATAAGTTGTTTTGATGCTGCCTCTGACTGACGGTCTCGATTTGGTGTTGTGAATGATTTGATGTTTATTTCATTTTGTTGACAGTATTTCCTCGTACAGCTCCGTTGATTATCAAACTATTCAGAACAGAATAAACTTGTTTCTTCATATAAATTGACATTTTTGTTTTATTTGACAAGAACTCGGAAACCAATCTCCTTTTACGATAATGTCGATATCAGGTTCACTTTTTATAGGGTAAGCATTATTTAAGTTCTTTTTAATTTATACATTTTAATATAATATGGATTGCTTGATCCCAACATGTTTTAACGGTGAAACCTTATGACTTTAATCGACCACACTATTAATATTTGGTCTTTACACCAAAGTGGGCAATGATTATTTGTTGACAAAGCTTTACTACTTCATTAAAATTACTTGATTAACTAGATAGCAGTGACCTAAAACTTATAACCGGCCTTAAAAAATGGGTTTATTCTTACCGTTAATTTGATTAACTCATAAATCATAGGACCGTTTTGTCTTATTTTGTCTAGGACATATTCTAGAGTAACAATTTTTCTCAAGATCGGTGTTTTTTCTTCGGACGCTCCACCTTCTATGAGCTGAATCGTCTCGATTTTTTAAAAAATCTTTTCTTGACTCAACTCCTTCAATGATATTAAGGGCCTCGGTGGCCGAGTGGTCTAAAGCGCGCGCTTACGGATCACAGTGCCTCTCACCGCCTGGGTTCGAATCCAACTCGGAACAGTGTGAGAAAGTTTGTCAGTTCGCTTGCCGAAGGTCGGTGGTTTTCTCCGGGCACTCCGGTTACCTCCACCATCCCAGAACTGACCGCCTCGAAATAAGTGAAAGATTCTTGACTGGGGCGTAAAATACAATTACTCAACTCAACTCCTTCAATGATATTAATGTCAAGCCCTAACAAGTCGACACAACAATTTATTTTATTAATGTTCAAAGATAAAATTTATAAACAATAATGTAAAACGAATAACAACAATTTGTTGTTAAAATGCGTTCTAAATGGCCCTTTGTGTTTTTTTTCAGAAACGTCAAACTTCAACAAGAACTGAACCAAGATAAGGGTAATAATTTGTCTAAACAGTAAAACATAAGATTTTGATTCGACGTTGACCCTTTCGTTTTTGAAAATACCAAAATGATAATTGCTGGATTTATAAAATTCACTTATAACTGTTTGCTACACATAGCATTCTAAAGATTGATAATCTTTAATTAAAAACATTTCAATTATATTTGACTCTATATAATATTTGTCTGGCCAAACAGATGAAGAAAATTACTAATATTATTAAATTACTTCCAGAATTGTTACAATACATAATGCAACGTTTTACAACCATATACATGCATGTAATTCGATTAACGTCACTTGTCTAGATGCTATAGTTGTTGTTAAATCTATTATATGATTGCCTCCAACAAAAATAATGCACATTCAACTGCAATTTGTTATTATATTCCAATTAAGGTTAATCGGCATGTGGTAGAGTTGTATGTTTCACATTTGTAGCCAGACAGTTTTCATACCAAAGTAGGCCAAAGAGAAGTATCTGGCAATTACACAAATTGTAAATCAAATCCTTTAGACGCCAATTTTCTTTCGTATACCTATTCATTTGCATTTATAGTATTATTTTAGTTAGTCTAAAACTGTCGTGCATTGTAACTTGATTACTAAATTGATTGGTAAATGACAAAAGCTTCAAACCAAAAAGAACAAAGTATACAGTTGTATATTCCTGGAAACCAATCCATTTTACGAAAATAGTTTTGAGGGCTTATCAGTTATATTGTATTAATTACAAATAATCATCTTGTCAAAGGAAACCTAAACGTTGCATTATTATTATCAATTTACAAGTTAACTGCTTTGTTGTAATTTAATCGATGGGAGATTATTGATAGATTGTTCAAATAACAATATCCGTATAATTTCCGTTCCTTTACTTATAGGAAATATAGCGAGTTATATTGTTTTCTTTATGATATCAATTGTTCACCTGGTTATGTGTTTTGTTTGAACAAGATTTCTGTTCGGGATCGAGGTTGTAAAATTTTTTGGACCAGTTTTAATCCGAAATGGCTAAAACCGATCAAAAATAACTGAAAGCAACTTTATTTATTTTCAGGTGTCTGTCTGTAACACACACACACACACACACACACACACACACACACACTTCAATTGATTACCTGGACTTGTTTCAATAAGTGCATTGTCAAGATTTTACTTCTCTTAAGTATTTAAACAATATTTTTTAATTTTACAAATAAAACCACTTGTAGTTTATTAAGACATTATGATACGTTTTACAATATTTCTTTAGACAGTCTAATTTTTTTTAAATTGTGAAATTATTGCAGACCAATACTATGGATGAAATAAAATTTTAATACACTTATGTGAACAGATGGTGCTCGAGAGAAAAAATCATTGGTCCTTTTGATTTGAAATCAAACAACAGCATGTGTGGAACAAAACATGCAACTACAATAAAAAAATAATAATAAAAATAAATCTTTAGTATCAGCTTAGAATACATGTGCGCTGAAGAAGTATTTTCATTAGGAACGGAATCACATACGTTGACATTTATCTATAAAACGTTTTGTGCGAATTTGCTGCGTAATCGTTTTCTTTATCATTCTGCTCAAATAAAGATATATTGCTTAGGTAGAACTCAAACGAATAAATACATTACCAATGTTTTTATCAAGTTTTTATATTATATTCCGTTGTATGGTATTTTTGGGTGTTTTTTGTTTTTTGTTTTGTTTTTGTTTTTTTTTTTTTTTGTTTGGTTGGCCTATAGTCGAGGTCATATTTATCTAGCTTCAAACGTCAAAATATAACATTCATTATATGAAATTAAGTGATTAATATAAATTGCCTTTATGTGAAAACTTGTAACTGACACGACACGAAGAAAGAACGAACCTTTAAGATAAAAGTTACATAATCTTAGGACTAAATATGATTTAGAGTTATTGATAAGGACCACACAGAACACATGATATAGCTTATCTCCGTGTAATATGATGTATGAAATACCAAGTGTTTCCGATTACTTCAACAATCAATATAACACCGGGTTTCTGTAATAATTCTTAGCCTTATTGAACGGTGTGTAGGTTTCTTTTTTTTTTGTTCTGCATGGTCTACGGAATTTATGTTATAAATTTCAGCGTCAATTTTGTTTAAAAAATTAATTTTGGTAACATTTAATTGCATAAAATTACAATTTAGAATTTAATTAAGGAATAACAATCTTGTTATTATTGGTGCATAAAAATAAAAACGTCAATTCAATGCGAGTTTGAAAGACGACACCGGTGATTATTAGATGTTTTCTTTTTCATTTCACGAATCCGCTCCGGTCGGGTCGATATGTTATGTGTATTGTACGATATCTCAAAAGCATTTGATTTAAATAAACATTACATCACTTTGAAGTATTCTCTTCGGTTTAAAAAACATAATTTTAATTTCTTAATCTATTTCTGAAATGCGTGACGGCACGCTTATTTAGATACACCTCTGAAGCACTGATGGTTGATCTAAGGACTTGTCGGGACTTGTAACGACGACCAAATGAATACTTTTAGGTTTTGAGAATAGGAAGTAGCATGGGGCTAGATCTGAAAAAGTATGATTAGTGGGGCAAGATGGTAACTTTCTCCGACTTCCAAAATTGCTTAACAAGCTCAGATGTATGTGATGGAGCATTATCATAAAGAAGACGAACATGCCTAAATCCTGACATAAAGCGTCGTTTAAGATAAGATTTCTTGAGCTTTTTTAGTATAACATCTCGGTAATACCGACCTGTAACACTTTTGCCCTTCGACACCTAAATTTATACAGCTATATTATCACACTAGAAGAATATGCAATAAAGAACCTTTGTGCTTATGCTTCTTTTGGCAACTACAAGCCTTCTTCCATGTTTAGTTTACCATATTTTGTTTGCACCTACTGGTTCAAAAAAGTGAAGCCATATTTCGTCACCAACAACGTTTGCAAATTGTCCGATTGGATTTTGGAAACATTTTGAGCAATTACTTAGCGGTTTCTAATCATACTCGTTTTTGCCATCTGTCTTTAAATGTGCGATCTATATGGCACAAAATTTGTACTTTTAAAATCGCTTCAAAATGAAACGAACCCGCGATAGCGATATGTCAGCAGCTTTGGCATTATCAAGAATTGTATATCTGCCATCACTTTTAATTATTTCCCTTACTTTAGAACATTTTCCTTGCCTGTTACAGTCACAGGTTGGCCAGATTTATCTGCACCTTTGAGGGACTCTGTGCCAGTCAGAAATTTCTTTCTTCATCTACGAACTGTCACATATATTTGCTTGTACAAAACAGATGATAGTACACACTCTAACATTTAACGGATACAGAAATTCTTTGGAATGATTCTTAGAAATTAAAAGACTTGCTCTCGGTGCAAAAAACTGAAAAGCTTTTGATGCGACGATAAAAAATATTGCAAAAACCAACAAAACAACTTTCTAAAATTGAGACTAATATGTTTTTGCCTTGTATTGTTTTATCTTGTTTGGTTGTTTTGATAATTAATTTGTATTGTGACACTTCCTTATGCGTTGGTTGTTGTCATGGTTATGTTATTTAGTTACGCATCCTTGTAATTGATTATAGTGGATATTCAAAATATAACTACACATAATTCTATTGTCATTTGCAAGAACTTAGTATTTTAGTTAACAACTTGACAACAGTTTTTAGTACAATATATATGTACTATGTACTTTTAAAGTATTGATTTATAGACTTATTTTTCCTCATATATCTTAGAATCATGAAGGTGTGTGGTATAACACATAATTTAAACAATGTTAAATTGTAATGATTTATCCGCTCCAGTAGACAAAACATATGTTGTTCTGTTTCCTTTTTCGCTTTATTAGAGAAATGTTGATTACCTTTCAGTTAAGAATGTTATAATTCAATGGATTAAGGAACAAAGCGGAACCGTTTTAATTGAAAAGGAACTTCCGGAAAAAAAACACATTTAACTATGACGTCAGAGCTAATTCATATTAATCTTGATTCCTAAAAATTTAATTTATTGTTTTGACTAAATGTATACTATTTCCACACAAAAATGTATTTCTATAGTTTAAAAGTTTAAATTAGTAAAACACCGATTTCTAGTGTGTTCATGCATTTAGATGCAAAATGCGTGAATTAAAACCAGTCATATGTCTTCGAAACAATCGTCTTGCACTTGTGATTACTTCTAAAAACTACGAAAATGTTTGCGATATGCAGTGGTAATAATGTCGCACGCAAACTAACAGACGGACAAGTGAAGAAAAGTTACGAGTTTATAATCACTGTCTGTATAAACCTCTTTTCTTCATTAAAAGACTATCAAAAGATTTGCAATGGCATGATGATGCTTATATTGACGTCGGTGGTGTAATTTGGTATGACGTCAATAACTTTTCTGGAACTTGATATAAATTTAGATTTAGGGGCGATATGAAAAAAAATGACAATGACATAAAAATAAATGCATTAAAATGAGCTTATGTACTATATAATACATTTTTACGTTACTTGTCCTAGTAATTGTTATTTAATATGCTATGATAAGTAAAACATTTCACTTTTTAATCTGTTGGCTGAAAACACGTTTAAATACTGGTAAATGAGGTATCATATTGTATTATCTATATATAATGAGGTCTTTGCGTCGTTTACACCTTACTATACTAATAAAATTTATCAGATGTCACAAAATACCTAAAACTCAACATTCAATATTTGGATTGTTTGGAATACATCTCGTCAACAAGTTGAAATCGCTTATTCATATTTCATGGAGATATTAGCAAATTTTTCATATGCCGTGTCTAATGCATTATTATAATCATTTTTTTAAAATAAAAATCTGTATAGGTAGAAGTGCTGTCAATATCTTATACGAATGAATCTACAAGTCATATCTGATAATTTTCGTTGTTTAGCTGTTTCATGTTTATTTGTCAAAACATTAAGTGCAGTTGAATATTATCTGTAATTGAGGTTGTAAGATAAAAGTTTTACTCTTTATTTGGTTTAGGGTTATCATAGACGACAATTATGTTGTTATGAAAATTTGTTGCTTTTTAGTGCGAAATGAGCCATGAGAAATCCATACAGTTATTCACAAAAATAAACCTGACGAGTCGAAGACAAGTAATCACTTCTGCCATTTTCTAAATTCTTTTTGAAATCTCTTTATACCAATTACATAAACCGGTTATAAAAGACTGTTACCAGAATGCCGGAGATTAACATGCTTCGTTGTTGACGTTATGGATTCGTGTGCAGCGTTTTTGAAACAAAAATGATGCGCGCCTAATCTAGGAGAGAAAGGCTAGACATATAAAAAAATTATTAAATGTTTCTTCATGTAAAATTCAACTAAAATATATTAGGGATATACCGTAATTCTCTATCGGCGCTTGCGTATTCTACTTCAGGTACTGCATACGCGGACGGGTAGCACTTAGAAGATATATGAGGTTTAAAAATGTATTGTTCTACACCATTGTATAAGTAAATAAGTTGAAACTTAAAATTATATACTAAATATGTGATATTTCTCATGTCAAATGTTAAATTATGCTTTTACAGTTTCACCAGTTATCAAAAACGCTTTTCCTATTTTTTAAATTTGTATGTTCATTCATACGAATTTAAAATGGCTTTTCTTCTTTTAATGACAAATATGACACATAAAAAAGTAAAATATATGTGAAATGAGTGAAAAATGTCGATATTTATTAAACTTGGAAAAGAGTTGAGTAGCTTAATTGTGTTCGCCACTCCTGGTTTTAAGATTCAAATTCTACTTGTATAATTTAATGGGAAATGCTTGTGAAATATTTGGGCAGAAGATGGTAAGTTGGGTAGGTAGAATGATGTTTTAACGTCAAATCAGCATTTTAGGTTTTTCTTTCAAAAAGCAAACTTATTCAACCTGGGGATGGAACTAAAACAAGTCCGTGTATCAATTCCAGTCACGGTGGGTTCACTATACGCGCCCTAAAAATCCTTATGTATGTGTGAGATGTGCGAGTGTTTTGTACAAGACTTTAACGTGCTAGTCAACAAGAGTCGGCACTGCGTAGACTTTAACGTGCTAGTCAACAAGAGTCGGCACTGCGTAGACTTTAACGTGCTAGTCAACAAGAGTCGGCACTGCGTAGACTTTAACGTGCTAGTCAACAAGAGTCGGCACTGCGTAGACTTTAACGTGCTAATCAACAAGAGTCGGCACTGCGTAGACTTTAACGTGCTAGTCAACAAGAGTCGGCGCTGCGTAGACTTTAACGTGCTAGTCAACAAGAGTCGGCTCTACGCAGACCACTCTCCAGTCACATTATCCCGAAACCGATTGAAATAGTCGATACGCAGTCCTCTTAATGCCAAGCGGCTGGCGCGGCAGCAATACCTTTTAATCAAATTCAAAGTCGTATGACCTAGCCAGGGAAGGAACTCACAACCTTCCATTCTCAAGGTTGACGCTTTATCCACCGAGGCGGTTAATCAATTTGTCGTTTTACCTGCAGTTTAATAGAACAGAACTGGGAATATTTTCGGACTTTTTTAAACGTTTTATTTTACTTGGAATAATTACACTTAGGAAATGTTTTTTTTTTTTTTTTTTTTTTTTTTTTTTTTTTTTTTTTTTTTTTTTTTTTTTTTTTAGGGGGGGGGGGGAATTTAAGGAATTTTAATCACTTAGAATTCACTGAGTCTCAAAAAAAAACCCAAATAAAGTCAGGGTTGTCAGCTTTTTTGGAGCACTTTTTAGACGTGGAATTTCCTTATAGAGCATTTTTCAAAACGCTTTATTAGCTTTCTTTAATGTCAGAAACGGTTAAGAGATTTACATAGTGAGTCTAACAAATTTAATAAACGAGAAAGCTTTCCAATGTTATCTTAGTGATACCCTTTGTATATTGAAATTCTGTTCAATAACAAATTAAAACTTTGTGTATCAATATCACTTAGTGGTTTAAACACGATGTGTCAAATATGGATGATGTCATAAATCATTCCCTAGATTTCAAAGATGAACGTCATATTCTCATTATATTTCAGATATTCATTTTGAAGGAAATTGAATACCATATAATGTAGCTATAACCAAATTCGTTTTCTTTATTTTAAACAGAAAGAAAGAATGGCAGTCGTCGTTATAATTTCCTTCCCATCCTGTTGAGATAATTGTTATTAAATTATTATGGAACATAAAATAGATGTGTTATGAAGAAAAGCCTATTATTTTAAAGTTTTACTCCTGTGTTGACGTTTTAATGCAATAAAAGCTTGTTTTTTTTTTCGGCTGCCTTATTAATACATAGAAGGATTCCATATCATTACTAAGCAGAAGTAATTACATATTATCAAACAAATACGTCATTCATTTTGTATGACTTAGCTTATTAATAATTTTACTACTATATTAAGAAAAATTTCTATATTTATTTATAGCAGCGAATTTCCATAATTCATACACGTAGGAATGTTGTATTAAAGATTTTCTGTGAAGTCTCAAAAAGATGAGTCATGATCACTTTTAGTGAATTCAATACGAATAAGTTGAGAACTGACGCGAACTACTGTACCTCTAATAAGTAACTGTTCACTTCCACAACTTATACTGAGCCGACCAACAATACGCATTTTAAAAACTATTATAAACTGCCATAACAATAAAATGTATTCTGTAGTCTTTATCATAAAAAAAAATTCAGAAATGTGCATATACAGCACAGCAAAATTTATAGGCATTTTGTAAAATATAAAATATGATTAATAACGTAATAGGTGACTGGTTAAAGGTTTGAAACAAGCCTAGTACCACGAAAACAATTATCATTGCATAAAACACGCGGATAAGTTATTAGGTACGACTTGCTGAAGGAATAAAACCCGATCAATGTTCAGTTATGTAATTATTTCTTAAGAATCTTATCTGTTTTAATCAGATAGAGCACTAATTATAACTATAAACTTTAATTATCTTAGCTTTAAAGATCGAAGGATTTGCTTCAAGATAGAGTAAATAAATAGTTTCAAAATTCGTTTATCAGCTTATCTGTAAATGGCGATATACAATCCGATATAGCGAATTTATTTCTGCAGTCAAATGAACGGCTAAAGAAAAATTATGTCACATATTTTCTTAAGTATTCAATTGATAAGCCACAGCAAATTCACTATTTACTGTCAAGCTTCGAAAAATGCAGAGGTTGATTGGTTAAATTTGGTTTTAAGTCATATAACAGTTATTTTACTATTGCGATTGAGCAATTTTGCCATAATCTCAAAGATTAATTAAAATTTGAATTTATGTTTTGCGTGAGCTTTGATCAAGAATGTACAACAATATATTTTCATTTGCCTTGTGAAATTCCCATAGCTGCAAGCTTGAGAGCCGTTGCCTTCATTACTGACAATGAACGCCAACAATTTTGTCACTCCGTGTATGAATACATATAAAATGCAATATACAACCCGGAACTACATTACCTAGGTAAACAAACATGACTATCAAGTCACTTTTGTTTATATTCGAGACAAGCTTAAAAAACGCATCTACAGTACGAAATTTTACAAAGTAAAATCAAAGAAATTTATCAAATAATATTTTGATAACATAAATAGGCACCTGGCTGATATTCATCGTAATATTGACATTGTGAGAGACAGAGTGGTGTTTTTGATGGCCTGTTGAAGGAACAGACAACAACAGATCAGTCAAAACCATCAAACCACAAAAACAATCGGATCTTTAAAAAATTCTTCCTACCTTGACAAAGCTGCAACATCCCCTATTAATTTGAGACAATGTGTAATGGTACAACTTGTCAATCAAATGTTATTTAAATTTCAATTGGAATTAGATTCAAGCATGTATGCCACATTCAGTGAAAATTGTCCGTTTTACATTCTGTGTTTGTTGATCGGAAAAACTGAAAATCAGCTACATGCTTTTAATCAATTTACTTAGGATACAATAGTAACTCCTCAAAACTATAATACATGGAAAACTCCTTGCTAAACTTAAAACGATCATTTTCTAAACTTTGAGAGATATTTGTACCACATCAGGCGTAAAGAATAAGTATACTTCTCACTGCTTTGCTGTCTATATTTGAATGATACCGACTATGAAGCTCGGCACATAATTTTAGAGTGAATCTCAACCTTACAATGTCGACATTCCATAAAAAATCTCTCGGTAAATCCCTGTTTACTCACATATCACAGATTCGAAACCCACATGCTTGGCCATTAAAAATTATCCCTCTGTTACAGTCCCCCCCTTCCCGTTTCAGTTTCACAAATTTCACTTCCAATATATAGCCGGCAATCTTTTACTCCAAACTTCTTTTCAAATTGAAATGGGGCCACACAGGTGCCCCTGATTTTCGACGGAATATAGTCCACAAATAACAACACATTTATCGTTGATATACAATTTTTATAGATATTATTTTATATCCAATATTCTCAAAAATTTATCATGTGAATGAAAAATCGAGAAAATTCCACCAAAATAATAATTTTTCAAACCAAAACTCCCCGTTGTTACCCCACATTAAAAATATTGCTGATTAATAATGTATCGTTCTCGGTCTTAACTTCAGCTTTTGCGTCTACTGGACTCCCCAGATGTGCATGTGTTATAGATGGGAATTTTTTATTCTTAAAATTAATAAATAATGTTTTTTAAAAAATATTTAACGAAAATATAACGATTAACGCGCGTTATTCCGTTTGCTTGCAAAGTTGTTGCCTTCATGCTGACAATGAACACCATTTTAAAACAATTTAATTGTTAAATGATAACAATATAAAAAGATGCCTTCAATTTTTGTGACACTACTCAGTATATATTAACTGTATTCCGAAATTACTTTCAAAGTACGTTCTAAATTTCTGGGTTTATAGAGTTGGTTCTAATTTGCTGTATAAGTATACATTCTTAGCTTTATAAACCACTGCGGTAGCTCAGTTGGTAGAGTGTTCGCTCAGTAAGTGGGAGGCCGTAGGTTCGAACCCCGACCGGTTCTGGCCCAAGACTTGAAATTGGTAAGTGACTGTTCTTTCGCCAAACATTCGGCATAACGAAATGAAAGTCACGGTTCTTTCGGATGGGAACCTAAAATAAACAAAGTCCCGTGTTACCCTAGGCGTGGCACGTTTAAGAACCCGCTGTATCATGAATGCCATCAGCGCAACGTACAGGCAAAATCTCTGCACTTTCGCCTATAGCTGTCAAAGTCTCGATATTAGTGAAATATGCTTGAATGGGACGTTAATCACCATTACTCAACTAAACTCTTAGCTTTATAATGCATTTGCTATGAATATACCTAGGAGCTTTGTTGTTTATCTTAAATTGAAACCTTTGTTTTTAATTGTAAATCTATATTGAAAACCACCATTGTCAACTTATGAATGCTTATTCAGAAAAGATTTAAATTATTTAAGTTTTCGCTTTAACTTGGTCAATAAAGGTCCTAAGGGGCAATCTATTAAAAACTCACGACACGGAATTGGGTCATCTTTTATTTAAAAAAGGAAAATAATGATAATAATAAAATAATAATAATAATAACAATAATAATAAATAAAAAATAATTTAGAAGAAACTCAATTTCAAAATGCTTGAGGTAAGAACATTATGGCCTTTGGAGGTTTTAATATGATTGGCTAAGCACCCCGATAAACAACGGCAACTTCATGTAATATGAAGTTATATAAATATAAACACATGCAATTACTGACTGTTGTTTAGTTATTACTTAATATAATGCTCTGGTAATTAAAATCTCGGGATTTATATAAACAAAATAAATAATATTTGATAAATTAATACCGTAAATTTCTTAACTTAGGATAAGAGGATTTGTGAAGAATAATTACGCCATGTAGTATTCCAATTATAACTGGTTTTAAGCAATGATAGTATGTAAGTGTATGGAATTAAGAAACTGAATTGAATCAAAGAATATTCAATTTCCGCTAATGGACAAAGACACGCAACGTTAAGAATACCCCGTGATTATTGAAGACAACCTACGACATGAGTGTGCCCGAGTAATTATAACTGGAGGCCACGCTTTATTTCCTAATTTTGAATCCGAAACATTATTGTATTTAATACTTTACTAATAACATTTTGTAGGTTTTGATCGAAAATAGAATAATTCGGTTGAATTATATTGCAATTGAATTTATATAAGATAGGAGAATTTATAAATATTTTAAGCTGCATTAAGTTTTCCAAGAAGAAAAATTAAAACGGTGCTGATCTAATTAATGATTTTCCTAATGAACAATGTTACATTTGGTTCAACGATAAAAGGTCGAATAAATACAGAAAAAAACAATAATTTCGCAGCGAGATGTAGCATGTGGGACATGGTTACGTCATAAAAAACCGGGTCATTTAAACACAACTACACACCGGTGAAATACGATAAATTAAATATAGAACTTCATTGAATTTGTCATATGGCCTTAGTAAGGGATACACAAAACCATTGCGTTTCACTTTCGATTTATTAGAGTTTCCGTACATCTGTGCGCATGCTCCCGGCTCATAATAATCATCGTTAAACATTGACCAACCGGTTAGAGGATTCCGTTTATTTATAGCTAAAAGGAATGAAATTTTAGAAAATAAATCTCACGGATCGTGATTAGAAGTTATCTATTTTTTAAAAAAATATAGTTTTTGAAAATCAAAAAAAAAAAAAAAAAAAAAAAAAAAAAAAAAAAAAAAAAAAAAAAAAAAAAAATCAGTAAATTGAAAAACTTAATGCAGCTATAATGAAGTAATCCTATTTCGTGTGATGGAAGAATAATTTTATCGTATAAAATCTTAAAATAATTATTACATATTGTTGTAAGAGCCCAACATCATTAAAACTTTAGTGCACTGTCTCACAAAAATGAAGATTAACACCGCAAATCGATCCTTTGTAATATAACAAGAGAGGTGGCAATATAACAATATTTTTGTTTTGACCAAACCTGGTATGATACAAAGTGGTAACAAATTCAACGGCAAAACCTTTTTATAGTAGTTAGCAAAGACAGGACAGATGTATCTATATATATATTCTAAATTTCTTAACTCCAATTCTATAATTTAATAATTGTACTCGAGTCAGTGTATTTTGTTAACACGAGAGAGAGAGAGAGAGAGAGAGAGAGAGAGAGAGAGAGAGAGAGCAATTAATTTAAATAAAGCACGTTGTTTTATAGTTTTAGAGACGATTTTGAACGATGGCTTCAGTTATGCCTTCAACGTATTACATTATAGACGGCATTAAGCACCTTCAATTATTTAATTCATATAAAAATTTATATTACGGCAACGGTATCTTTTTTCAAGACATTCCAGAAAAAATCTCATTTGAGAATGCACATAGTAATTTCCGTTTAAGACAAAATTTAATTTGGTAAAAAATGGATGTGTATCTATCTGTTTTTTCTTTTTTTGCTTTTGTGAGATAAGATGCTCTATAGAAATTGGATATGCGATGCAGTAATCGAATTTCATAAGGAATTTAAGGTGACGAAGGTATTTTACATTCTATTTCGATTAATAAACCAATGCACGCAACGTTAGGAATGGTTCATAATTAATAAAAATGTTTTACAAACTAAATATGCCATTGATTTTCTTAGATCTATATGTCATGATTTATCACATAAACACTTTCTTATAGACACGTCAGGCCTTTAACGAACACTTCAATTGGGTTTATTAAGATTTACATTAACATCTTAACTCAAAATCACGAAATCACCAATTCAAAAAGATAATGTAACGATTCTTATATTCGAATTACAAGCACATTCTTGATTTATTGTTTAGTCTTTAGTAAAGTAAGGATTATTTTAGGAAGCCCCGTGTTTTTCACTCTGTTGGTAAAAAATGATGAACATTTCAATAAAGCTCGACAAAGTGCGCACCAAAAGTAGATAGTTTTCAATCACCAATATTTGTTTTTCTTGCTTTTTTAATTTAATTGTTTTGTGCGTGATCATTCCTTGTTTCGTTGCCCGTTTCAAACATTTTCCTGTTTTTATGCAGCTTTATTGTGGTGTATTATGAATGGATCTGATAGTTATCTGAATCTGTAACAAATGGAGTTGTAATAGTCCTAATAATAAAGAAAAAAATTTTACAAGACAATTGGAAATTATTGCTGTTTAAAGCACAGACATTATTCAAAGTTACTGGGCATTGCCAAAAGTCACTTACATTATGAGAGCAAAAGTTGTCTAATAGTACAAAAGACGTAGACAAACAATAAATAATGGAGCAAGCGAAAAACTATGAATGTGGTTGTTAAACGTTAGTCAAACGCAAAAAGCAATGAATACATGACGAGATGGTTTTTAATAAACAAAAATGACATGCAAAGAGATATAAAAGTTTTATAAATACTGTAATGAACAATGGAAACACGCACAAATTTAAATTAGCAATTAAGCAATGGATTACTGAACAATGCAAAAATGGTTATGCTAATATATGACAGAACCGAAAAGCACAGAATGCAAAATAATGTCATTTATATTTTGTCTTGAATAAACAAATGCTGAATTCTAATTTAAAACACGGTGTTGAATGAGTAAATAATCTACATGTAGATTGTTTTTTTCAAATGAACAGGGTTTTTTTGTAATGTGAAAAAAATATGATCAATAATAAAGTTACTGAACTAGTAAAATCAGAACGAGCTTTTATTTAGTTGGTGGAGAGCTGTGTTGTTTGTTTGTTTTTTGTCCAAAAATGTATTAAGTGTCTTAGTTTAATGATGATAACTGTTAACAAACAACATGTTTATGATTTAGAATTAGAAACAACTGAAACGCAGACAAAAATACCCCAAACATTTTGCGAAAAACACGGAATGTGTTTGTTGAATGTTGTCAGAAAGACAATGCATAACGACACTATTGACATTAAGTGTTTGTTTCAACACTTATGCTTAATAAAAGGATAAAATTGAAATAATTATGTTGTATGTACCGGTAAAGATACTTTTACTTATAACAAAGAGGCTTGCTCTGGGAAATTAAAAAAAACTCGATTGCTGGACAAAACTACCGTACTTCAAAAAGTGAACTAACAACTCGCGCGATAAGAAGACATTTGAATTAACGTATCATTAAGCATACTGTCTAAGTAAATTAAGGTGGAGTGCTTAAAAGTTTTAGAGAATACGAGCAGTCATCAATTAAAATTTAAAGTAATTGATTTTAAACATTGTTAACTTCCTGGAGAAATCCACATCCTTGTATAAATTGGAGATTTATAACTTTATATCTCTGCATTGTAATTATTCACTTTCTGAACTGTAGCTAAAATCCCACCCTTCAAGTTAACCTGCCATTTAAGAAACGATGCTTTAATTATATAATGGAAAATACATGTCAACGTCTTAATATGATTTTAAGGAAGCATATCTTCCTTTTTAATTCAAAAATGCAATTAAAAAAATCAATGTAATTTCTAAAAAGTTTGGGATAAAATGAAAATCAAATGCCAATTTATCTGTAAATCTTTTTTAAAAAATATGACAAATATTTAACAATTTTTATGTTCTACGAAACAAGTAATTAATTCCATTGTAGTTTACTTTTATAAAAATCAAAATTTAACTAAAAAGAAAATTTTTAATAAGATATGAATAATTGATTGAAAATTCTAAAACATTTTTTAAAAAAGTTTTAGTTTAATCTTTTTAAATGATGCCTTCTGTAATTGAATATGATTTGAAATTGCAAATAAGACCTTTGATTACCTGTGATAAGAGGCCAAAAGTATGCTGGATTTTTTAGATCGAATGCATATTTCAAATGTTATACTGTAAAATTGTTAGTCATTTTCTTTTAACTAAACTAAGATAGTGTCTTTTCCTCGGTTCGTTTCAAAAGATTCATAAAATGACGATTGTTTTCTGATTCGTGAAGTTTTTTATGGCTGTCACAAGATGAACTTTATTAATAGTGTTCTAAATAATGTCCTAATTTAATGTTCGAACGTGTTAGCTAAAACCGATCTTAAATTGATCTTAAAGTCAAACTCTACATGATTCCTTATTTGAGACGATAAACGCTGAAGCTTTTCACAATAACCAAATTTCATCCTTTTGCTTTTATTTTCCTGTGTCATTTTTTAATTTGCCTTCGATAATATCAATATATACATGTGTTTTAAGGTTATTTTGATTGAAAGTGCGTTTTGTTCACATCGTCCAAATAGCCCTTACTCGTGGCCAAACCGTTTGGTGATATTATTGACAGTTTGCATTCTGGAAGCAACACTAGGTAAACGGTATTCAAATGTCGTAAAATGTCAAGTACTGGATGGTGTAAAAACACAAGGAACGTGAAAAGCAAGTAGAACAATATTTAAAAGCCTGTATTGAACAACGCAAAATATTTACAAAAGTTTAGTTTTTTTAATAGTATTTGGTGTTAAACAAGTAATAGCATATAACTTGGATTATTGAATGGTAATTTAGAGGCGATTCGCTATAATGATTAAAATACTTCATAGTCACATCATTTAAACCTGGGTCTTCTAATCACTTTGCAACACAGTGCATAAAACAAGGTAAACGCGCTAAACATTACTTATTATTAAAATGTCAACGTATTTACGCAGCCATTTCTCCGGATCCTCCCTGGTCGAACATTTTTCGGACGAAATTGAACGTCGCTTGTGTCGTTCACCGAATCCACTCTCATAGTTGCGGGAGGTAAGCCTAGCATTGGTGTACATCAACAACATTCTTGCCTATTTAGGCAACCTACATGTATTTTATCAATAAAGCATCACAGAATAGAAGTGACCGATGGAAATGTGTCACACAAGCATACTGAAGTCAACTTACTGCATTTGCAAACATAGATTCTGTTTTACGAGGCTTCATATTTAAAATGGGAACATATGGTTACATTTCGGTCTTTACATTAGTTCATATTTCTACTTAAATACAATAAACAATGATATATATATATATATATATATATATATATATATATATATATATATATATATATATATATATATATATATATATTACATTTATGTATATCAAAATAAATAAATAAATAAAATAAATGAATGAATGAATTAGAATAAATAAACAAAATAATTTTGTAGATTATTAAATACTTTTTAGTAATTTCATGTTTTCTGAATGATTTAACGTTAAAGTCAATGGATTTTAATTTCTCTCTAATTTCAAAACATGTGAGTTGTACGATTGATTTGTTCTTAATTTCAATATAATCATACATGGATTATAATTCAACGACGACAACAAAAACAACACGACAACTGACGATGGCCATAATTACAACGACAACCGAATGTCTGGTCCGTTTTTTACCAAACAAGACCAAAAAATCAAACCTATTTAACAGTTTGTTTTAAAGATTGTGAACCTTCCTATTTTCGACGTGGAGCAAGTAAAGTGAAAAAATGGTATCTAGTAACGAGGTTTAGTACCTCCGAAATTTTAAGTAACATAAACCTAACAATACTTTATTATTATGTGTTTTCCTGATTAATAAAATTACTAAACTTTGATTTTCCTATTTACTTAATTAAAAAACTAATGGTGACTGATTAAGACCGTTAACGGCCTTATATGTTGTATATCTAACGACGTTTTAGACCAAGTTCAAATTGAGCTTCTGAGTAGTGGCGAAAAAAAAAAATTCTTTTTAAGGCTTATAAAACTATGTCTTATTAGATCATATTCAGTTCTTAAATTATATACAGTGTATAATCGATATAGCTATTATGTGTTATATAAACCTGATATATTATGACATAACCAATGACACTTTAAGCCTACTACAACAAATTGACAACGAAAAATAAAACACTGTTATTATGGTCACATTGATAATGTTTGTTTTTTAGGGACAAAGTGTACATTGTTAATTTTGTCGATAGTTTCATTTTTAGCCTTAAAGCTATTTCTTCCGTGTTTAGTATCACTTATTTCCGTACTACATTGATTTAATTAGATCAGTTAACTTGTTTAGCTATGTGTACACGTTCTGAAATAATTATCAGACATATTACTTCCGCTTTTTTCAATGAGTTATAATTTTTGTACTTTACATTTCTATCATCATATAACGCATAATATTTCCATTAGTTTTATATTTCTATAGATTCAATTTTATTTATAAAAATTTATATAAAATTTCAATTAAATGAAATAAAATAACTTGTTATTTGGTAAACATAAACATGGCGTAAACTAATGCTATTAAATTTTTTTAAAAATTAAAAAATAATATTAAAAAATTGAAAAAAAAGACTTGATTTAAATGAGAGAAATACAAATAAATCTGCCTGTGTAAAATAACTGTATTAAGTCATTCATTATAACGAACAACATGGAAGCTTGAAGCTTGATTGGCCCTCTGTATAATGCGAAAATAGATAAAATTACTTCACAACAACATCAATACATTCACAGTATATACACAGAGTATACATGTAAATAAACACATCAGAGCACACGAAGTTTGAAAGGTTGAATGACAGTATGTAACTCGTATTTGTCATCTACGGATGTTTTGTTTTTATGTTATAAATCTGTCGATATATTAGATATGCAGAAAAAAAATTACACGTAAATTGAAACTGCAAGTTAGTCATAATTTAGCATATAAAAGATACAAAAAATTAAGACCTTTAATGCATATTTGTTTTTAGAAGATTTTTAAAAAGTTAAATGAAAAAATGAAAATATAACTGTAGATAAGTTGTACAAAAAAAAAAAAAAATAAATAAAAATAAAAAAAAATAATAAAAAATAAATAAATAAATAAATAAATAAATAAATAAATAAATAAATAAAAACAAAATAAAATTGAAACTGCAAGTTAGTCATTATTTAGCAATTTGTTTAATAGAAATAGCTTAGTTTACCGCCGCTAGTAAATCCTAGACAATCCTCTGAAGAGACATTCAGACTAAAAAAAACAAAATAATGTATAGCTCTGTTTTTTTATTTGTGTTTTTCCTATTTTTCTTATTTACGATATAAAATAGATTTTTAATGTGCACCATGTGTATCCCCCATCTTAAATCTTGATATTTGGCACTTTTAGGTTAAAACATTGGTGTTAAAGCAACGATTTTTAGAATTTATTATATTTTATAAGCCAACATGTATAACCTGCCGTATTCCCGTTGTTATATCGCACAATCACTTGTTAATCCAATCACGTTTTGGCACATCTTTAATTGATCCCACACATTACGGGCCAAAAAAGTGAAACAAAAACTAGATCTGGCTTTGAATCTACTGTTTTATAACAAAGTGTTAAACTCACAATTCAGCATCTGCTTGATTGATCGTTATAACGTTGTATAATGTAACGTTACGTGGTTAATTCCCCATTAACTTAGATATATACAAGACAGATACAAAGCAACTGTTGTAAATATTTTGTACACTTGTCTTCGTGTTTTATCACTCTAATGATGGAGTAGCAGGTGAAAATATCCATGTTGTATTGATAAAATGCGATTTTAACATGAAATGTTTTCTCAAAAGTATCAATTTTCACCCCTGTAAAAGTATATAACAATGTTAGGTTGAGATAATTTATTTTCTTCTTCAAAAGTTTAGATTATTTAAAATCTCCTTTTCTCACAAGTTAAAGAAACTAAAGCGTGACCACACGCATTTTAGAAACGATTTTTTTTATTCATTTGCTACAGTAAGGATAATGGACGTTGTTGGCCTTTCCCTTTGTTTTAGCGAATATCATCCACACAGTTTGAAATCAAACATAATACATGTAATTTGTTTTGCCACTTAATAATGTGCACAATGGTATACATTGGACAAATAAAATGCATTTAAAATGTCATCTGACTTTATGCAAATATAGTGTAGCACAGTAAGTAATTGACTTCAAAATTAGAAATTGTAATAAATACGATGAATCTTTTTTATAATGATTTACTACAGCGAATTTGTCTAAATACCTTTTTGTTAATTGAAACCTTAGACTGCCAATACAGTAAAACGATTTAGAAAGTAGTAAAAGTAAAATTTATGAACTTACAACCAGGCAAATATTTAATCCGAGCATTATCAATCTGTTTTGTCACCACAAAAAGGCATTAATAAGGATATTTTGTCACGATATAAGACCGGTAAATACAAAACCTGTCAAGTACTTTGTTGTATGTTATTCAATCACGATGGAAACGAACATGAAAATGCTAAAAGTGTCACTTTTAATCAAACAAACACACGATGGATCATGTCAATATAAATACACTAATCACACAAAACATTTGCTGGGCTAGTTTTTATGATCATCATTTTTTCATAATTATTAGTATTGTTATGTTATTTTTATATCGTTTATGAAAAGAATTGAGTTGGGTAATTTTGTTTTACGCGGTCTGTTCTGGCGAAGAAATCTGGAATGCCTGGAGACCGACGGAAGCGAACTTAACCATTTTCACACTAGGATCTTTAAGGTTGACGTCGCTATGATATATAAGCAAGTGCTTTTGATCATTCAATCAATGATGCTTATTTTAGATAAAGGGATTTGATTATGTAAAATAGAACATGCATAAGCTAAGAAAATGTATTACATTATTACACACTTGATTACACACTTGATTATCATAAAAAAAACAACATAACAAAATTACAAGACACAATATCAGATGAAGGTCAGGCCACAAAACCGGTATATCTAATTGCCAGCTTTTAATCTGTCATTTTATTACCAGCCCTTTAAATTTGCTAGGTTTAATTTTTATAGGGATCTCGAATGCATTATGGTTAATTACATTTTTCAATTTGTGACTACCATTACCTACACAATACGCAGAGTGTCTAAATGTGATTAGCAAAACACATTGAATTGCATTTGAAATAATATGTAGCGACTGTGCAAACGTACAAAATTCAGTTGCTGTAAAGTTCTACGATCCTCTCAATTCAAACACCGGAGATATCGAATCAAGGACAGGTGATATTTGTTAGTGTTATCACATTTCTTGTAGTAATCTTCAGTAAAGCATGTTTTATTGCCTGTAAGCTAATAATAATATTGTTGTTAAACCATATTTATCTACTGTTGAGCCGAATCTAATTATTCTAATACAACAATCAGTACTGATGCACCAGATGTATTATAACTGTACCAATAACCACTCTACAAATTTTTCTGTCTGACCCACGTGTAAAAACAGTTACACGTGTTAAATTCCTACTTAGTAGATTTCACATTACAAAATTATCTTTCTCGTTTAAAAACAAATAAAAATATCATAAAAATAAAAAGCTTT